>OW971682.1:108183156-108745656 GCA_921997135.2 Mus spretus
ACAGCATTAATAATAGAAAGGCAACATTCATATGGAAGCTGAACAATACTGTACTCAATGATACCTTGGTCAAGAAAGAAAAAAAAAGAAATTAATGACTTTTTAGAGTTTAATGAAAATGAAGCTACAAAATAGCCAAACTTCTGGAACACAATGAAAGCAGTCCTAAGAGAAAATCTCATAGCCCTGAGTGCCTCCAAAAAGAAACTAGGGAGAGCATAAACTAGCAGTCTGACAGCACACCTAGAAGCTCTTGAACGAAAAGAAGCAAATTCACCCAAGAGGAGTAGACGGCAGGAAATAATCAAACTCAGGGGCAAAATCAACCAAGTAGAAACAAAGAACTATTCAAAGAATCAGCCAAACCAGGAAAAGACTATTTAAGAAAATCAACAAGATAGATAAACCCTTAACCAGACTTACTAGAGGGCAGAGGGACAGACGGTATCCTAATTAACAAAATCAGAAAATATAAAGGAGACATAACAACAAATACTGAGGAAATCCAACACATAATCAGATCCTATACAAAAGGCTATACTCAACAAAACTGGAAACCTTGATAAAATAGATAACTTCCTAGACAGATACCATGTACCAAAGTTAAATCAGGATCAGATTAACGACCTTAACAGTCCCATAACCCTTAAAGAAATAGAAGCAATCTTTAATAGTCTCCCAACCGAAAAAAAAAAAAGCCCAGGACCAGATGGGTTTAGTGTAAAGTTCTATCAGACCTTCAAAGAAGACCTAACTCCAACTCTACTCAAACTATTCCACAAAATAGAAACAGAAGGTACTCTACTCAATTCATTCTATGAAGGCACAATTACTCTGACACATAAACCACAAAAAGGGGATACAAATTGAAAAGGAAGAAGTCAAAATATCACTGTTTGCAGATGATATGATAGTATATATAAGTTACCCTAACAATTAAGCCAGAGAACTGCTAAACCTGATAAACATATTCTGTGAATCCGCTGGATATAAGATTAACTCAAAGAAATCAGTGGCCTTTCTCTAAACAAACGATAAACAGGCTGAGAAAGAAATTAGGGAAACAACACCCTTCACAACAGTCACAAATAATATAAAATACCTTGGTGTGACTCTAACTAAGGAAGTGAAAGATCTGTATGACAAGAACTTCAAGTCTCTGAAGAAAGAAATTGAAGAAGATGGAAAGATTTCCCATGCTCATAGATTGGCAGGATTAATATAGTAAAAATGGCTATCCTGCTGAAAGCAATCTACAGATTCAATGAAATTTCCATCAAAATTCCAACTCAATTCTTCTCTGAGTTAGAAAGGCCAATTTGCAAATTCATCTGGAATAACAAAAAACCTAGGATAGTAAAAATATCCTCAACATTAAAAGAACCTCACGGGGAATCGCCATGCCTACCTCAAGCTGTACTAAAGAGCAATTATGATAAAAACTGCATAGTACTTGTACAGTGACAGACAGATAGATCAATGGAATAGAATTGAAAACCCAGAAATGAACCCACACACCTATGGTCACTTGATCTTTGACAAGGGAGTCAAAACCACCCAGTGGGAAAAAGACAGCATTTTCAACAAATGGTGCTGGCACAACTGGAGGTTATCATGTAGAAGAATGAGAATTGATCCATTCTTATCTCCTTGTACAAAGCTCAAGTTGAAGTGGATCAAAGAACTCCACATAAAACCAGAGACTCTGAAATTTATAGAGGGGAAAGTGAGGAAAATGTGGGGAGCCGCCCTCACATTCACCGTTGCAAGATGGCGCTGACATCCTGTGTTCTAAGTGGTAAACAAATAATCTGTGCATGTGCCAAGGGTAGTTCTTCACTCCATGTGCTCTGCCTTCCCCGTGACGACAACTCGGCCGATGGGCTGCAGCCAATCAGGGAGTCACACGTCCTAGGCGGAGGATAATTCTCCTTAAAAAAGGGACGGGGTTTCGCTATTCTCTCTCTTGCTCTCTGGCTCCTACAGATGTAAGCAATAGAGCTCTTGCTCTCTTGCTCTCTGGCTCCTGAAGATGTAAGCAATAAAGCTTTGCTGCAGAAGATTCCGGTTTGCTGCGTTCTTCCTGGCCGGTCGTGAACGCGTGTAAGAGGAAAACCCTCGAAAATATTGGTACAGGGCAAAATTCCCTAAACAGAATAGCAATGGCCTGTGCTGTAAGATCAAGAATTGACAAATGGGACCTCATAAACTTTTAAAGCTCATGTAGGGCAAAAGAAACTGTCAATAAGATAAAAAAGTCACCAAAAATTTTACTAATCCTAAATCTTATAGGAGACTAATATCCAATATATACAAGTAACTCAAGAAACTGAACTCAAGAAATTCAAATAACCCAATTAAAAATGGGGTACATAGCTAAACAAAGAATTCTCAACTGAAGAATACTAAATGGCTGAGAAGCACTTGAAAAATGTTCACCATCCTTAATCATGAAATTGATAAATCAAAACAACCATGAGATTCTACCTCACGCCAGTTAGAATTGCTAAGATCAAAAATTCATGTGACAGCAGATGCTGACAGGGATGTGGAGAAAGAGGAAAACTCCTCCATTGTTCGTGGGATTGCAAACTAGTACAACCACTCTGGAAATCAGTCTGGCCGTTCCTCAGAATACTGGAGTTAGTACTACTGCTAGATCCAACAATACTTCTCTGGGGCATATACCCAGAAGGTGTTCCAACGGGTATTAAGGACACATGCTCCACTATGTTCATAACAACCCTATTTATAATAGCCAGAATGTAGAAAGAACCCAGATATCCCTCAAGATAGGAGTGGATACAGAAATATGGTACATTTACACAATGGAATACTACTTAGATATTAAGAACAAAAAGTTTATGAAATTCTTGGGCAAATGGATGTATCTGGAAGATATCATCCTGAGTGAGGTAACCCAATCACAAAAGAACTTACTTGATATGCACTCACTGATAAGTGGTCCAGAAACCTAGAGTATCCAAGATACAACTTACAAATCACAAGGAAATCAAGAAGAATGACCAACGTGTGGAAAAATATCCATGGAAGGAGTTGCAGAGACAAAGTTTGGAGCTGAGATGAAAGGTTGGACCATCCAGAGACTGTCCCACCCAGGGGTCCATCCCATAATCAGCCACCAAACACATACACTATTGCATACACCATCAAAGTTTTGCTGAAGGGACTCTGATATAGCTGTCTCCTGTGAGGCTTTGCCAGTCCCTGGCAAATACAGAAGTGGATGCTCACAGTCAACTATAGGATGAAACACTCGTCCCCCAATATAGGAGCTAGAGAAAGTACCCAAGGAGCTGAAGGGTCTTCATCTCTATAGGTGGAACAACAATATGAACTTATCAGTACCCTCAGAGCTTGCGTCTCTACCTGCATATGTAGCAGAAGATGGCCTAGTTGGCCATCATTGGGAAGAGAAGCCCTTTGTTCTAGCAACTTTATATGCCCCAGTATAGGGGATCACCAGGGCCAAGAAGTGGGAGCAAGTAGGTCGGGGAGCAGGGCGGGGGAGGGTATTGGAATTTTGGGATAACATTTGTAATTTAAATGAAGAAAATATCTAATAAAAATGTGGGAAAAAAGAAAAAATACTTAAGGACTTTCTAGAATTTATGAAAATGAATATACAACATACCCAACATTGTATTAAGTGCTTACATAAAAATATAGAAATCATGTGCTAGAAACTTAACAGTATAATGAAAGCTCTAGAATAAAAAAGAGGATGGCAGTAAATAAACTGAGGGCTGAAATCAATAAAATAGAATTAAAGAGAAAAATGCAAAAAAATAATGAAACAAAGTTTGTTCTTTGAGAAAATAAACAGGATTGATAAACCATTAACCAAACTCTCACTTTGGCTCACTAACTTGCAGCATTAAGATCTGGTGCACGTGTTTTCATTCAGTTTATTCACCCACTTTCATTGAGTTATGGTTTTGCACAAATTACTCAAGGAAAACATAAACAGAAGTGTTCTGCCTGACAGAAGTGACAGAATATAAAATATGTAAAATTCTTGTCTTTTAAAGTTTTCCCTTTTAAAATTGTGTTAAAAGTACACTAGTACATTCAAGATAACAGATTGTTTTGAAATGTTAAAGAATTAGTAAAGTAATGCTACAAATAACTTTCATTATTATCAGATTAATCGTATATAAAATTTTGTAAGATTTATTTGGATAATCCTCATAAATTTACTTCCATATTCCAGATAAATTATGGGATATAATCATAAATGAAATACTTCTACAGCTATTAAAACATACCTGAAAGCAATAAGAAATATATACACTATTTAATAAAATTTATTGTCTAAAACTTGAGATACATTTTGTTGTATATATTTCTGAATATATATATATATATATATATATACGTATATATATATATATATAGAGAGAGAGAGAGAGAGAGAGAGTCTAATTATGTAATCAACACTAGTTTTAAATTTAACATTAAATTATCTTTACTTTTAAGCCAATTTCACAATTAATCTTTTAAATTTGCATGCTAGTTTGTCTAATCAAAGCCAGACCACCTGCACATTTAAGATTTGTCATCCTTCATTTGTGAAGACTAAACATTATACTCCTTTTAAAATTCCACAACTAAGTCAGTTTACCTAGGTAGTATGTGTTACTATATACATTTTTGTCTCCTGTGAAAAGCAGAATTTTACATAAAGGTATTTGAAAAATGTATGCATATTTTTTCTTTGTATCTATCAGAGCTTCAATAAATACATTATATATATCCATTGGGTATTAGTTTTTGTTTATCTTACTATATTTTATTTTGTTTTGTTATTTTATTGTTATCCCCTGAAAAGCTTTTTTTTTTTTAATGAGACAAAATGAGAGTGGATCTGGATGAAAGGGAATGTGGACAGGAACTGGGAGGAGTAGAGGAAGGGGAAATTACAATCAGAGTATATTATGTAAGGAAAGAAAATTTCTATCTTCAATAAAAAAGAAAGGAAAAAAACAAGGAGAGATAGTGTAAGGATGGAATTGGGTGTCCCAGATCTGAATGATACTGTGCTTCCTTTACTTTGGCTAATGTAAAGGAAACAGCAAAATAAATCATGTTTTGGAATTACATGTTTAAAAGGCCTGAAAAAGTAATCCATAGCAATCAATAAATAATCTTAAATATACATTGTTTCTTTTTAGAATAGGTGTTGGAAGAAAATACATATAAAATTCTGTGTAGCCATTTAATATGCTGGGATGATATAAAAATTTTAACTTATGACACCAATCAATATAGTTTTAAACAAAGAAAATATACTTTTATTAAACTATTTTACTCCTTTTCCATGTTTCTTTTTTTTTTTTTTTTTCTTTCAGATACTGGCCAATTGCCTAACCTTGCTTTCACAGACAATGAGCTTTCCAATTCACTCTGTGAAAAATATTTTCATTTCCAGATGTGAGTGCTTGCCAGTTTCCATGGCAAAGCCAAGGCTGTCTCTCCTCCTCTTCTCTATCTCCTAGGTCAGCAGATGCAAAAATTTAGTTTGTAGGCCCTGTTATTTTTCTCTTAAACTAATATAATTGCTCCACACTTTCCCTTCATGTCTATGTTTATATTATTTTATTAATGAAACTAATACCCCAAAGAGGAAAAGCCAGATTATCTCTATTTTAATAGATATAAATAGCTCTTAGGGTCTAGTTTCTCTTTGGGTGGCCCTGGAGAATTTTTTCTAAGTATGCTTCATTGACTGTCTTTGTAAACGTTCAAGTCCATTTAGAGACAATAGCTGGATAAATGAAAATCCATGTAGTTTAACTCAGTTTATCTTGGTCTTGGTAAGTTACAGAGAAAACTTTCTTAAAACACCATTCAGTAAGAATTCAGAACTAAAGATGTGAAATTAGACTTCCTCAGGGGGCAAAGATCAACACTGTCTACCTATACCTGTGGAGGAGAGGCCTAATAATGCTTTCTAAAGTTGAGAATAGCACCTCAGAAACTATGTAAAGGAGGAGCAGCAGTGAACCCCATAAGGAAGGCTTCAATTAAGGTAGATATTCCACTTTCAACTAATCCAGTAAAGATAGTCCTCCACAGGCAAGCCTACATGCTAACCTAATAAACACTAAGCAAGAACTGTGTGAATCCTAAAATGCCCCAATTTGCTTATGGAAATTAAAAAAAAAATCTAGCAATAACCCAAGTCTCTCTTTTCTTCCAGTTTCACTAAGTAAAGATTTGTTTAGTAGGGATTTAGGTAGAGAGACAGGAGACTTAGAGTTCCTTGGAGATCTTTAGCATTCCCACCCTCACCTTGACTTACGGTTTAAGGTCCAAAGTAGAAACAAAATGAGCCCAGTGAAAAGTGTCATCATTACAGTCAAGATTATGCATATTTCCCACAGCCAGTAATTATACAATGAGTATGCATCATCCAAACTAGAAGCTGTGGGGGTGGGGAAAGAAAAGAATATTAGGCATACTTTAAAATAAGTAAAATACACACAGGGAAGTTTGCATCGTTAAAAAACCCACAAGGAAAAGGAAAAGGAGGTTTTAAGTAGCCTTCATTTCTGGGTAAAGTTTAGGCTACCTATCCAGTTTTATAACAAGTTTTGCAGTTTGAGTGAGTTCAAGAGTTTGTGAAGTTTGTTCTGAGCCGTATGTGAAAATGATAAAATATTGTTATTCTTAATCCTTTATCAACTGGTAGCTGAAAGCATAATCTTACTTGTCTTTATTCTCTGGTTTCCAGAGCTGCCAAAACAAGAAGTTGCAGAAACAGGACAGAGAAAATACATGGGTCCCATTAGCACACCTGTACACAAACACACTCACACATAACAAAAGCACACACACACATCATGTACAGTCCATGTAACATTAGATGTATGCCCTTCACTGGATGCCAGTCAACATAACAGAAGCCACAGCTTTAAAGAAAATTGACTGTTTCTCTACCAGAAGTTATCAAATGCCAATACCTCCATAGCAAGACATGCAATTTCATGCCCAGCCTGCTCTCCATGCTAGAATTTTTTTGGCCCAAGACTACACAAGCCATGTGTATCCTGTCTCAATTGATATGAATTCATGTGTAACTGTCCTGCTGAATACAGAACACATTGAATCATAATAATCCACTACCTATGAATCTCACACCCTTTCTTTCTCCTCTTCTGCAATGATACATGAGCCTTGACAGGAGGTGTGCTATAAATATCCTGCCTAGGAATGACCATTCAGACATCTTTTACACTCTGCACCTTGATCTCTGTGTTGTAATCTACTGAAAATAGGATCTTCTTTTATGATGGCTGACTAATGCATAATCTGGATCCATGGCGTATGTGGTAGCTATGTATGTACACACTGCCTCTTTCCTGATATCTTAAGTCCAGTTTTTTTCCATTATATATAATTTACTGTTTAATGTTTCCATTGGGTTCTTTTTTTTTAAATTAGAATCATTGAATCCATATAGAAATTTTATTCCGATTTTTAAAATATTCCTAAATTTTTATTATAGCTTTTGTCTGTTGGTATTTTAAGTCCATTCATTTATATGTTTATATAAAATATACACTTCATATGCTTAATATACATAAGAAGTTCCAACCATGGTTACTTATTTTGAAATCTTAGCCACTTTGAGAGTCTTTGTCTTCAAATTTTCATGCAAGTTAGTAGCTGCAATCTTGATAAGGGAGAATAATTTCTAAATTAATTTTTTTTGAAAAAAATATTTATGTTTTATTTTATGCACATGAGTGTTAAGAGCTAGAAGAGGTCTGTAGAACTACAAAAGTGTTAAGTATAGTTAGTTGTGAGCTGCTATTTAGATGCTGGAATAGAATCCAGATCCTCTGCAAGACCAGCAAGTACTCTTTCCCAAGTCACCAAATTATTCATAGTACTTCATAAGATATTCAAATTTACTTAGCAATTTTTTAACAGATTATTTCAGTGTTTGCTACTTTGAGCCCACCAGACAAATGTGAATACTTCTGTTAGAATCCTCCTTAAGAGGGTTCTTAGAATTAGAATTAGCCCATTTAATCCTGACATGGACTTTAAAATCAGGATATTACAATCCCCGCAAAACATAAAATCAAGAAATAGGGAAAAATAATGAGAAAAGATACATATATATATTTTTTCTATTACTCAAAATATCATTCTTGTTTTCTTGATGTCAGAAATAATTTTAAAAATAATTTTAAAATTACATAGTTGTATAAGTGTTACTTGGATAGAAATATATACTGTAATCAGAAAAACTGGTTTAGTGTATTTAGTGTATTCCATAGAACTGGAAGTTAATTATAACTTCCATATCTTTACATAGAGTGTTGCAATTTTTCAGTTTTCTTTAGTTCATTTATTTGAAATTGAGGCTTGTTTTAATGATTCATAGTGAAGTAGATGGCATGAGTTTCATTGGCAGCCATTCTGAAATAGATGTTAGAAACTGGAAAAGTGCATATCTATATCTAACATCTGATAATTTTGTTTGATGGATGAGTGCAAATTCCTTATAATAATAACTAGGTCTTTTTTGCTTTCTTTGGTGGTTGCTTTGGTTTTTAATAAAATACTTCCTAATATCCATAATTAAGTGAAAGGTATTTCTAAATCCTCACATATTATCCCATACATAATGTATGCTGTAGTGTGAGCATACTTTCAGTCTATAAATAAGTACCAAAGAAGATCAAATATCATTTTTAGCAGTATTGGTAACTGAGAAGCAAAAGATTAGATGAGAAAAAATTGTACTTGCTTTCTTCTTTCATTATTTTTCAAAAGGTGTCTCTAATCCAAATGTATTTTCCCTCCTGCCCCAAAATGTATTTTAATATTTATAAATTATTGGCTGAGTGTAAATGATAAGTGATATCAGAAAATTGTACTTTGAAAAAACTGTCTGTAGTCAATTAAATGAAAACCGAAACTGGAGAAATAAATAATTATGTTGTTATACAAACAACTGTAATTGTGAATATAAAAATATAAACAGTCATGAAGAAGATAAAATCTTTGAAAAATATGTAATTCCAAAGACAGCACTTAAGGCTATGGGATGTTACTGAAACCTTGACTGCTACTGTTGTAACAAAGGTTACTCAGATAAATAGTTCCAAGCTGAAAAGGCACTAGACAGAGGAGAGGGAAAATGCCAGAACTCATTCTAGTTCCACTCACCTCTGTTCCTGGACATCAAGTATAGAGGGATGAAGGCAATATACAAAACGAATAATAGACACTCCCAGATAAGCATACACCAAGCCCTCATTTTACTATTCAAAGCTGAAAAATAACCAGTAAGAAATGTTAGGAAATTAAGTCTTAGAGAATGCATTGGAACAGAAAGAAAAATAGTGAATGCAGGCGTTGTCTTGATGGTCTTGGTGCTATATCCATTTGTGTAAGTTATGTCAGGGATAAAGCCTCATCAACAAGAGTTTTAGGATTAGGGTTAGGAACTCTTAGAGAAGATAGAACTTAAAATTTGTTGAAGCTAAGATTATGTCTGTCTAGTCAGATGATGGAAGTCTTAAAATGATATCAAATAATAAACATCTCACATTGTTTACAACTGTGTAGCATATAATCAATCTGAAAATATGATTTGGGTGCTGTAGGAGCCTGTTCACTAGAGACTTGTCTCCATTCTTAAGTGCCTAAAGACTGAAGAATCCACAGACAAGTGCTTCTGTGAAACTGAGCTGAACAAAAATAGAAAGAAACTGCCTTATATTCACCCAGAAAGGAATCCTCTGAAAGAATTCTAAGACCTTGAGGGGAATATCAGCTATAGCTATACCCTAGCCCTGAAAAACTGCACAAGGAGGGGGGAGGGTAGTTCCATAACCCGAAGATCTCTGAAGATTTTGAGACCTCCTTTGATAAAGAGAATTGAGATGCACTAAATTTCAGAGTTACACAATATTTTATGCATCACATCTGAATATTGTATTTCAAAAAGAAATGGTTTCAGAACTCTTTACCTTTCTGGATTTTAACCATTAGTTTTCTGAAATAATCAAGTTTTACTTTGAGAAAACAAAAAATAAGTATTCCTCTGAGAAAAATAAGAAAAACCATAGTGCTTAAATACATTAAAGGACATGAAAATTTGCTTGACTTCAATGACATATACTCCGGTTTGAACAGGACATCTGAAATAAAGAACAAAAGGATCTAGTATTATTAATTGGATATACATTTCTTAGAAAAGATTCATATTATAGGTTAAGTCCCCAGATCCAACCACTGAGAAGTGTTTGGGCCACAAAATCTCTGACTCTGTCAGTGGATTAATGTATTGATGAACTTATAAATGGATGGCATTTTTTTTTTTTTGGAAAGTGGCAAAAATGATTTAAAGTAAAGTTAGTTGGATAAACTAGGTAACAGGGGTCATGCTTTTGAATAATGTATCTTGCTTCTGCCTAATCTCCAATTGCTCTTTCCTGGCCATCTTTATAGTTTGTTATTATTTGAAACTTAGATTATTTGACACATGAAAAGAATAAAGATTAAAGACTCCAGGAGTCTAGGGCCTCTTGCCACAATGACTGGAAGATGGACACTGGGGTAGCTGTTAAGATGAGGTAAGACAGTCAATTTCACCTTCTAAGTAGTCTTATATTCCAGGGACATTTGTGCATTAGACTACTGAAACAAGGTACATATAAAGAAATGGAGGATTTCCCCTGAAAAATACTCAGGGGGCAAAAAGGATTTAGTTCAAAAGGAAACTTATCTCCCAAAATAGATATGTTAAACAGATCTAGTACCTTATCAGACTATCTTGTAGGATGAAACTGAACTCCAGACAATGATGGGGCACCTGTGATAGAATGGTACTACAACTTGGACAGAAATTCTGACATTGTGTATCCTTGGCTGTATATTTAAACTTTAATCTCAGCTCAGGTTCCTGAAAGTGGACTTGGGAAAGTGACTGAATTTCCTTATCCCTCTTTTCAGAGTAGCCACATAGACCAAGTCTCCCTTTTCTGCTTTTCTCTGTTAACTTAGGAAATTTAAGTGATTCTTTGGCATGTACTATAACTCTCAATTTTAATGTCAGGTTTTCTCTTTCAACCTTATCAGTCTCAAGAATTAAATTAAGTTTGAAAGGCTTTCTAACTACTTAGCTATCTTGCAAGCCCTTGTGAATAAGGTAAAATATGATTGCTATTCCTTCATTCAATTCTGTCCTATTCAGGGACTAATAATTTCTGATTTTTTTTTTTGCTCTGAGTCCAGTTCCATTAATTAAGAGCCCACTTCTACATCTATCATGCAATGTAGAGAATATAACTTGTGTATTGTATGGGTGCATCTCCTGTTAATGAATAACCCTGTGACCTATGGCTTAGGCAGAAAATAGAAAGTGGAACATCAGCAGTTTGAAAGTAACCCTGGAGTTCAGCTGCACACAAAGAAACAGAAACCACAGTCCATTTACCTCCTGGAAGAACAGGGACACATGGGGCAACAGCTTGACTACACCTCTGAAGACCTAACAATCTGAAGGTTTTCAGGAAATCTGCTTCAGCCAGGGCAATAGATCAGCAGTCTCTCTCTCCTCCTCTGAAGATCCCATAATCTAAAGGTTTCCCAGAAGGCCTTTCAGAAGAGTGACTACATCCAAGGAAAGAAGTCATGAGCATGCATGCCCCTCTGAGGACCCCATAGTCAGAAGTCCCCACAGGAAGTCTGCTACAGCCAGATCAACAGGTCTACCAAGAAACCTGAAACAAACCAGGAACAAAACTGGCAATCTCCAGACAGAGACACCTAGACCAAGAACTCCAGGGATAACCAGATAGTAAGAAACAAACATAAGACGAGTATACTTTGGCATCATCAGAACCAGTTCTCCCATCACAGAAAGCACTGAATATACCAACCCACCTAAAAACCAGGAAGCTAACCTAAAATCCTATCTCATGAAGATTATATAGAGTCCTTTAAGGAGGATATAAATAGCTCACTGAAAGAAATACAGGAAAACACCAGTAATTTGGAAGGACCCCTTAAAGATGAAACAAATAGATCCCTTAAGAAATGCAGGAAAACACAAACAGGTGAAGGAATTGAATAAAGTAGTCCAAGACCAAAAAGTAGAAATAGACACAATAAAGAAAGCACAAATGGAGGCAACCCTGGAAATTGAAAACCTAGGAAAGGTAACAGGAATCACAAATGTAAGCATCAACAACAGAATAAAAGGGATAGAAGAATCTCAGGTGTAGAAGATACCACAGAAGTTATTGCCACTCTGTCAAAGAAAATTGAAAACATAAAAACCTCGGCCCCCAACACATATAAATCAGAGGACTGCCAGGTCTGTGTTCAATCAGAGATGATGCACCTAACCCTTAAATACTGGAGACCCCAGGAAGGTTAGAGGTCTGGTGCGATGGGGGTTGGGGATGGGAACATCCTCCTGGAGACAGGGGGTAGGGAGGAGGTGTGGAATTTGGGACAGTCGGAGGGTGGACCAGGGAGAAAGGGATAAAATCTGAAGTGATAAATAAATAAATAAATAAATAAATAAATACATGTTGAACCCCAAAACATCCAGGAAATCCAGGACACAATGAAAAGATCAAATCTAAGAATAATAGAAAAGAGGAGAGTGAAAATTCCAAGCACACATTGAACTTAAGGCTTATGAAAACTCTGGCATGTCCCATGATAAGCATCACCAGTCTATCACAGGCTGCCAGGCTTCCTTATTTTTGAGATTTTCTTTTTATGTCTCCCTCCACTATCTAGCATGGGACTAGAGGTTGTTTCCTGCTTCTCTGTGTGCAGTCACCATACTTCAATGCCTTTAAGCTGCCCTGTCATCAATTTCATGCTTCCTTGTGCTTCCCTCCATTTTTCTATTTAGAATATGACCTATCCCTTGTTTCCTGACTTCTCTTATCAACAAATCTACATACAGAAAAATTCGAATACTCTTTACAGCCCAGAAGTTATATATGCTATTTTCTGGATGAGACAAAAGAATAGTTTTAAGGGAAAAATAATGGTCAAGGGTCCAAATCTAGAAATAGTTTATGAGCAAGTCATAAAATGTTTGAATCCTTAAACTGCAACACAGATTGAGAGATTATTGTCCACTTATTTCAATACCTTCTATAAGATTTATTTATTATGTATATGTACATGTGTGGAGGTAAGTGTCTGTGGGTGTATATGAACAAATACATGCAGGAGAATGTGGAGTCCAGAAGAGAGCATTGGATTCCCTAGAGCTGGAGTTTCAGATAATTGTGAGCATTTAGTAAGGGTCCTAGGAATGAAACTGCTCATCACAGAGAACAAATGCTCTTAACTTCTGAACCTTCTCTCCAGCCCAAATGTCTCTCTTGAAAATATTTCTCATAGCATATCCAGTATTTTTCTGATTTTCAGCAACTAAATATTGCAGCTTTATTGCAATTTATTGCATGTAACACAACTTCACATCTATTATTTCACACAATTCTTTCCTTAATTTGAGTCCTTGACCTGATATCTGATAGAACCAAGTTATAAAAGCTTACCTGGTAGGACAATACTTCTCTTTTTCTCCTGATTAGTAGTTGCATTGTAAATGGAGCAAGTAATAGGACCTTGGGCTCTGTTCTTCAGCAGAATGCTGCTCTTCAAATACAATACCCCAGCTCTATCCTGAGAGTCAAATGTGGTTGATTGTGGAATTATATTCCCCTTGCTGTCTCTCCATATCATCTCAGCAGGTGGGATCAGTCTTCCTGCAGTACACTCCACCAGTACACCTCCTGTATCTGGAAGCTGAATGTTAATCTGTATATCCAAGGTCATAGCTAGGAAGAGGAGAAAGATATTACTATGATTCAGTATGAATCCAAGAGTTGAGAAGTTTGTAAAACTTGTAACAACATATCAAGTGTATTTTTTTTTTGTAGCATCTCGTCTCTCCTGTTTTGTAAATACTGGAGGAGCTTTGACCAATTTGACATAGAGCTGGAATGTAACATTGCTTATATACATTGCTATTAAGCTCCTGCTTAAGGTGTTCTAATTTTCTGTGAGTTAACTAAAAACAAAAGTTAAATGTCAATAAAATGTTAAAAAAAAAGAAAAGAGAAGAGAAAAGAAAAGAAAAGAAAAGAAAAGAAAAGAAAAGAAAAGAAAAGAAAAAGAAAAGTAAAGAAAAGAAAAAAGTGCTCATTCCAAATGGACTACTACATGTGTCCCACGGGAATGTGGAAAGCCACAATTAGGACAAAAGCAATACTCCACGTCAAACATAGACGAGGAAGAAACAAAAATATAATCAGAACAAAAACAATATATTACACATCAAAAATTTTGGTAATTTCTGTAATCAGAATATGAGCAAAAAGAAAAAGCCATAGACTAGAAGATAACTACACTATATCTCGGAAAGAACCTGTGTTCAAAATAGGTGACAGGCACTATAAATCAAGTTTATTTTCTAAAGTGTGAAAACACTAGAAGATATAGTTGTTTAAAAAGATATTATAATGATATCAATAGAATATGCAAGGATATTTAACATCATCACCCATCAAGGAAATCCAAAACAAACCTCATTTAGACATACTTGACCTTCATTACAGTATGGAAGAAGCAGAACTGACATTGCCATAGATCAAAAAACAGAACATTTTTTATGGAAAAGCATCAGTATGTACTAAATATATATATATGCCTATTTCACAATCTAGAAAAATTCTTATTAGATGTTTACATATTCTAAAAGTATGCAGCATTAGTCATAATAGTCCCCAAACTCAAAGTAATAAAAATAATACAAACAAATTAAATTTCTAATACTGGAAACAAATGCAAAAGAATAAAGAAACTCCTGTAGTATAGTAAATGTTTAATTGTGAGTAATTTTGGCCATTACAGTGATTGTTATAAATGGATAATACAGTAAAGTTTGTGATTAATCTATGGCAATGGAGATTAAATATTTGGTCACTTTGACAATAAACTCATGGTACTTACTAGGAAAAATTAAAATAACATTTTGAGTTGCTGAAAATACTATCAAGAGCTGAAGAATGAAAATATGAATGTTCCTATAAGCAAAAATTCACTAAATTGTACACTTTATGTCCTTTATTGTGTGTTAGCTATATCTCAATTCAAAAAGAATAAACAATTCCAAGACATAAACAAATTCTCAAATTTAAATTGTCTATTTTGGCATTTACATCACCACAACCTGAGCATAATCACTGAAGCAAGTTCTTTTGAAATTTAGGCTATTATGCACATAATCAATATTGTTCATAAAAACATATTTTAAAATTAATTTATAATACATTTAGAATTCTTGTTGCCAAAACTCTAAGTAATGTAGAAACAAAGAATTACGTGAAAACTGCAACAACTTCCCTACCAGAGGCAAAATCAAAAGGGGAATAAATGATAAAACCACTTTTGAAAATTAATTAAATCTCCAATAAAATCAGCAGCTGGAGGATCAAAACGGAATCAACTAGGTGCAGAGAGATATTCAATATATATGCTTCTGTACAATATGCTTATTTTGGGGAAAAAAGAATTATTTTATTTCCTTTAAGTAATTTAAGGTAATGACTGATAATCATAGTTCTCAGCCCAAGGAGATGAAGATGATATTGGATCAAACCCATCTCATATTTGGGTTAATACAATTACAGAGTAAAGGAACTAGTCAGCAGTTTGAAAGCCTGCAAGAGCTCAGGGAGCTCTGCACTAAGGGAGTTTAGCACCTGTCACTAAATAAACCTCACTACAGAAATTGCTCCTATGAAGGCCACACCAAAGAAGAGGGAACTATTCTAAGTAAAGAGAGAGCTGTCAATACTCTCTAGAAAGCTCAAAGAATTAAATAAAACAAAATTAAATTATAAGGGATTAATGCAGAAGTACATGTGACCTTATATGTCAATATTAACATATTCATATATACATTTATACATATGTAGAATAATTCAAATTACTAGTATTGAAATAGCATATAATAAGGGAAAGATAATATATCTTTCATTTTTATTTTAATGATATATTTTACTATGTGTTTCATTATTATGTTATGGTATAACATAATAGTTCAGTATATTTATATACTAGAACACAGTTGTGATCACAAGTTGGAATACTCCATAACTATAAACACAAGAGTAATATAGTCATATCAAATTATTTCAAACTCAAATTTTAAAATCAATTTGCAAAACATGTACATAGTAAATTTGGACTTATTAAAAAGTAAAATAGTATATGTACTTTCATAAATACATTATGTACATGTATTTCTGTATATATTCATGCAAGTATGTACATGTATGCTTTATACTTGGTGTGTGATATAATCTCAGATGTTGATATATAAGAAGCAAATTATATTAGCTTCATTTGGACATTAACTCATGATTTCATAGATATGGGAATGATGACATTTCACCATGAATCTATTGTATTATTATTATTTTATTTATAGCCTCAGATGGAAGTGAAGCTATTAGCACCCTCATGAAATAAATATCTCTTTCCAGCAAATAGAGGCCACCCCAGAAACTATACCTAGACACAATGTAGAGATCAAAGGACTGTGCAGAATCTATCTCAGTAGGTACAGCTACACTATAGCTTCTGCATATATGGCTTAGGGAACATAGCCAAAGAGTGGGCAGAAAAATTATAAGAGCCAGAATGCAGGAGGTATGCACTAAGACAGTCTCTCCTAGAAATGGCAGCATAAACAAGACAGAAACAATGGCAACATAATGGGAATGGGTGGGTAGAGAAGTGGGGGGGGGAGATAAGGTAATGGGGGACTTTTGGGATAGTATTGGAAATGTAATTGAGGAAAATACATAATTAAAAAAATATTCTTTCTAAAAAAAAAGAATACATGACAAATATATTGAAAATGTAATTGTATCATTCCTTCTTTCCTTTTTTCCCTCAACCCCTCCCATGCATCCCTTGCTTTCTCTATCTCAAATTCAATGCCTATTTTTTAAATTATTGTTGCAAATATACTGTTTTTGTTGTTTTGTTTTAGTTGGTTTAATTTTGAAAGAGGATCTCTTATGTAGCCCTAATTTGCCCGAAACTCCTGATATACATCAACCAGGCTTTTCACTCACAAAATCTCACCTGTCTTTGTCTCCCAAGTGTTAGGATTAAAGGCTGCCTCCTCTTCACTTGGTTGACAATTTTCTTTACTGTACTCTAACATTTAACTTCATAAAGTCAAATTTGTCTATTGTTGGCCTTATTTCCTTTGCTACTGTGTGGTGAATGCAACAAAATTCATCTTTGTTTCTACATGGAAGCAAAAGTCTTAAAGAATGACAAATTCATTGAAAACATGATCTCAGAGCAGCAGCAGCTACAATAACATGCAATAGGCCTGCGTAAGACTGAGCCTGCCATTATCATTCAGGGAATTACCCATGGAACCTACAACTTTGTGCTGAACTATTGGTAGATTTTTAAGGCAGAGATATCCATTGTCTTCTGTTTTGTAAGTTCACTATGCTCCAGCAGATAATCCAAAATATGTGGCTGCACAGACAGTACTGGTTAAAAATTGATGGGTTATAAAACTAACAAAAAGTATATATATGAAAAGGTGACATAGCAGGAGGAGAGGAAGTGACAAGGTTGAAAGGTGATTAAGAGTATTGGAGGCAAGTAAGCATTGTAAGCATGTATGAAATTGTCCAAGGACAAATTTCATCAATAAAAGTAGAAGGGTGTCTCTACCTTGTGTGAGTACTGTGGTCTGTAAGAGAAGGAAGGCCATGAAGAATCCAGATAAACTGAAAGGTGAAGACTCCATCACACCTGAAAAATCAAATTGAAAACGTGGCATCAAAATTGAGGAAGTAAGAACTATGACAACCCTGAGAAAAGTAACAAGAGGCCATTCTTAAATCCTACCTTTTGAGAAAATTCCCCTTGCAAGGAAAAGTATTAATGACTGGTGCCACTCCTCTGAGGTAATCTCTACTAGAGTCCTGTCTTATTTTGCACTTTGTTCTATACCTTCAGGAACTTCAATTCACTGAAGGGAGTGTTACTTATCAATAAAGAAGAATGAAATCCTGTCATTTTCAGCAAAACAAATAGAACTGGAGGAATTATATTTCGTAAAACAAATCAGACACACAAAAACAAATTTCATTGTGCATTTGTGGAACCAAAGCATATAAACCTAAACAATTACTTTAGAACAAAGTCAACTTAAACAATACCTTCAGAATATCTGAGACAAGAGTCACCACTTCACACCATCTACATATAAAAGCAGTATAAATCAGTACCCATGAATGTGGTACTGTCTTATTGCGTCCCGCTCGACCAGCAAGAAAGACGCAACAAACCAGAATCTTCCGCTGCAAGAGCTTTATTGCTTGCTTCTCAGGAAGATCCCGAACAGGGAAAATGGCACTGCTTTTATAACCCGCAGCGTGACGTTTCAGCACCTGATATGGCGTGACAGCTCCCGATTCGTTGCTTGCCCATCACCCCACTATTACACCCAGAGAATGGGAGTGACTAGGAGTGAATTCACTCTCGCACCTGCGTACAAGGCTTGTTTACTAGTTAGGCACAGCGGAGGCCTGAGCCATCTTATAATGGCGATTGCTCGCGGCACACACGGCTCTCCTCAGAGATTACTGGCAGCACACACGCGACTCGCAGCACATACCAGCTCTCCACACTGTCTTGATGCAAAATTGAAGTTATAATTTTACAATGGTACCGAATTTATATACTGATACATATTGAAAACTTTTAGTAGTATATATCTTTCTATATTGATACAAAATTTGAAATTATTATTGTTAATTTTAGATAGGCATTGTGCTTATGCAGCACATTTCAGAATGCAAGGCTGTGCTTCTGGTCAGTGCCAGCTTGGTACAACCTTGGGCATGATCTCAGTGGTCAGTCCCAGAGCACCCAGAGGACTATCATGCTCCAAGTGCCCTAGCATGCCCAGGACCTTAAGAACACTGATGAGTGGAACACAATGTCTGTTCCAACAAAACTGGGAGTACCTGGGGCAAGCAGAAGCAGGGACATAGGAGTCCCGCCCGACAAGCAGCTCAGGTTCCTTCTGGTCAGCACTGGTCTACCTTGGTTTCAATCACAGCGGACAGCCCAATGGTTCCCAGAGGAGGGGCCACTTCAAGTCACTCTAACACCCCTAGAATCTTAGGATTTTAGGATCTGAGGATCACAGGAACTTGGTCACATCAGTATCTCAGTGTCTCACAGGAAACTTTACTGTCAAGAACTCTGACACATCCAAAATCTCAGGATCGCAGGATCCTAGAATCACAGCATCACAGAGAAAGCTGAACTCTGGGGAGTTCTGACACAACCGGGATTACAGGAAGGACAGGCTCCAATCAGATATATTGAGGGCAGCAAGAACTTGAGATTATCAGATGGCAGGCGGCAAACAAGAACAGAAGCAACAGAAACTAAGGTAACTTGGCATCATCAGAAACAATCTCTCTCACCTTAGCAAGTCCTGAATACACCATCACACCAGAAAAGAAAGATATGGATCTAAAGTCACTTCTCATGATGATTACACAGGACTCTAAAAAGAAAATAAATAACTTCCTTAAAGAAATACAGGAGAGTGCCAGGCATGGTCATGCACCCCTTTAATCCCAGCTGTTGGGAGGCAGAGGCAGGCTGATTTCTGAGATCGAGGCCAGCCTGGTCTACATAGTGAGTTCCAGGACAGCCAAGGCTACACAGTGAAACCCTGTCTTGAAAAACCACTAAAAAAAAAAAAAAAAAATACAGGCAAACACATCCAAACACGTGAAAGAATTGAACAAAACCATCCAGTATCTAAAAATGGAAGTAAAAACAATAAAGAAATCACAACAGGAGACCACTCTGGAAATAGAAAACCTAGGAAAAAAGTCAGGAGCCATTGATGCAAGCATAATGAACAGAAGATACAGGTGCAGAAGATACCATAGAAAACATTGAATCAACAATCAAAGAAAATGCAAAATGCACAAAATCCTAACCCAAAACATCCAGGAAATCAAAGACACAATAAGAACACTAAACCTAAGGATAATAGGTACATATGAGAAGGAAGATTTTCAACTTAAAGGGCCAGTAAATATCTTCAACAAAATTATAGAAGAAAACTTCCCCAACCTAAATAATGAGATGTTCATGAACGTACAAGAAACCTACAGAACTCCAAATAGTTTGGGCCAGAAAAGAAATTCCTCCCATCACATAAAAATCAAAACAACAAATGCACAAAACAAAGAAAGAATATTAAATGCAGTAAGGGAAAAAGTCAAGTAACATATAAAGGCAGACCTATCAGAATTACACCTGACTTCTCCGGAGAAAGTATGAAAGCCAGGAGATCCTGGAAAGATGTCATACAGACCATAAGAGAACACAAATGACAGCACAGACTACTATACCCAGCTAAGTTCTCAAGTACTATAGATGGAGAAACCAAGGTATTCCATGACAAAAACAAATTTATACAATATCTCTAAACAAATCCAGCCCTGCAAAGGATGATAAAGGGAAAACTCTAACATAAACAGGGAAACTATGCTCAAGAAAAAGCAAAAAAGTAATCTTTCAACAAACCTAAATAAAATAGTCACACAAACAGATTTCCAACTCTAACTACAAAAATAGCATGAAGCATCAACTACTTTTCCTTAATATCTTTTAATATCAATGGACTCAATTCCCCAATAAAAAGACATAGACTAACAGACTGGTTATATAAATAGGATCCAACGTTTTGCTGCATACAGAAAACCAACTTCAAAAACAAATACAGCCACTACCTTAGAATAAAAGGTTGGAAAGCAATTCTCCAAGAAAATGGTTTAAGAAACAAGATGGGATGGCCATTCTAATATCGAATAAAATCAACTTTCAACCAAAAGTTATCAAAAGTGGCAAGGAGAGACACTTCTTATTCATCAAAGGTAATATCTACCAAGATGAATTCTCAATTCTGAACATCTATGCTCCAAATGCAAGGGCATCCACATTCATTAAAGAAACATTGCTAAAACTCAAAGCACACATTACACCTCACACAATAATAGAGGTGGTTCACACCCCACTCTCATCTATGCACAGATCCTAGAAACAGAAATTAAACAGAGTCACAGTGAAACTAGCAAACGTTAGGAAACAAATGGATTTAACAGATATCTATGAAACATTTCATTCTAAAACATTTCATTCTCCAAAACTGAAAATATGATTGGATACAAAACAGACCTCAGCTGATAGAAAAATATTGAAATAATCAGATCACCGGAGACTAAGGCTGATCTTCAATAGCAATATAAATAATAGAAAACCCACATACAGGTGGAAGCTGAACAACACTCTACTCAATGTTACCTTGGTCAATGAAGAAATACAGAAAGAAATTAAAGACATTTTAGAGTTTAATGAAAATGAATCCACAACATATCAAAACTTATGGGGCAAAATGAAAGCAGTCCTAAGAGTAAAACTCATAGCTCTGAGAGCCTCCAAAAAGAAGTTGGAGCAAGCATACACTACCAACTTGACAGCAGTCCTGAAAGCTCTAGAACAAAAGGAAGGAAATTCACCAAGGTGGAGTAGAGAGCTGGAAATAATCAAACTCAGTGCTGAAATCAACCAAGTGGAAACAAAAAGAACTATACAATGAATCAAACAAGCCAGGAGCTGGTTCTTTGAGAAAATCAACAAAATATATAAATGCCTAGCCAGACAAACTAGGGGTCACAGGGAGAGTATCCTAATTAACAAAATCAGAAATGAAAAGGAAGACATAAGAAAGGAATCTGAAGAAATCCAAAAAAACAATCAGATCCTACCACAAAAGTCTATATAAACAGTCCCGTATCCCCTAAAGTAATAGAAACAGTCATTAATATGCTCCCAACCAAAAAAACCCAGGAACAGATGTGTTTAGTGCAGAGTTCTACCAGACCTTCAAAGAAGACTTAATTCCAATTCCCCTGAAACTATTTCACAAAATAGAAACAGGAGGTACTCTACCCAATTCATTCTATGAATCCACAATTACTCTGATAACTAAACCACACAAAGACACAACAAAGAAAGAGAACTTCAGATCAGTTTCCCATATGAATTTTGATCCCAAAATACTCAATAAAATTGTTGCAAACCGAATCCAAGAGCACATCAAAACGATCATCCATCATGATAAAATAGGCATCCCAGGGATGCAAAGATGGTTCAATATATGGAAATCCATCAACAAAATTCACTATATAAACAAACTTAAATAAAAAACCAAATGATCATCTCATTAGATACTGAGAAAACATTTGACAAAGTCCAACATCCCTTCATGATAAAAGATTTTGAAAGATCAGGAATACAAGGCCCATACCTAAACATAATAATATCAATATATAGCAAACCAGTAGCCAACATCAAACTAAATCATGAGAAACTGGAAGCAATCCCACTAAAATCAGGGAATAGACAAGGCTGCCCATTCTCTCCCTACAAATTCAATGTAGTACTTGAAGTGCTAAAACAGAATCCAAGTGCACAATCCAGAGCAATTAGGAAAAACAAACAAAAAAAAAGGAGATAAAATGAATACAAATTGAAAAGGAAGAAGTAAAAAATATCACAATTTGCAGATGATGTGATAGTACATCAGTGACCCTCAAAATTCCACCATAGAACTCCTAAATCTGAAAAACAACTTCAGTGCAGTAGCTGGATACAAAATTAACTCAAGTAAATCAGTTGCCTTTCTCAACACAAAGAATAAACTGTCTGAGAAAGAAATTAGGGAAATAACACCCTTCACAATAATCACAAATAATATAAAATACCTTGGTGTGACTCTAAGTAAGCAAGTGAAAGATCTGAATGATACGAACTCCAAGTCTCTGAAGAAAGAAAGCAAAGTAGATCTCAGAAGATGGAAAGATCTCCCATGCTCTTGGATTGGCAGAATTAATATTGTCAAAATATCTATCTTGCCTAAAGCAATCCCCATCAAAATTCCAACTGAATTCTTCTCAGACTTACAAAGGGCAATTTTCAAATTTATATGCAATAACAAAAATACTAGGGTAGCAAAAACTAATTTCAACAATAAAATTAACATACACCTTTGACTTAGCTGTTTCCAAGATATGTTAGCACTGCTGTAATATTATTAGTCACAAGCTTAATGTGAGAAAAGTAAGGCTGTATATTTCATGGTCTAGTTAACCTATTGTTTTAATTTAATTTTTATTTGCCTCTGTTTTTCTGAAAAACAGGACTGAATCCTATAGCTAAGTTGCACATTTAAAATAATAGAATAACTTGTAAAGGCTCTATTGTAATAATAATTTCAACATATAGGAAGCACCCTATATAAAAATAACAGGTTAGTTTCTACACTGTCTGCAACCAGGGTTTAAACATAAAGGTCATTTTTTCTCCCATTTGCACGGTGTTAAATTTCAAATACATCAATGTGTTTTTGTTTTTGCTTTTTTTTTTTTTTTTAAAGACTCAGTTCTCCTGAAAGAGGGGAAACTCATCTCTAGAATTAAATCGTCCCATTAGATCCATGGGGTAGTACTATGATTCACAATTTGATTGCACATTAGCAATAGAAAAATAAAAATTAAAATACTGATGCAGACAAAGAAAATTTCCTTCGGGTTGTAGTATTGTAGAATGGATCCATTCATGGCTAGAAAAGAAAAAAAAATTACATCTTAAAATCGGTTCACAGTTTTTTTTTGTTTTTTTTTTTTTTTTTTTTTTTTTTTTACATGTACATAGTTACTAAAAATATTCAGTTGGGTATGTATACTGCTAACAGAAATGTATCTCACTTTTATACACTATTTTATAGAGTATTCAATAAAATGATAATCTCCAACTTAAGGAATGTGTTTTAAATGACTGTAAAGCAAGGGGGAGGGAGATTGGGTAATTTTGTTCTTATTGTCATATTTAAAGGTTAAATATGTGAGTCAATAAATACAGTTCTATCATTAAAAAAAAAAAAAAAAAAAAAAAAGAACCACCTCTGGCAGATTCACCATGCCTGACTTCAAGCTATATTACAGAGCAATTGTAGCAACTGCATGGTACTGGTACAGTAACAGAGAGGAACATCAATGGATCAGAATTGAAGACACAGAAGTGAACCCACACATCTATGTCCGTTTAATCTTTGACAAAGGAGCTAAAACCATCCACTGGAAAGAAGACAGCATCTTCTACAAATGGTGCTGGCTCAACTGGCAGTTAGCATGTAGAAGAATTCAAATTGATCCATTCTTATCTAGTTGTACAAAGCTCAAGTCTAAGTGGATATAAGAATGCCACATAAAACCAGAGACACTGAAACTTAAAGGTGAGAAACTGTGGAAGAGCCTCGAAGATATGATCACTGGAGAAAGATTCCTGAACAGAATAACAATGGATTGTGCTGTAAGATCAAGAATCGACAAATGAGACGTGCTCAAGTTGCAAAGCTTCTGTTAGGCAAAGAACACTGTCAATAAGACCAAAAGGCAACCAACAGATTGGGGAAGCATATTTACCAATCCTAAATCCAATAGGGGACTAATATCCAATACATATAAAGAACTCAAGAAGTTGGGCTCTAGAAATCCAAGCAACCCTATTAAAAATGGGGTACAGAGCTAAACAAAGAATTCTCAAGTGAGTGGCTGAGAAGCAACTGAAAAAAATGTTCAACATCCTTAATCATCAGGGAAATGCAAATCAAAACAACCCTTAGATTCCACCTCACTCCAGTCAGAATGGATAAGATTAAAAATTCAGGTGACAACATATGCTGGCAACAATGTGGAGAAAAAGGAACACTCTTCATTTCTGGTGGGAATGCAAGCTGATACCACTTTGGAAATCAATTTGGGGGGTTCTCAGAAAATTTGGCATAGTTCTACTGGAAGATCCAACAATACCACTCCTGGGTGTATACCCAGAAGATGGTCCACTATGTAATACAGACACATGCTCCACTATGTTCTTAGCAGACTTATGTATAAAAGACAGAAGCTGGAAAGAACCCAGATGTCCCTCAACAGAGGAATGGATAAAGAAAATGTGGTACATTTACACAATAGACTACCCTCAGCTATTAAAAACAATGAGTTTATGAAATTCTTTGGCAAATTGATGGATCTGGAGGATATCATCTTGAGTTAGGTAACCCAATCACAGAAGAACACACATGATATGCAGTCAATGACAAGTGAATATTATCCAAGAAACTCATAATACTTCTTAGAAGGGGGAACAAAATACCCATGGAAGGAGTTACAGAGACAAATTTTGGAGCACCGTCTGAAGGAAGTACCATCCAGAGACTACCTCACCTGAGCATCCATCCTATAAACAACCATCAAACCAAAACACTAAGGCAAATGCCAACAAGAGCTTGCTGACAGGAGCCTGATATAGCTGTCTCCTGAGGGGCTCTACCAGTGCTTATCAAATACAGAAGTGGATGCTCACAATCATCCATTGGACGGAGCACAAGGTCCCAAATGAAGGAGCTAGAGAAAATACCCAAGGAGCTAAAGGGGTTTGAAGTCCCATAGGAGGAACCTCAAAGAAAACACATAATGGAACTTGTTTCTCTAGCTGTATATGTATCAGAGGATGGCCTAGTCAGTCATCAATGTGAGGAGAGGCCTTAGGTCCTGTGAAGGTTCTATGCCCCAGAATAGTGGAATGCCAGCACCAGGAATGGGAGTGGGTGGATTGGGGATCTGGGGGAGGGGTGAGAGGACAGGGGTTATTGGAGGTTAAAATAGGAAAGTGGATAACATTTGAAATGTAAATAAAGAAAATATATAATGAAAAAGAGAAAAAGAAAAAGTAAACCAGTGTTATTAAAAAGAAAGAAAGAAAAAAAAAAAAAAAAGAATGCAAGGCTTTGACCCAGTCTTTCTATACTTGCTAACACAAACTGTTTATTTAATTGAGTGATTTAAAATGGAGAACTCCACAAAATAGTTACAAATAAAAGTAATAAATAGTAGATAACTTTATGATAGAGAAATATGGTAGAAACCTTTTCAATCAATCAACATTTCTAAACAAATATTTTATATACCAATATCTAGTGTCCAAGATAATGATATTTGATGGCCCAGGCTAAAATAATTTTTGTACATCTAATTAAAAAAGAAAGTATACAAACCTAAACTGTTTCCTGAAATCCTTTATTTTCCATATAGTATGAGTTCCAGGACTCTCACTCATGTCTTCTAATAGACAACCAAGTTCCTGGTATAAAATAATGCATTATTTGTGTCTAACCTATCAAACTCATCCCTGTGCTTTAACATAATGTTAGAGTAGTTGTAGTAGCCAAAGTAATGTAAATCTATAAAACAGTTGCTATTCCATATTTTGAGAAATAATATAGTTCCTGATTAAATAATAATTCATAATTACAAATATGTAATACATATTATGTAAATCAAGATAGAACTTAGAAAATTTCCCAGACTTAAAAAGATTTGAAACATGTACATCATTAGTGCTTTACATAATCCCGTATGAGACTATTTTGCTATAAAGAACATTGAATGAACAAATTTTAAGACTTAAATGAATTCTCTATATAGACTGATGTTTTTGTAGGGTTTTTGTGTGAACTATAAAAATTAAGGATAAATATCTTCACTTGTGTTAAATATCTACAACATTTTCTAAATGTTTAAAATCAATGGTTAAAATTTCTGTGATTAAATGAAGGTGGAATGTTGCAGATCTTGTTCTTCCTTTAAACATATAAATAGTCATTTATTATGAAGTCTATGCTTGACTCAGCATTGTAGTGGCTATCAGTAAATTCCTGTTTAATAACCTGTAGACAGTGAGATTAGAAAGATGGTTCAATGGCTAAGAACATATACACTTTTGCAAGTTCAATTTTTGCAAGTTCAATTCCCAGCACCCACATCAGTCATCTCATAGCCATGGATAATTCCAGCTTCACCTTTTCAGGCACTGGTACTCAAATGGACATACCTACATAAAGAAAAAATAAAATAAAAATGTAAGAATAAATGAACAAACCCATAGCATCCACCAACCCAAAGGCTTCAGCAGATAGCATCTGAGGGCTATAGAGCTTTTCTCCACATTGCTTTTAACCCACTTATCTGATGGTATCACTAATATATAAGTATCTCGAGTTATGATTATCTTTGTCCTGTTACTTCATGAAACTGTTATCAGCAGTTTCATCTAAATTTGTATTCCAGTGTCATGGAATATTAATATATTTGACTGCAAAACAAATGATCTGTTATTCTCAAAAATAAAGTGGTTTAACATTGATACTTATAGCAATGATGAATGTTTGAAAGTTATTTCAAAGTTTAACATTTTAAAAATATTTTGCATTTTATTTATGAATCAACACATATATACATCTTTCCATCCATTATTTTCACTTTTTAAGAGCTTAAGATGATCACATCGACCCACAAATTGCTGCTGTTCTCTTTGGAGAGGGACAAACTCAGTCTATTTTTCTACAATCTTATTTTTCACTGCTGTCTTTAAGATGGTTTTTCTCCTGTGCTCTTTAGTCAGAGTTAGGTAAATTTGAGGTATTTTCCCGTTCTCTAATTCAGAAAGATGACTTCAGTGTAGTAATAAATCCATTTCTCTTTATTGATTAATGAAGTCAACACAATATTGGTTTACAACTCTGGTTCTTCAGCTCTCAAAAGCATAACCAAATATACAACTCTAAATTTAAAACCTTGGACAGATTCTACATAGGATTTCTGAGTTCATCCCATAGGGGGCCCTCTTTGAAATGTTGAATACGATTCTAAGGAGAATAAAGAAAGGAGATTTAAAATATTTCATAGACATTTAACTAAAGCACAAGGAACTAAGCCTTCAAGGGGTTAAATAAAGCATTCATACAAGCTGGAATTTATCAGGTGTCCTCACCTTTACCAGTGGAAACCTCATTGAATTACAAAATAAAAGTCTTGAGATCAATGAAAAAATAGTCATAAAAATCCAATGCCAGAAATTGGCTTTATAGAAAATTACCTAATGTACTTACCCAAATATTTGAAAATTGAATTCTATATAAATAGGGAATATTATTTGTGCATTTATGTAATCATCTTTTCACATGATAGTCATAAAAATGTTTACTAAATCATCACTGCAACTTGTTTTCTTCATGAGTTTGTTCTATAATAAACATTTAAATATTAAAGCTAATATTTAAGTACTGACAGAATAGCATAGATGATATTTAGAAATAGCATCCTGAATATAATGTATACACATTTAGGAAGTCTTGAAATAAAATTAAAGAGAAAAGATGTAAAATTAATACATTGAACGATACTTTTTTGTTAAGTTACTGAATATATATTAGCTTTAGATAGTAAGACTTTATTTTTTTTCCATTTTTTATTAGGTATTTAGCTCATTTACATTTCCAATGCTATACCAAAAGTCCCACATACCCACCCACCCCCACTCCCCTACCCACCCACTCCATCTTTTTGGCCCTGGCGTTCCCCTGTACTGGGGCATATAAAGTTTGCATGTCCAATGGGCCTCTCTTTCCAGTGATGGCCGACTAGGCCATCTTTTGATACATATGCAGCTAGAGTCAAGAGCTCAGGGGTACTGGTTAGTTCATAATGTTGTTCCACCTATAGGGTTGAAGATCCCTTTAGCTCCTTGGGTACTTTCTCTAGCTCCTCCATTGGGAGCCCTGTGATCCATCCATTAGCTGACTGTGAGCATCCACTTCTGTGTTTGCTAGGCCCCGGCATAGTCTCACAAGAGACAGCTACATCTGGGTCCTTTCAGTAAAATCTTGCTAGTGTATGCAATGGTGTCAGCATTTGGATGCTGATTATGGGGTGGATCCCTGTATATGGCAGTCTCTATATGGTCCATCCTTTCATCTCAGCTCCAAACTTTGTTTCTGTAACTCCTTCCATGGGTGTTTTGTTCCCACTTCTAAGGAGGGGCATAGTGTCCACACTTCAGTCTTCATTTTTCTTGAGTTTCATGTGTTTAGGAAATTGTATCTTATATCGTGGGTATCCTAGGTTTTGGGCTAATATCCACTTATCAGTGAGTACATATTGTGTGAGTTCCTTTGTGAATGTGTTACCTCACTCAGGATGATGCTTTCCAGGTCCATCCATTTGGCTAGGAATTTCATAAATTCATTCTTTTTAATAGCTGAGTAGTACTCCATTGTGTAGATGTACCACATTTTCTGTATCCATTCCTCTGTTGAGGGGCATCTGGGTTCTTTACAGTTTCTGGCTATTATAAATAAGGCTGCTATGAACATAGTGGAGCATGTGTCCTTCTTACCAGTTGGGGCTTCTTCTGGATATATGCCCAGGAGAGGTATTGCTGGATCCTCCGGTAGTACTATGTCCAATTTTCTGAGGAACCGCCAGACTGATTTCCAGAGTGGTTGTACAAGCCTGCAATCCCACCAACAATGGAGGAGTGTTCCTCTTTCTCCACATCCACGCCAGCATCTGCTGTCACCTGAATTTTTGATCTTAGCCATTCTGACTGGTGTGAGGTGGAATCTCAGGGTTGTTTTTGATTTGCATTTCCCTGATGATTAAGGATGTTGAACATTTTTTCAGGTGCTGCTCTGCCATTCGGTATTCCTCAGGTGAGAATTCTTTGTTCAGTTCTGAGCCCCATTTTTTTAAGGGGGTTATTTGATTTTCTGAGGTCCACCTTCTTGAGTTCTTTATATATGTTGGATATTAGTCCCCTATCTGATTTAGGATAGGTAAAGATCCTTTCCCAGTCTGTTGGTGGTCTTTTTGTCTTATTGACAGTGTCTTTTGCCTTGCAGAAACTTTGGAGTTTCATTAGGTCCCATTTGTCAATTCTCGATCTTACAGCACAAGCCATTGCTGTCCTGTTCAGGAATTTTTCCCCTGTGCCCATATCTTCAAGGCTTTTCCCCACTTTCTCCTCTATAAGTTTCAGTGTCTCTGGTTTTATGTGAAGTTCTTTGATTCACTTAGATTTGACCTTAGTACAAGGAGATAAGTATGGATCGATTTGCATTCTTCTTCATGATAACAACCAGTTGTGCCAGCACCAATTGTTGAAAATGCTGTCTTTCTTCCACTGGATGGTTTTGGCTCCCTTGTCGAAGATCAAGTGACCATAGGTGTGTGGGTTCATTTCTGAGTCTTCAATTCTATTCCATTGGTCCACTTGTCTGTCTCTATACCAGTACCATGCAGTTTTTATCACAATTGCTCTGTAGTAAAGCTTTAGGTCAGGCATGGTGATTCCACCAGAGGTTCTTTTATCCTTGAGAAGAGTTTTTGCTATCCTCGGTTTTTGTTATTCCAGATGAATTTGCAAATTGCTCCTTCTAATTCGGTGAAGAATTGAGTTGGAATTTTGATGAGGATTGCATTGAATCTGTAGATTGCTTTTGGAAAGATAGCCATTTTTACAATGTTGATCCTGCCAATCCATGAGCATGGGAGATCTTTCCATCTTCTGAAATCTTCTTTAATTTCTTTCTTCAGGGACTTGAAATTTTTATCATACCGATCTTTCACTTCCTTCGTTAGAGTCACGCCGAGATATTTTATATTATTTGTGGCTATTGAGAAGGGTGTTGTTTCCCTAATTTCTTTCTCAGCCTGTTTATTCTTTGTGTAGAGAAAGGCCATTGACTTGTTTGAGTTAATTTTATATCCAGCTACTTCACCGAAGCTGTTTATCAGGTTTAGGAGTTCTCTGTTGGAATTTTTAGGGTCACTTATATATACTATCATATCATCTGCAAAAAGTGATATTTTGACTTCCTCTTTTCCAATTTGTATCCCCTTGATCTCCCTTTGTTGTCGAATTGCTCTGGCTAATACTTCAAGTACTATGTTGAAAAGGTAGGGAGAAAGTGGGCAGCCTTGTCTAGTCCCTGATTTTAGTGGGATTGCTTCCAGCTTCTCTCCATTTACTTTGATGTTGGCTACTGGTTTGCTGTAGATTGCTTTTATCATGTTTAGGTATTGGCCTTGAATTCCTGATCTTTCCAGAACTTTTATCATGAATGGGTGTTGGATCCTGTCAAATGCTTTTTCTGTATCTAAAGAGATGATCATGTGGTTTTTGTCTTTGAGTTTGTTTATATAATGGATTACATTGATGGATTTTCGTATATTAAACCATCCCTGCATCCCTGGAATAAAACCTACTTGGTCAGGATGGATGATTGCTTTAATGTGTTCTTGGATTCGGTTAGCGAGAATTTTATTAAGGATTTTTGCATCGATGTTCATAAGAGAAATTGCTCTGAAGTTTTCTATCTTTGTTGGATCTTTCTGTGGTTTAGGTATCAGAGTAATAGTGGCTTCATAAAATGAGTTGGGTAGAGTACCTTCTACTTCTATCTTGTGAAAAAGTTTGTGCAGAACTGGAGTTAGATCTTCTTTGAAGGTCTGATAGAACTCTGCACTAAACCCGTCTGGTCCTGGGCTTTTTTTGGCTGGGAGACTATTAATAACTGCTTCTATTTCTTTAGGGGATATGGGACTGTTTAGAAGGCCAACTTGATCCTGATTCAACTTTGGTACCTGGTATCTGTCCAGAAATTTGTCCATTTCGTCTAGGTTTTCCAGTTTTGTTGAGTATAGCCTTTTGTAGAAGGATCTGATGGTGTTTTGGATTTCTTCAGGATCTGTTGTTATGTCTCCCTTTTCATTTCTGATTTTGTTAATTAGGATTTTGTCCTTGTGCCCTCTAGTGAGTCTAGCTAAGGGTTTATCTATCTTGTTGATTTTCTCAAAGAACCAACTCCTCTTTTGGTTAATTCTTTGAATAGTTCTTCTTGTTTCCACTTGGTTGATTTCACCCCTGAGTTTGATTATTTCCTGCCATCTACTCCTCTTGGGTGAATTTGCTTCCTTTTTTTCTAGAGCTTTTAGATGTGTTGTCAAGCTGCTAGTATGTGCTCTCTCCCGTTTTTTCTTGGAGGCACTCAGAGCTATGAGTTTCCCTCTTAGAAATGCTTTCATTGTGTCCCAAAGGTTTGGGTACGTTGTGGCTTCATTTTCATTAAACTCTAAAAAGTCTTTAATTTCTTTCTTTATTCCTTCCTTGACCAAGGTATCATTGAGGAGAGTGTTGTTCAGTTTCCACGTGAATGTTGGCTTTCTGTTATTTATTTTGTTATTGAAGATCAGCCTTAGTGCATGGTGATCTGATAGGATACATGGGACAATTTCAATATTTTTGAATCTGTTGAGGCCTGATTTGTGATCTATTATGTGGTCAATTTTGGAGAAGGTACCATGAGGTGCTGAGAAGAAGGTATATCCTTTTGTTTTAGGATAAAATGTTCTGTAGATATCTGTCAGATCCATTTGTTTCATCACTTCTGTTAGTTTCAGTGTGTCCCTGTTTAGTTTCTGTTTCCATGATCTGTCCATTGGTGAAAGTGGTGTGTTGAAGTCTCCCACTATTATTGTGTGAGGTGCAATGTGTGCTTTGAGCTGTACTAACATTTCTTTAGTGAATGTGGCTGCTCTTGTATTTGGAGCATAGATATTCAGAATTGAGAGTTCCTCTTGGAGGATTTTACCTTTGATGAGAATGAAGTGTCCCTCCTTGTCTTTTTTGATGATTTTGGGTTGGAAGTCAATCTTATCAGATATTAGGATGGCTACTCCTGCTTGTTTCTTCATACCATTTGCTTGGAAAATTGTTTTCCAGGCTTTCATTCTGAGGTAATGTCTATCTTTTTCTCTGAGATGAGTTTCCTGTAAGCAGCAAAATGTTGGGTCTTGTTTGTCTAGCCAGTTTGTTAGTCTATTTCTTTTAATTGGCGAGTTGAGACCATTGATGTTAAGAGATATTAAGGAAAAGTAATTGTTGCTTCCTGTTATTTTTGTTGTTAAAGTTGGCATTCTGTTCTTGTGGCTGTCTTCTTTTAGGTTTGTTGAGGGATTACCTTCTTTTTTTTTTCTAGGGCGTTGTTCCCGTTCTTGTATTGGTTTTTTTCTGTTATTATCCTTTGAAGGGCTGGATTCGTGGAGAGATAATGTGTGAATTTGGTTTTGTCGTGGAATACTTTGGTTTCTCCATCTATGATAATTGAGAGTTTGGCTGGGTATAGTAGCCGGGGCTGCAGTTTGTGTTCTCTTAGTGTCTGTATAACATCTGTCCAGGCTCTTCTGGCTTTCATAGTCTCTGGTGAAAAATCTGGTGTAATTCTGATAGGCTTGCCTTTATATGTTACTTGACCTTTTTCCCTTACTGCTTTTAGTATTCTATCTTTATTTAGTGCATTTGATGTTCTGATTATTATGTGTCGGGAGGAATTTCTTTTCTGGTCCAGTCTATTTGGAGTTCTGTAGGCTTCTTGTATGTTCATAGGCATCTCATTCTTTAGATTTGGGAAGTTTTCTTCAATAATTTTGTTGAAGATGTTTGCTGGACCTTTGAGTTGAAAATCTTCATTCTCATCCACTCCTATTATCCGTACGTTTGGTCTTCTTATTGTGTCCTGGATTTCCTGGATATTTTGAGTTAGGATCTTTTTGCATTTTCCATTTTCTTTGATTGTTGTGCTATGTTCTCTTATGGAATCTTCTGCACCTGAGATTCTCTCTTCCATCTCTTGTATTCTGTTGCTGATGCTCAAATCTATGGTTCCAGATTTCTTTCCTAGGGTTTCTATCTCTAGTGTTGCCTCGCTTTGAGTTTTCTTTATTGTGTCTACTTCCCTTTTTAGGTCTAGTATGGTTTTGTTCATTTCCATCACCTGTTTGTATGTTTTTTCCTCTTTTTCTGTAAGGACTTCTACCTGTTTGATTGTGTTTTCCTGTTTTTCTTTAAGGACTTGTAACTCTTTAGCAGTGTTCTCCTGTATTTCTTTAAGTGATTTATTAAAGTCCTTCTTGATGTCCTCTACCATCATCATGAGATATGCTTTTAAATCTAGGTCTAGGTTCTCAGGTGTGTTGGGGTTCCCTGGACTGGGCGAAGTGGGTGTGCTGGGTTCTGATGATGGTGAGTGGTCTTGGTTCCTGTTAGTAAGATTCCTACATTTACCTTTCACCATCTGGTAATCTCTGGAGTTAGTAGTTATAGTTGACTCTGTTTAGAGATTGTTCTTCTGGTGATTCTGTTACCGTCTATCAGCAGACCTGGGAGACAGATTCTCTCCTCTGAGTTTCAGTGCTCAGAGCACTCTCTGCTGGCAAGCTCTCTTACAGGGAAGGTGCGCAGATATCTTGTATTTGGACCTCCTCCTGGCCGAAGAAGAAGGCCCAAAACAGGACCTTTCTCAGACACTGTGTTGCTTTGGCAGTTCCCAGAAGCTGTCACCTTCTGTGGTACAGACTCTCACCTAAGCAGACTAAATTCCTAAGTTCCTTGGAGTCCCGGACCAAGATGGCGACCGCTGCTGCTGTGGCTTAGGCCGCCTCCCCAGCCGGGCGGGCACCTGTCCTCCGGTCCGGACTGTGGCCGGCTGTCCCCGGCCCACAAAGGGTGCTGCCTCAGCGGCTTTGTGCTTCTGCCTGTTCCAGAAGCTGTCAGGTTCTCTGGCGCACCCTCTCACCTGTTCAGACTAATTTCCTAAGTTCGGCGGGTCCCAGACCAAGATGGCGACTGCTGCTGCTGTGGCTTAGGCTGCCTCTGATAGTAAGACTTTAAATTCACTCTTTTTTATTACTTTTTTTTTTAATTTTTTTTACACTCCAAATATTATTCGTCCTGATTTCAGTCCACCATTTTACTGTTCCACATCCTATACCTCCTCCCTACCCCTTCCACATAGGAGGGAGAAGAAAACAACCACAAGTGGGGAGAGAGTGAGGGACCTGAGAGGGACAGTGGATGGGAGTTGAGGGGAGGGAACCTGATCTGGCATTGGGTGAGGGTAAAGGACTAAAGCCCTGAGGGCCAGCACAAAGAATGGAAACAGGTAACCTCATGAGGTAAGAGGTTGGGGGAATCCCACAGAATGCACCAGAGATCTGGGAGGTGATAGACTTCCAGGACTCAAAGGGAGGGGAGACCCTTAGATGAAATGCCCCTGACAATAGGGAGAGGGGAATTATAGATCCCAACTCAAGCAGGAAGGCAAGACATCAAATAATGGAGGAGGTTGCAATCTCAATGTCAAATCTATGACCCATAATTGTTTCTGTCTGAAAGAACTACAGGGATAGAAAAGGAGAAGAGCCTGAGGAAAACAGGGGCCAGAGACAGGCCAAAAATGGGATTCATCTCAAGGGGAGTTCCAAGGCCTGACACTATTACTGAGACTAGAGTGCTCACAAAAAGGGACTTAGCATGGCCATACTCCAGAAGACCCAACAAGTAGCTGAAAGAATCAGACAGATGCAGATACTTGCACCCAATCAATGGAAAGAAGCTGCAGGCCACTGTGTTTGGATTATAGAAAAGTTGAAAGAAGCTGAGGAAAAGGGCAATCCTGAAAGAGGACAAACAATCTCAGCTGGACAGTTGAGATCTCTCAAACACTTGTCCACCAATCAGACAGCATACAAAAGCTGATAGGAGTCTACCAACATAAATGCAGAAGATGAATTCCATCTGTGTTCAATCAGAGAAGATGCACCTAACTCTCAAGATACTAGAAGCCCTAGGGAGTTAATAGGTCAAGTGAGATGGGGGTGGGGGTGAGAACATTCTCTTTAAGTTTAACTTTTGAGAGGGAATTTCTGTCACACTAAAACTGAGAATGTGGTAAAACAGAAGTTTAAAGACTGGAAATACCCATGAAACATCTAAAGGCATCAATAACTAATGAACTAGATTCCGGAAAGTGAGAGAAATTTTTTGATGAGGAAAGTACTATAGCTGTTTTCACTTCTGAAAAAAAATTAAGGGAGGAGTAGATACCTATCATAAACCAAAATGAGAAGAAAAGGATAACAGTCATATGTGGGCTTGGATATTAAATAGAGGAGCCTTCACATCAGAGTGTTCTGTGCACATGCCCAGAATGCAAATGAAAGTGGAGCCTGGGGACATAAACCTGTAATCTCAATGTAAGGTGTAGGAGTGGAACTAGGTGGATTCCAGAGGCTTGCTGGCCAACCAAACTAGCCAAACCATTGAACTTGAGATTCAATGAGAAACTCTGTCTCCAAAGTAAAAAGGAATGTTCTTGAGGTAAATACCTGATTTTAGTCTCTGACCACATACACACAAGAACACACACACACACATACACACACACACACACACACACACACACACACACACACACACACACACAGAAAGACATATAAAAAAAAACATATACACGCATACAAAGACACAGTAACATAAACACACATATAAATACACACAATCACACATCCCCTCCACACAACTTTGAAACAAAATAAAGTTAGCATTAAGTATTATAATGAGGACATTAAATTTTACATATTATTACATATTATGTCAAAATATTATTTATAAATATAACAGAGAAAATAAGTATATAAAAAGTCTAATAAAATGAGGATAAGTTTCACACAATAAAAACTACAAAATATTGTTTAGAAAAGCTAAAGGACACATGAATGTAAAGATGTAACAATTCATAGGTTGACAAAATATTATGTATAAAATTACTGGTAGGATTTACCTATATGAAAACCTTAATCTCAAAATCTAAATAGATTTTTTGTAAGGAAGGTGGTATTGTGGGAAATCTCAGGATATTGATTATCCATAAATATTTATTTACACAAAGATTTGATATTTGTATACATATTTTGCTGAGGCACAGTCGTTCTATGTTGCCAAAAATGGTCTTGAACTCATTGGCTCAAGCTAATATCTAATATCATACATCATTTACAAAAAAATTGCACTTTTATAATATACAGTAACAGTCTCCTTCATTTAGGTACTGCTCAGGATATAAAACTAGGCACTTAGACTGTACTACCTGAGAAAACAAAGAAACAAACCAAACCAAAATAATGCCTAATACACAAAATATATAGAGCTAGGAAACGGTATACTGAATAATATACTGTACTAATATTGTTTATTGGTTTCTGTAGTTCTATTTCTAGCAAACAGTTCTTATTAACTGAACAAAGCCAAAACAGAGTATAGATGATAATTTACATAAAAATATATCATATTGAGGAGGTAATACAAGCTTTTTATGATCTCTTCTTGGGGCACTAGATTACAAACCTAAGTTAAAGTGATCACTGCTAATGAAAAGGTATACTATTCTAAGAAATATATACCTGTTTATTATAAAGATGTACATCTACATGTAGGGTTTGAATGTGTGCTTTCTGTTATTATCAGATTAGTCCACCACTCCTATCTTGCAACTTAAGTTCCTAACAAGGTACCATGTTGAAACGTAAACATCAAGAGTCTAGAGGCCCCAGGGAGTTTATAGGTCAGGTTGGATGTGGATTGGCAGGTGAGAACATCCTCCTTAAGTTTAACTTTGAGAGAGAGTTGCTCTCACACTAAAAGTGAGAAGGTGGTAAAACTGAAGTTTAAAGACTGGAAATACCCATGAAGCATCTAAAGACATCAATAACTAATGAACTAGATTCTGGAAAGTGAGAGAACTTTTTTGTTGAGAATAGTCCTACAGCTGTTTTCACTTCTGATAAAACTAAGGGAGGAGTAGAAACCTATCATAAACCAAAATGAGAAAATAACATTCATATGTGGGTTGGTATATTCTAGTAGAGGAGCATAAGCGTGGTTTATGTGCATGCCCAGGATGCAAAAGAGAGTGAAGCTTGGGATCATTCGCCTGTAATCTCATTGTTATGTGTAGGAGTGGAACTAGGTGGATTCCAGAGTCTTGCTGGCCAACCAAACTAGCCAAACCAGTGAACTTGAGATTCAGTGAGAAACCCTGTTTCCAAAGTATGAAGGAAAATTATTGAGGTAAATACCTGATATTGGTCTCTGACCACATACACACAAACACACACACACACACACACACACAAACACAATCACAGAAAGACATATAAAACCAAACAAACATACACAGGCATATAATGACACCGAAACATAAACACACATATAAAAACACACAATCACACTCCCCCCCCAAACTTGAAACAAAATAATATTAGCATTGAGTAATATAATGATGTCATTAAGTTTTACATATTATTAAATATGTCAAAATATAATTTAAAAGCATAACATCAAAAATAAGTATATAGAAAAAGTATAATAAGAATAAGTTTCACACATTGAAACCTATAAAATATTGCTTAGAAACGCTAAAGAACCACATAAATGCAAAGCTGTAACAATTCATAGATTGACAAAATATTACCTATAAATTTGCTGTTAGGTTTTAACTATACAATAAACTTAATTCCAAAATCTAAAGAAATTTATGTAAAGAAGTTTGTCTAGTGGGAAAGCTCAGGATATGGATTATCCGTAAATATCTATTTTCTCAAAGATTTAAAAATTGTATATTTGCTTTCCTGACACACAGTCATTCTATTTTGACAAAGATGGTCTTGCACTCCTTGGCTCAAGGTAATGTCTAATATCAGAGTTGATTACATCATTTCCAAAAATGGACTTTAAAGGTATATACTAACAGGCTCCATCATTGAAATACTGCTCAGGATGTAAAACTCAGCACTTAGAATACACCACCTGAAAATACTAAAATAAATAAATGAATAAATAAATATGGCAAATACATCAAATGCATAGTTCTAGGAAACTGTATACTGAATAATATACTGTACTAACATTGTTTATTGGTTTCTGTAGTTCTGTTTCTAGCTAACTGTTCTTGTTAACTGAACGAAGCCAAACCTGGGTATAGTTGATAATTAACATAAAATATATCATATTGAGGACGTAATACAAGCAAGCTTTTCATGATTTCTTCTTGGGACACTAGATTACAAATCTAAGTTAAAATGATCACTGCTAATGAAAAGGTATACTATTCTAAGAAATATATACCTATTTAAAATGAAAATGTACATGTACATGTAGGGTTTGAATGTGTGCTTTCTGTAATTATCAGATTAGTCCACCACTGGTATCTAGCAACTTAGGTTCCTAACAAGGCACCATGTTGAACCTAACACTCAAGAGTCTAGAGGCCCCAGGGAGTTTATAGTTCAGTTCAGATGGAGGTTGGAAGGTCAGAATATCCTCCTTAAGTTTAGCTTTTGAGAGAGATTTGCTGTCACACTGAAAGTGAGAATATGGTAAAACAGAAGTTTAAAGACTGGAAATACCCATGAAGCATCTAAAGACATCAATAAGTAATGAACTAGATTCTGGAAAGTGAGAGAAATTTTTTTGATGGGGAAAGTCCTACAGCTGTTTTCACTTCTGATAAAATTAAGGGAGGAGTAGATACCTATCATAAACCAAAATGAGAAGAAAAAGATAACAGTCATATGTGGGCTGGGATACTAAATAGAGGAGCCTTCACATCAGAGTGTTCTGTGCACATGCCCAGAATGCAAATGAAAGTGGAGCGTGGGAACATAAACCTGTAATCTCAATGTTAGGTGTAGGCGTGGAACTAGGTGGATTCCAGAGGCTTGCTGGCCAACCAAACTAGCCAAACCATTGAACTTGAGATTCAATGAGAAACTCTGTCTCCAAAGTAAAATAGAAATTTACTGATGTAAATTTTTGATATGGGTCTCTGAGCATATACATACAAGCACACACACACACACAGAAACACACACAGAAAGAGAGAGAGAGAGAGAGAGAGAGAGAGAGAGAGAGAGAGAGAGAGAGAGAGAGAGAGAGAGAGAAAGACATAAAAATAAACAAACATACACACACATATAAAGACACAGAAACATAAACACACATATAAATACACACAATCACACATCACACACACACACACATAACCTTGAAACAAAATAACATTAACATTGAGTACTATAGTGAGGACATTTAATTTTTTATATTATTAAATATGTCAAAATATAATTTATACATATAACATCAAAAATAAGTATATAGAAATATATAATAAAATAAGGATAGGTTTCACACAATTAAAACTGTAAAATATTGTTTAGGAAAGCTAAAGAACCACATGAATGCAAACCTGTAACAATTCATAGATTGACAAAATATTATTTATAAATTTACTGTTAGGTATTACCTATACAATAAACTTAATTCCAAAATCTTCACAGATTTATGTAAGGAAGGTGGTTTAGTGGGAAAGCTCAGGATATTGATTATCCATAATTATCTATTTTCTCAAAGATTTAATGTTTGTATATTTATTTTCCTGAGGCACAGTCATTCTATGTTGTCAAATATGGGCTTGAACTCCTTTGCTCAAGCTAATATTTAATATCAGAGTTGATTACATCATTTCCAAAAATGCACTTTTATGGTATATACTAACAGGCTCCATCATTGAAATACTGCTCAGGATCTAAAACTCAGCACTTAAACTGCACCACCTGAGGTAAAAAAAATAAAAAAAACTATAAAAAATAAATATAAAAATAAATAAAAATAAAAAAATTGTCCACCTCTGGTATCTAGCAACTTAGGTTCCTAACAAGCTAACATGTTGATCCTGAAGGATTTTGGTTTAATTAGTTTGAGCCTTGTATGAAAATAAAGAGAAATCATCATCTTGAAGAGGAACAAGCACTTGAGTATTGTGTTTTCATTAATATTTTAATAACCTAAAGAAAAGAAGGCAACATATGTTCTGAAAAAAATTTTATGACTATCTATTTGCCTCTGAACTATGAAATGCTAATTTTTTATCTTTGTGAGCTTTTTTCAAACTGTCCATTAGAAAAATTCTCTTGTTAAACAATACACAATGTAGTAGGAAATTTGAGATAAAAAAATAAGTTACAAATTGTACCCTACAAATAGCAATCATTACATTGTAAGGAAAGTATTAGATTACTCACCCAAAAGTGGTTCAATCATTGCAAAAATGTCATCATGTGCTTGTTCCCTCTGTGAGACAATGTAGGAGCCCAATGTTACTGCATGAAAAGAAATGAGAAGGGCAGAACTAAGTGAGCAGCCAGCTTATCCACACTGCATAATTCAAATTAACAAACCTGAGCCATGCCAAGGTAAGTCAGCACCAGAAACAGAGAGCCTTTATGAAAGTCAGTCCTGCAACTCTGTTCCTTAATGAAGGAAATACCCTAAATAACATTGCACAACACCAATTTGTTTTGTTTTTTTCTTTCAGATTTATTGAAGTCTAATTAGTAAACTAAAACTGACTATTTAAGTTGTGCAAATACAAGATAGTATTTTGACATATAAAATCTGAGTTGCCAAGAATTGAGCTAATTTGCTTATACGTTATCTTGTATCTGGCCTTTTTGTGCTAGGTATTCATGAGAACTACCTACTAGGCATAAATTTAAGTATGTGAACTGTAGCTACCTTGCATGAAACATAGTCATTACTCAGCTATTATGTTGATTAGTTATAACCTCATTTCTTCCTTTTCCTAATTCTTTGCAAATATGGTAAATACTGGTGATCCACTTGTCTACTTTTTACATATTTGAGTGTTTTACTTTGCTTGTATGAATGAAATTAAGTTTTTGTCTTTATATGTCTGGTGCTCATATCACATCAGAAACACTAGATACAAGCTATGGAACTACAGGATTTAATTTTTTCCCATGTGTTTTGTCTATCTTCCATCCCATTATGCCTTGTTTTTCTGGTATTTCTGTCAGAATGTGAGTGTTTATTCAGTTCTGTATTACACAAAGCTCAAAGTTGACTCTGAGCCTTAGAAAAGGTTTTGAATTCAGAATTTTTTTTAAAGAAAATTAATACTGGTAAGAAATTGGAGATTCTAGAGATGGACTAGATGCTTTCTTCATTATGGGATGATTCTGAATCTTTTAGAAGCCAGGGTTTGAATATAAAATGACTCTTACATGTTCATATGTTGAACACATGAAAACAAAGTGATAGCTCTATCATGGAAGCATCTGAAAATTTTAGGAGCTGAAGGAAATATACCACAGAAGCTTCTTATCCCCATTCCTTCCTGTTTCACCCAGAAAGAGAATCTGGAAACCACCATCAGACTCCTCAGAAAACCCTAAGATAAAATAAACATTTTGCATTCTTTAGGATATTTAGTATTTTGGTCATAGCAATAAAGTGCAAGTAGTAATAATTAAAGACAATATGTGGGGAAGCCTCCCCAATATGATGAAAAATTAAAACCAAGTTTTTATCTTCGAAGATTCAAGAATAAGTAATTGACAAAATGCAGTTATTTATTAATTATTCTTAAACATTAAGAATACTACCAGAAATACTATCCTAGGAACTTATCATGAAAATGCCATATGCAAAGTTATTGTTGTATTTTTCACAATGGGAAAAATTACATCTGGGGTAGGAAATTTATAAAACCATTTATCACTGTTTCCTAAAATCCTTTATTTTCCATGTAGTATGAGTTCCAGGACCCTCACTCATGTCTTCTAATAGACAACCAAGTTCCTGGTATAAAATAATGCATTATTTGTGTCTATCCTATCAAATTCATCCCACTGCTTTAACATATCATTAGAGTAGTTGTAGTAGCCAAAATAATGTAAATCTATAAAACAGTTGCTATTCCATATTTTGAGAAATAATAATATAGTCACTAATTAAATAATAATTCATAATTACAAGTATGTAATATATATTATGTAAATAAAATATTGTTTTAAATTTTATATATACTATATATGTTGAACATAAAACATATAAAATATATATGAATATTTTTATAAATATACCATATAAAATGATTCACAATATATGATACATGACACATAGCAAATGACATTTAAGATATGATTTATGATATGTTATTATGTAATATACCACATATAAAATGTAATATATTATATGATACATCATATATAATAAATATATACCATATGCATTATTTATATTTATATTTTTATTTTTATTAGATATTTTCTTCATTTACATTTTAAATGCTATCCCATTTCCTAATTTCCTCTCCAGAAGTCCGCTATACACTCCCCCCACCCTGCTACCAAGCCCACCCACTCCTGCTTCGTGGTCCTGGCATTCCCTTCTACCGGGGCATATAATCTTTAGAAGACCAAGGACCTCTCCTTCCTTTGGTGGCCGACTAAGCCATTCTTTGCTACAAATTCAGGTAGAAACACGAGCTCTGGGGATATTGGTTAGTTCATATTATTGTTTCTCCTATGGAATTAGAGACCCCTTCAGCTCCTTGGGACGTTTCTCTCTCTTCTTCATTGGGGGACCTGTGTTCCATCCAAGACGACTGTGAGCATTCACTTCTGTATTTGCCAGGCATTGCCATAGCCTCACAAGAAATAGCTATATCAGAATCCTGTCAGCAAAATCTTGTTGGTATATACAATAGTATCTGGGTTTGGTGGTTGTTTATGAGATGGATCTCCAGGTGGTGCACTCTATGAATGGTCCTTCCTTATTTCTCAGTTCTGAACATTATCTCTATAACTCTTCCATGGGTATTTTTCCCCACTCTAAGAAGGAACAAAGTATCCACACTTTGGTCTTCCTTCTTCAGTTTCACCTGTTTTGTAAATTGTGTCTTGGCTATTCTAAGTATCTGGGCTAAAATGCATTTATCAGTAAGTGCATATCATGTGTGTTCTTTTGTGACTAAGTTACCTCACTCAGGATGATATCCTCCAGATACATCCATTTGCCTAGGAATTTCAAAAGTTTATTGTTTTTAATAGCTGAGTCGTAGTTTATTGTGTAAATGTACCACATTTTCTGTATCCATTCCACTGTTGAGGGACATCTGGGTTCTTTACAACTTCTGGCAATTACAAATAAGGCTGCTATGAAAATAGAGGAGCATGTCCTTATTACACATTGGAACATCTTCTGGGTATATGCCCAGGAGTGGTATTGCTGGATCTTCTAGTAGAATTATGTCCAAATTTCTGAGGAACTGTCAAACTGATTTGCAGAGTGGATGTACCAGCTTGCAGTCATACTAACAATGGAGGAGTGTTCCTCTTACTCCACATCCTCATCAGCATCTGCTGTCACATGAATTTTTGACCTTAGGGATTCTGACTGGTGTGAGGTGGAATTGCATGGTTGTTTTCATTTGCATTTCCCTGATGATTAAGGATGTTGAACATTTTTTCAGGTGCTTCTCAGCTATTCAGTATTCCTCAGTTGAGAATTCTTTGTTTAGATCTGTACCCCAGTTTTAATAGGGTTATTTGCTTTTCTGGAGTCTAGGTTCTAGACTCCTTTGTATAAATTGTATATTATTGCCCTATTAGATTTAGGATTGGTAAATAACTTTTGCCAATCTGTTGGTGGCCTTTTTGTGCATTGAGAGTGTTCTTTGCCTTACAAAAACTTTGCAATTTTATAAGATCCTACTTGTTAATTCTTGATCTTACAGAACAATCCACTGGTGTTCTGTTTAGGAATTTTTCCACTGTACCCATATCTTAAAGGTTTTAACCAACTTTCTCCTCTATAAGTTTCAATGTCTCTGGTTTTATGTGGAGTTGCTTGATTCACTTAGACTTGAGCTTTTTACAATGAAATAAGAATGGATCAATTCACATTTTACTACATGGTAACTGCCATGTGAGTCAGCACCGTTTGTTGAAAATGCTGTTTTGTTTTTTTTTTTTTCCCCCACTGGATGATTTTAGCTCCTTTGTAAAAGATCAAGTGACCATAGCTGTGTGGATTCATTTCTGGGTCTTAAATTCTATTTCTTTGATCTACCTGTCTGTTGCTGTACTAGTACCATGCTGTTCTTATCACAATTGCTCTGTAGGTCAATTGTTTGAGGTCAAGCATTGTGATTCCACCAAAAGTTCTTTTATTGTTGAGAATAGTTTTTACTATCCTGGATTTTTTGTTATTCCAGATGAATTTGCAAATTGCCCTTTCTAATTCTGTGAAGAATTGAGTTGGAATTTTGCTGGTGATTGTATTTATTCTGTAGATTGCTTTTAGCAATGGCCATTGTGATAATATTAATCCTGCCAATACATGAGAATGGGAGAACTTTCTATCTTCTAAAACCATCTTTGATTTCTTTTTTTCAGAGACTCCACATTCTTATTATACTGATCTTTCACTTCCTTTGTTAGAGTCACACCAAGTTATTTTAAATCATCTTCTGAGACCTTCTTTGACTTCTTTCTTCAGAGACTTGACATTGTTAGCATACAGACCTTTCAATTCCTTCGTTATAGTCACAGCAAGGTATTTTATATTATTTGTGACTATTGAGAAGGTTGTTGATTCCCAAAATTTCTTTCTCAGCATGCTCATCCTTTGTGTAGAAAAAGGCCACTCATTTGTTTGAGTTAATTTTATATCCAGCTACTGCACTGTAGAAGTTTATCAGGTTCTCTGGTCGAATTTTTAGGGTCACTTATATATATGATCATATCATCTGCAAATAGTGATATTTTGACTCCTTACTTTCCGATTTGTATCTACTTGATCTCCTTTCTTGTCTAATTGGAATTGCTCTGGCTAGGACTTCAAGAATTATATTGAATAGGTAGGGAGATAGTGGGCAGCCTTGTCTAGTCCTTGATTTTAGTGTGATTGCTTCAAGATTCTCTCCATTTAGTTTGATGTTGGCTACTGGCTTGCTGTATATTGCTTTTATTATGTTTAGGTATGGGCCTTAAATTCCTAATCATTACAAAACTTTTCTCATGAAGTATTGTTGGATTTTGTCAAATGCTTTCTCAGCATCTAATGAAATTATCATGTGGTATTGTATTGGAGTTTGTTTATACCTTGGATGATGTTTATGGTTTTCCATATATTAAAACATCCCTGCATTCCAGATATGAAGTCTACTTGATCATGATGGATGGTAGTTTTGATGTTATCCTTAATTTGGTTTGTGAAATTTTATTGAATATTTTTGCATCAATATTCATAAGGGAAATTGTGTGATTCAGGTATCAGAGTAATTGTGGAAATAAAAAACTAATTGTGTAGAGTAACTTCTCTTTCTCTTTTGTGGAATAGTTTGAGGAGTATTGGAATTGGGTCTTCTTTGAAGGTCTGATAGAACTCTGCACTAAATGCATCTGGTTCTGTCTTTTTTTTTTTTTTTTTTTTTTTTTGGTTGGGAGACTATTAATGACTGTTTCTATTTCTGTAGGGGATATGGGACTGTTTAGAGAGTAAATCTGATCCTGATTTAACTTTGGTACCTGGTATCTGTCTAGAAAATTGTCCATTTCATCCAGGTTTTCCAGTTTTGTTGAGTATAGGCTTTTGTAGTAGGATCTGATGATGTTTTGGATTTCCTCAGATTCTGTTGTTATACCCCCTTTTCATTTCTGATTTTGTTAATTAGGATACTGTCCCTGTGCCCTCTAGTTAGTCTGGCTAAGGGTTTATATAGCTTGTTGATTTTCTCAAACAACCAGTGCCTGATTTGATTGATTTTTTTATAGTTCTTTTTGTTTCCACTTGGTTGATTTCAACCTTGAGTTTGATTATTTCCTGCCATCTACTCCTCTTGGGTGAATTTGCTTCCTTTTGTTCTAGAGCTTTTAGGTGTGAGGTCAAGCTGCTAGTGTATGCTTGATCCAGCTTCTTATGGTGACACTCAGAGCTATGAGTTTTCTTCTTAGGAGTGCTTTCATTGTGTCCCATAAGTTTGGGTTTGTTGTGGATTCATTTTCATTAAACTCTAAAAAGTCTTTAATTTCTTTACTTCTTTCTTGACCAAGTTATCATTGAGTAGAGTATTGTTCAATTTCCATGTGAATGTTGGCTTTCTATTATAATGTTGTTTATTGAAGATCAGCCTTAGTCCATGGTGGTCTGATAGGATGCATGTGATTATTTCAATAATTTAGAACCTGTTAATGCCTGTTTAGGTGCTGAGAAGAAGGTATATCCTTATGGTTTAGGAAAAATGATCTATAGATATCTGTCAAATCCATTTGTGTCATAACTTCTGTTAGTTTCACTGTGTCTCTGTTTAGGTTCTGTTTTCAGGAACTGTCTATTGATGAGAATGGGGTGTTGAAGTCTCCCACTTCTATTGCGTGTGGTGGAATATGCATTTTGAACTTTACTAAAGTTTCTTTAATATATGTAGATGCCCCTAAATTTGGAGCAAAGATGTTCAGAATTGAGTGTTCATCTTGGTAGATTTTATTTTGAGAGTATGACGTGCCCCTCCTTGTCTTTTTTGATAACTTTGTGTTGGAAATCAATTCTGTGTGATAATTGAATGGCTACAGCAGCATGTTACTTCAGACCATTTGCTTGGGAAATTGTTATCCACCCTTTTACTCTGACGTAGTGTCTCTCCTTGTCCCTGAGGTGTGTTTCCTGTATACGGCAAAATATTGGGTCCTGTTTATGTAGCTAGTCTCTTAGACTATATCTTTTTATTGGGGAATTGAGTCCATTGACATTAAGAGATATGAAAGAAAAGTAATTGTTGCTTCCTGTTATTTTTTTTTTCCTTAGACTTGGGCTTCTGTTCTTGTTGCTATCTTCTTTTAGGTTTGTTGAAAGATTACTTTCTTTCTTTTTCTAGGGCATAGTTTCCCTCTTTCGGTTGGAGTTTTCCCTTTATTATCCACTGAAGGGCTTTATCCATAGAAAGATATTGTGTGAATTTGATCTTGTCATGGAATACTTTGATTTCTCCATCTATGGTAATTGAGATTTTTGCTGGGTTTAGTAACCTGGGCTGGCATTTTTGTTCTCTTAGGGTCTGTATGGCATCTTCCCAGGATCTTCTGGCTTTCATAGTTTCTGGTGAGAAGTTTGGTGTAATTCTAATAGGTCTTCCTTGATATGTTACTTGACATTTTTCCCCTTACTGCTTTTAATATTCTGTCTTTATTTACTGCATTTGTTATTCTGATTATTATGTGTTGGGAGGAAATGCTTTTCTCTTGCAGTCTAATTGGAGTTTTGTAGGTGTTTTGTATGTTCATAGGCATCTCTTTCTTTAGGTTACAAATGTTTTCTTCTATAATTTTGTTGAAAATATTTACTGGCCCTTTAATTAGAAAAACTTTATTCTCATATATACGTATAATCCTTAGGTTTGGCCATTCATTTCTCCTCGATTTCCTGGATGTTTTGAGTTAGGGTTTTTTTGCATCTTGCATGTTCTTTGATTGTTGTGTCCATGTTTTCCATGGAATCTTCTGTACATGAAATTCTTTCTTCCATCTCTTGTATTCTGTTGGTGATGCTCGCATCTATGGTTCCTGATTTCTTTCCTAGTATTTATAACTCCAGAGTTGTCTCCCTTTGAGTTTTCTTTATTGTATCTATTTTCATTTTTAGATCTTGTATGATTTTGTTCAATACCTTCACCTGTTCAATTGTGTTTTTCTGTAATTCTTTAAGGGATTTTTTTGTGTTTCCTCTTTTGTAGTCTCCCCTTCCCCAGCCTGAAACCTGCTTGCTCAGGGGTGGAGCTTCCTGCTCAATCTTTCTGTCATGCCTACTGCTGGAACCTGCCGCTTTGCTGTTCCGAAGCCATCACATGATCACCCTGCTACTGGACTCCAAGATTATTTGGCAGGAATTGGGCCCCTCCCCCTTCCTTTATAACTGAGTGCCGAAATAGTAAAAATTGAACCTTCAGCAGAGAGCTTTGTCTTGGTTCCTACCTTATCTCGCGCAGCCCAGCCCCTCTTCTCTTCCAGGTTTCCAAAATGCCTTTCCAGGCTAGAACCCATGTTGTGATCTACTGGCCAGACACAACACTCTTTACGTATATCTACCTGTTTAGCAGTGTTCTTTTGTATTTATTTTTTTTACTGTGCTATTAATGTACTTCTTAAAATCCTCTACTAGCAACATGTGATATGATTTTAAAACTAAATCTTGCTTTCTGGTGCGTTGTGGTATCCAGGACTCACTGTAGTTGGTGTACTGGGTTCTGATGATTCCATGTGTTCTTGGTTTCTGATAATAAGATTCTTATGTTTGCCTTTCTCCATCTGGTAATCTCTGGTGTTCGATATTCTAGCTGTCTCTGGCTGGATCGTGTTCCTCCTGTGATTCTGTTAGCCTCTGTCAGCACTCCTGGGAGTCCAACTCTCTCCTAAGTCCCAGGGGTCAGTGCACTCACTGTAGGCAAACTCTCCTCTGGCAGGAAAGTTGCACAGAGTTCTGAGGATCAGCTCTGCCTCCTGGCTGAGGATGAAGGCCTGAAGGGACCCTGTCCAAGAAGCTCTGTTTCTTCGGTGACCTGCACATTCTCCTGCACAGACTGGTCTCTGAGAGTATATAATATCATTTATAATATGTAATATGCAATATACAATATATAAAATATATACATAATATGTGTTTTATAGTATATCATATAGCATACATAATATATGGCATATAACATGATATTTAATACATGACATGTAATATGTATAAAACATATGATAAAACATACATTTTATATAGTACATTATATATTATATATATTCTATAGTATATGATTCAATATACATAATATATATTACATAAGTATATGTTATATAAAATATACAATATGATATGTGCTACATGATTTTTCATATATGATATATGAAATGTAAGATATAAAATGTAAATGAATATGTTATATGTAATGTGTAACATATGATATGTAAATATGATATGTGATTTGTAACATATAATATATGATATATAATATGTATTATGTGACATGTAGTATGTGGTATATAGTATATGATTGTATGATATGTAATACATAGTATATTATAATGATATATGATATCTAATACATACCATGTAATATATAATGCCTAATGTATAATATAGAATGTATAATTCATGATACAGTATGTATGATATATAATATATATGATGCATAATATATGATCTGTAATATATCATATCATATATGCTATGTGATACATTTTATAATATATGTAGTATTTAACATATAACATATAATATATTGCATGTTAAATATTATATATGTGATTTGTAATGTGTGTGATATGTGGTGTATATTATAAGACATATATATACATATATATATATATATGTATATATATATATATAATCTAGCAGATGATATATATTATATGTAATATATAATATGCAATGTATTATATATTGTATAATTTATCATGTATATCATTCAATGTATAACTCATAATGTATTCTCAAATATACTGTATAATATATAACATAATATATGTACTATGTAATATATAATATATAATTTATAGTATGTAAAATATACAATATATAATATGTAACATGTAACATAATATATGAAACATGATATGTGATGTGTATTTTTTATTCTGTAGTATGTAATAAATAATTTTTAGAGGCTGAATAAATAATTTAAAAATTATGTATATTAGTAGTTGAAAGATAGAATTGAATATGTATAACCTATATAATGTATTATATACAAATATATGTAATATATATAAAACATGATATTGTATACATTTTATATAGTACATTATATATATATTCTATAGTATATGATTCAACATAATTAATATGAGTTATATTAAAATTAATTAAATACAGTGCTTAATATGTTAGCTTCCCTTAGGTGTAGATTATCACATAAAGTAAAGGATTGGCTTCATTATAACCTATCTGACTTCATTCTGTATTCTACAGACAAGAAAATAAGATTGTTCAGTGCAGGCACCACAGTTTGATAATAATTTTTGGCTATATGCTGTTTTCACCCACAGATGTACAGATGTAGAACTCATGGATTTAAAGAGCTGCCTTTGTTTATGGGGTTAACACCAATTTTATAGCTCAGATAAAGAGAATATTCTTATAAAATAGGCAGACTCTCATTCCCCAGCCATTATAGTGAAAAGGACTGAAGAGATTATGAATGTTACAAATTAGATTCCAGGGTGAGGATGGAATTTCTCATCAACCACTGAGAATGGGTACTGTATCAGCAGGTACTCACAGGATTCATGCTTAGATAGTATCTCACTTCATAATGCAGGCACACTCAAACTGAGGACTTACACATTTATCTCTTTTTAGTGTGGATAAATATCTTGTGCATGCTACTCAAGGACTTCCTCTATTAGCCAGTACTTAGGAGACTTCTAATATACACCTTGGAACTCTAAGCTACAGTCCCCATTAGTCCTGGCCCCAAATGACCAGGTTCCTATTCATCTTTGGCATTATTTGAAACATCACAAAAATAGTTAAAATTTTAGTCTTGTAAACTGAAAAGAAGAGTAGCTATAACATAAACTATAGACAAAATTCTACTTTCAAGTATAAAATTATGATCAAATATTGATAGTTTGCTTAAGATTGCTGATTGGTAATAGTTTTTACTGATGACAACTGAGGCTAAGTTATAGCTTATCAGCAGTTTCCTTTGTTGTGCATGTAAATACTAATCAATTGTAAGGTCAAATGGAATTCTTCACTCTCCCTTATCATCCATCCTACTTGACTAATCTTCCTGTGACCAGCTCAAAGTCCATTTATGTTAGGACAATTATGCATGCCATCTATTTTCAGTCATTTGTATAGGGATGGAGTCTCCATAGCAGCTGACATTTGATAAATTATTCCCATACTGTTTGGGAAATATACATAGTGGTATCAACACACCACAATGCCTCTTTCCCTTTGGGTAATGCTATGGTTTGGCTGCAGTATAAATGTGTCCCTTAAAAGTCTTTGTGCTGCAAATGACTAAGGCAGTAGAATCTTATGACTTGTGGCATGGTAGAAAATAATTAGGTCACTCAACAAGCCTCAAGAAGGTTTCATTTCCATGGAAGTAAGTTGTTGTGTAAAACAAACTGACCTCACTTCAGTCTTAGTACTAGCTCTCTCACAAGTTCTCCCTTTATGGTGATGACTTGACCTATGGAGTACTTGTCAGAACAGAAGAGATAGAGATACAGATTGATGATTTTTAATTACCAGCTTCCAAAACTGTGAATTAAATAAGTCCTCTTACAAAATATCTAGACACATATATGCATTCTTCTATATCAATAGAAAATAGACTAGAAAAGACAGGAAAAGTACAGTGATATCAAGAGGCCAGCAGTATTGAGGAAAGCTTTCCTCCCCTGGCAACAACAGGAATTTTCTTAATAACCCATGTATTTCTTTACCTAAAATATATAAAGTAGTTTACTGGCAAGTATTGTTTTAAGAAATGTACACCACTCTTAAAATAATAACTTGGAAACTATTACTGTATCAATGGATAGCCATAGAGGAGTTCACATAAACATTTTCGGGTTTGGGTGTGTCCTTCAGTCATTAAAGTCTCATATAATTAAACAGTAACTGTGTTGAATACAACCATAGTGATCACTCATACATCTTGTGTACTGCATTTCTAATCACCCATCATCTAACAGAGCTACGTACTGTATATGCATTGGCTCTGATTTTGATGACCGTCCTTGGGTATATTACACTGTCCTGACAGCTTAAGTTAAGGCTAGACACTGTTATAGAGGGACCTAGAGCATCAGGAATGTTTGTCAATAACAAAAGAAACAAGTATAAAATAATGTTGTTCTGGCTGAAGAATATCAATAACAAAGAAAGAAGAGGTTTTGATTAGCTGACCTCTGAGAAAGTATATGAGTTGCCAAGTGCTGACTTTGTGTCCTGACATTTTATTATAGTGCAGGGAAGGAAAAGTAGTAGCAATTGGTGACACCCACACAAGAGGTGATTCCCACCTGTGTCAGTTATCTTTAAGGGAGTGTATCAGAGAAAGGTTCCCAGAGAAATTAAATCACAATTGCGGCCCATGATGCCCAAGATAAGGTATGTGGAGGAATCATGAGAACCAAGACACAGACCACCTCAGAGAAAAATGGAATTTCATTCAAAAGGTGGGAACTCATACTATAAACAAGGTAAAAAGGACCTAGGAAAGAATCTGGATTCTTGGATTGTGCTCTGGTAACTAGTGGAAAACAGAGGGATCACTGATAGTATTTTATGGTTTAGATCTTAAATGTCACCCCAAAGACACATATGGTGAACATTTGATCACTAATCTGTGAGACTATTGAAATGAGGTTAAACCTGTAAGGCTGTTGTCAAGTTGATGAAAGTTAGTTATTGAGATCATGCCTTTAGAGAGGATAGTGTGGTAACAGCTCAACTTTATCTGCCTCTCATCCCCCTGCAGGTCTCCCCAAGTCCTCTACTTTTTCTCCCCCTTTCTTTATCCCTTTCATTCAATCTTCTTCCCAATGGCCATAAAGTGATGAGTCTTACTCATTATTATACACCTTATCTACAAATCCCACTCACTGCTATCCCATGCCTCAAGACAGGAACTAAATCAACAGAACTAAGTAATCACAAACTGAAACCTCTGAAATTTTGAGCCAAAATAAATCTTACAATCTTGTGAGTTGATTTTCTCGTCTTGATTTTTTTATAAACAGAAAGCTATCATGTGCCTTCATTCCATGATTAGATATCAAACCTGACTTTTTTCCTTTTGCACCCATAGCTCACCCTGCCACTTTCCATGGACTGGTCACTGCCTATTTCTAATTGGTCCTGATGAGACATGGAGGGCAAGAAGGGAACGTGAATGGATAAAATAGAGGCTATAGCACAAAATTGCAGAGAGTTGCTTCATTCCAGAGACAGGGATAATTCATAGAATCAGCCAGTTTCTAAATCCTCACTAACTGGCAACCATACAGATCCTGTCATGATTCTGTTTCACAAATTGATGGATAGACTGTATGTTAGTAGTCTGTATTCATCACCCAGATTAACTTTGCTTCTCCAAAGGAGAAGATTCCAAGTAAGTTTCTTACACTTTCTAAATCTCCCTTTACTTTTTTATTGGGTGAAAAATTAAAAATATCACAGACTCTCTTGCTATCATCACAACATTTCCCCCAAATAAACCCCATGAAACATTAAAAAATTAATGGAATTAACAACACATGAAGAGTTACTAAACATGTAGAGCTATAGTCAAAATTCCTGAGGGTTCCTTCATCTGAAAGACTAGAAAGATTCATAGAATCAGCCAGAGTTTCTGAGAACTCACTAACTTACAGACAGCTCCTGTCATGATTCTATTTCACAAATTGATGCACAGACTGTATGTTAATTACTTTTCATAATTTTTAACAAAACTTTATAAGACACAACTTCAGGGGGTAAAAGGTAAGTACTTTAGCTCATTGTTAGATACAATCCATCCTGGTTGGAAGACATGACAGTGGAAGTGAGCACATATCTGGTTCTCCTATCCTTCACACATCTTGGAAGCAGAGGAGGCAGAGATGAGGTGGGTCATAAAGCAACTAACCTCAGCAAACTTACCTCCTCCACATTCAGCTGCCACTAGCTGAGAAGTAAGGCAAGAGCCTATGGAGAATGGTTTACATAATACTGATGAAGCCTAAATTCATCAATTTTTTTTAAAAATGGACTAATCTCTACTGAAATAGGAAAATTTATCCTTTGATTGTTAAAAAATGTAAGACTCCAGTAAAGAAAGGTTATTGAAAGAGAACATGTTTACAGATCACTTATTCCCAATAAGACATGACAATAAAAACAGGCAGTATTGCTGATGGAAAGGAAGCAAAATTCTATTCTATAGGTTCCTGGTGAGCATCCTAGCTTACAAAGACTTGAGAACCTCGAACCAATTATATGCAGAATATGCATCCAGACATCAACTGAGAGATCAGACAAAGGAAAGCCTCAGAATGAGAATTATAGACAGGACCAATTACAGCCAGGCAGGAAACTAAACATGGTCACAGAAGGCATTAGCACTAATGACATCTGGGCAGCAAGATGGCTCCTTAAGTAAAGGTGCCTGTCACAAAACCTGAAAATCTGAGTTCAATCCCAGGGACTCACAGTCTGGAACAATAAATCCAACTTCTGCAGGTTTTCCTCCTGCCATCACATGCATGGCCACATATGTACAAATATATATGCTCACACACAAGTTGCTAATTAATTAAATGTAAAACTTAGAATTTTTAGAACTAAAGAAGTGAATGATTTTTAGAGAAAAAAAGAGATAACTATAAGGAAAAGCAGATGGAGTTGCCAGCCTTTCCTTTTACTGAAATTATTTTATTCCTGAAATCATAGAACTAGTCAGAAAGCCCATGAATTAATCTTAAACCTGAGGAAAATAAAACCCAGAAAGGAGTAATGACATGCAAAGTGGCATGGTTTCTCAAGTCACACCTAAATACTGTGGAATTTGATGTCATACTGGGGTTATGAAGTAAGGTAGACAAATTGCACACTTCTTGAGGCACTTGGAAGTCTCTGCCTTCCACTTCCTTTGCTCTTTGATCCCCTTCACATGGCTGCAATGCCACTAGCCAAAAGCAATATCTCAAGAGATACCAGATATGGAGACTGGACTGATGGCTCAGTGATTGACCACACTAGCTACTCTTGGAGAAAAGGAAAGTTTAGTTCCAAGCACCCCAGTTTACAGCCACTTCTTACTCCAGCTCCAGGAAATTCACTATACACACACACACACACACACACACACACACACACACACACACACACACACAAAACCCTACTATTTTTAAGTAAGTTATATCAGGTACAGTGGGGAAATTTAGTTTATACTTTGATAGTTTGAATTGAAATCTAAACTATATATCAAAAGTAAAAAATAAACTTTTCTCCAAGAATCATGGGGAACCTGGTCTATTGTTGAGCACAAAGCAGGATTCAAGAGATCATCTTCCATGGTAATCCTAGGTTATAGAGCACTACTACCCTGGGAGCTCTTGAAAGCTTGTAAAGTAGAAACTTGGAACATAAAATTAACATAAAATCTACAACAGCTTTCAATATTAACACCAAGCATTACACAATAGCACATGAAACTGAACACTGAGATTCTATCAGTGGTGTAGCTGTTTCTTCTCTTACAGTGTCTTTCATGAATGTTCTAAACCCTATCTGTATTTGAAGATGCATACAAATCTTCAAGTTTTTATGCAGGCTACAGAAAGAGAAGTATGGACACCAACCCAACTACAAAACTCTTGACCTACAATCTGCTCTGTCTGCAAGATGTGGAGTGCGATGGGGGTACAGAACTTGTTGGCATAAGTCTGAATGCCCCTAGAGGGAACCCATGCTCTACCTACACTGCCTGGATGTCCAGAAAACGGAGACTGAATACCCTAGAGACCTAGGATAAAACCATACAAGACTGGCCAAAAATTAAAATAAAATGAAATGGTGGTGGTGGTGGTGGTGGTGGTGGTGGTGGTGGTGGTGGTGGTGGTGGTGGTGGTGGTGGTGATTGTAGGACCATGAAAGACAGCCTGGTTCTGTGTGTTTGGGACCAACTTCCCACCCCCTCTTCTTTTTGTCTGTTAGCTAGAGTCCCCAAATCTAGTTTTGGACTTATCTTGCTCTACTAGGTGGCAACTAGCCTCCACTCTATGCTCCTCCCCCAGCCCACAGTGAGGTCTCCTACACAGCTAACAGATCTGCAGTTCAGACAGCAGCTGCCCTAATCTATCTGCTTCTCCTGCCTGCCAGCCAAAGCCCAACCTGAGGTCCCCAACAAGCCAAAAAGCTAGATCCTCTCTTGTCCTCTTGCACTGGCCAGCAGCCTGCTGCTGCTGCTGAGGCTAGAAACACAGACAGCACACAACTATTGGTGCTGCCTCTCATTCCTTCTGGTCCTGGTATCAAGCTTCTACGCTTCTTCTTTTGAGCTTTTCTTCAAAGTTGGCCTTTCATCTCCTTCTGCTCTACATTCAGGATATACCAGCCAAGAAAAAGCAAATGGGGAAAACAAGAGAACCTGTCTAATAGAGCACACAGCCTCAGTGGGGCAGAGCAACCCCACCCCACCCCACCCCCACCCCCAACTCCCCACCCTCACCGCACCTAGAACCACCAAAGACAATGAAAAAACACAGCTCATACCTTTAACTCAAAAATATTCAGGCTTTGCTTAAATGCTTGTTCTCCCTAACAGGAACACCTGAAACAATGTTCATGCTTCTTGACCCAAAATTTTTCATGCTTCCAAATGTTTATTTTTCTCCCTAGCATTCGTGATATATGTCCAAAAATTTTTTTCACTTTAAGATTTCTTTTAAGAATCAAAAGTCATCTAATGTATTCCCACCTGTCAAACCAACTATGCTGATAACCATTATTTAATCCTTAATTAACAACCAGTTTCCTTTTACAGACAAACGGTTACTGCTTATCTCAGATACATAATTAACACGCAATTTTCTTCCTCAGCAATCCAATGCAGGCTTAAAGGATGCCTTCTAGAACTTAATTCTTCAAGCACTCTTACTTTTCTAGGACAATAACAACAGACTATGATGTGCCCCAAAGCAAACTATTACACGCTTAACACATGACAACCACCCTTTGTAGACATACCCCTACTGGGGTTCTGCTCCTCTGTTGTGATTACCCTACAGGTTTAACTACAGTGATACTCCCACAGATCCAACTGAGACTGAAAGCCATCTCCTTGGACCTGCTTGGGATAACAAAGCTGCCTTCCTCCAGACACCTCATCAGTAGATGTCCCTATGCTCATGTACCTTACTAATGATTTAAGGTGCATCCAAAAGAATCATGTGATCCGAGCATGAGGGCACAGATATGTTAAGTTGCTCTAAAACATAGAGATAGATCATTTTAAGAGTTAATAGGGCATATATTGTATTTATATCAAAACTACCCCATTCTCTGTCCTCCAACTCCAACTCCTACACTATTCCCCCAAAAGCATTCTTTCTTTCCAACTTTATATGTCCCTAAATAAATAAACAAATATATAAAAAAAAATACAGTCTCCTTAATGCTGCCTGTATGTGCATAAGCATAGAGACATCTACTGAAGCATGGGCAGCCTCTCATGGACCCACCGCCCCGAATAAAATTAAATATAATAATCTCCTTTCTCTCTTTTTTCTCTTTTTGACTCTCTCCAATACAATGAAAACTATCTCCATTTTATTTTTCCCACTATTCTCAGACGTCTGAACACACACTACATCAAACCTCTTTCATAGTTGCCTATTTCTAGATCACTCAGAGAAGCAGTTTCCTATAATAATGCCATGTAAGAGAGGAGAGTGCAATTGCTCACCACCAGCAAAATAGAAAAATACTTTGATTAAAGTATTCTTTTCTTAAAATGTACCATATAAGCTACACAGAATTTGAGCTGATTTTGACTAGACTGTGTTATGTTTGAAACCTGGAAACTGATGAGGAGAAACAATCCCTGGGTAAAAAGCAGCTTTAACAGAGATGATGAATCACATAACCTTGCTCAAATAGATATTAATCTCCAAAATACATGACATTATCATTCAAAATTGTTTCTGGATGAAGAGGACTCCTCCCTACCTAAAATGTCTACTTAGGAGTGAATGCATTTACATTATTGTATTAATAATAATGGGTTTAGTTACAGTCACAAAAATGGTCAGCTTCAGATGGTTCAGAATAAGGACAGGGAGGGGTGTAAAACCCCAATTATGGACTCCAGAAAACCTTGAGGAAACTTGGGTAGGCATCATGAAAGAAGAATAAAAATTGTAGGGAAAAAAATATCAGAGACACTGAGGCAGAAAAAATAATATATGTTATCTGATCTAGGTTGTGTCCCTGATGCACCTAGCAGACTGTGAGCAGGCTAAAAAATAATCTGTATATGCTGTTAATGTGACATCTCTGTGATCAGTATAAATTCTTATCATGATATTTCACTATGAAGTCTTTCTTTTGTCCATACTAAAACTTTTGATTTGCAATCTGTTGTCTGATATTAATATTGTGCATTTATTTTTCTTTTGTTTATGCATATATTATAGTGTGTGTCTGTGTCTGTGTCAGTCTGTATCTGTAACTGTCTGCATCTGTGTTTCTGTCTCTGTCTATGAGCAGTGTTAGAACCAAATCACAAGCATTTTTCATGTCAGGCAAATGTGCTCTCATTTGGTTATACCCCCAGCACTTACATTTTTGACATAAGGTCTTACTATGTAACTCAAGCTGGTCTAGACCTCAACATATTACTGATTGGCTGACTGGGTGCTAAGATTGCATGGGTGCATCTCTACATGCTCCAGGGATTAGATTTAGCCATCATTTTACTTCTAACTAAATTTGTAAATTACAATGAGAGTGTATCTTATGTAGGTGAGATTTTGAACTTGCCTTTAACTAGTGTTTGGACATTGAGAAGAACTTTACCTAAATAGCTGCAAGTTTCCAGCCCTGGGGAAGCAGGTCAAGAAAGTAGACAGGTAGGAAAAAACTCATTCTAATTGAGGAGCAGAAAAAAGAAGTTGATACCAGACAATGCATATTATACATGCTAGATAGGTATTAAGTATTAAGAACAAAATCAGACCAGTCGGAGCCACCTCCAGGTCACCTTGGTGCAAACTCAGTAGAGCGTCCTTGGGTGCATACTGAGTGGATGATCCCAAAGTTCCCAGAGTACTCTCCATGCTGCAGGCACCCTAGCCATGCCCAGGATCTTAGGATCACTGGTGAGTGGAACACAACATCTGTTCCAAAACAATGGTAACAGGCCTTTGACAGCAAGAGCAAGAATGCAGACGCTCTGCCTAACCAGCAGCTTGGGGTCCTTCTGGACAGTGATGGTCTATCTTGGTGTAGAACACAGCAGACAGCTCCACACTCCCCAGAGGAGAAACCACTTCCAAGTGCTCTTACATGACCAGGATCCTAGAAATCCAGGAAACCAGGATACCAGGAGCTTGATCACACCAGGATCTCAGGGTCTCAGAGGAAACTTGACTGCCAAGAACTCTGACACACCCAGAATCTCAGGTTCACAGGATCCAGGAATCTCAGTATCACAGAGAAATCTGGACTCTGAGAAGTCCTGAAATAACTGGGATTATAGGAAGGACAAGCTCCAATCAGATATATTGAGGGACGCAAGCACTTAAGATAATCAGATGGTAGGAGGTAAGTGTAAGAAGAGAAGCAACAGAAACCAAGGGTACTTGACATCATCAGAACCAAACTCTCCCACCAAAGCAAGTCCTGGAAACACCATCACACCAGAAAAGCAAGATAGGGATCTAAAGTCACTTTTCATGATGCTGATGGAGGACTTTACAAAGGAAATGAATAACTCCCTTAAAGAAATACAGGAGAACACATCCAATCAGTGAAAGAATTGAACAAAACCATTCAGGATCTAAAAATGGAAGCAGAAACAATAAAGAAATCACAAAGGGAAACCACTTTAAAAATACAATACCTAGAAAAGAGGTCAGGAGATTATGATGCAAATATAATCAACAGAATTCAAGAGATAGAAGGGAGCACATCAAGTGCAGAAGATACTGTAGAAAACATAGACACAACAATCAAAGAAAATGGAAAATGGAAAAAAGATCCTAACTCAAAATATCCAAAAATTCAGGACACAGTGAGAAGACCAAACCTAAGGATAAAAGGTACAGACAAGAAGGACAATTTCTAACTTAAATGGCCAGTAAATATCTTCAACAATATTATAGAAGAAAATTCCCTAACCTAAAAAAAGACATACCCATGAACATACAAGAAGCCTATAGAACTTCAACTAGACTGGACCAGAAAAGAAATTCTTCCAGTCACATAATAATCAAAACACCAAAAGCACTAAATAAAGAAAGAATATTAAAAACACTAAGGGGGAAAGGTCAAGTAATATATAAAGGCAGACCTATCAGAATTACACCTGACTTATCCCGAGACTATAAAAGTCAGAAGATCCTGGGAAGATGTCATACAGACCCTAAGAGAACAAAAATGCCAGCCAAGGATACTATACCCAGCAAAACTCCCAAGTACCATAGCTGGAGAAACCAAGGTATACCATGATAAAACCAAGTTTACACAATATCTTTTCAAAAATCCAGACATTCAAAGGATAATAAAGGGAAAACTTCAACACAATGAGAGAAACTAAGCTCAAGAAAAAGTAAGTAATCTTTCAATAACCTAAAGAACATAGCCAAGTGAAAAGAATTCCAAATCTAACAACAAAAATAACAGGAAGCAACAACATTTCTTTACTATCTCCTAATATCAATGGGCTCAACTCCCCAATAAAAATATATAGACTAAGAGACATAAACAGGACACAACTTTTTGCTGCATACAGGAAACCCACCTAAGAGACAAAGACAGACACTAACTTATAGTAAAAGGCTAGAAAACAATTTTCCAAGCAAATGGTCCAAAGAAAGAAGGTGGAGTAGACATTCGAATATCGAATAAAATCAACTTTCAACACAAAGTTGTTAAAAAAGATAAAAAGGGACACTTCTTACTCATCAAAGGTAAAATTTACCAAGATGAACTGTCAGTTCTGATCATCTATGCTCCAAATGCAAGAGCATCCACATTCATTAAAGAAACTTTGCTAAAACTCAAAGCACAGATTATACCTCACACTATAATAGTGGGAGACTTTAACACCCATCTCTCATTAATAGACAGATTATGAAAACAGAAACAAAACAGAAACAAAGTGAAACAGAAGTTATGAATGAAATGGATTTAACATATATCTATAGAACATTTCATCCTAAAACATAAGGATATACCTTCTTCTCAGCACCTCATTGTACCTTTCCAAAATTGACCATATGATCGGTCAACAAATAGACATCAACAGATACAAAAATATTGAAATAATCCCATACATCCTATCAGATCACCACGGACCGGGGCTGATCTTCAATAAAAATCATAAATAATAGAAAACCCACATACATGTGGAAGCTGAACAACACTCTTCTCTATGATAACTTGGTCAATGAAGAAATGAAGAAAGAAATTAAAGACTTTTTAGTTTAATGAAAATGAATCCACAACAATCCCAAACTTATGGGACACAATGAAAGCACTTCTAAGAGAAAAACTCATAGCTCTGAGTGACACCATAAGAAGCTGGATCAAGCATACACTAGCAGCTTGACCACACGCCTAAAAGCTCTAGCACAAAATGAAGCAAATTCACCCAAGAGGAGTAGATGGCAGGAAATAATCAAACTCAAGGTTGAAATCAACCAAGTGGAAACAAAAAGAACTATAAAAAAAATCAATCAAATCAGGAGCTGGCTGTTTGAGAAAATCAACAAGCTATATAAACCCTTAGCCAGACTAACTAGAGGGCACAGGGACAGTATCCTAATTAACAAAATCAGAAATGATAAGGGGGATATAACAACAGAATCCTACTACAAAAGCCTATACTCAACAAAACTGGAAAACCTGGATGAAATGGACAATTTTCTAGACAGATACCAGGTACCAAAGTTAAATCAGGATCAGATTTACTCTCTAAACAGTCCCATATCCCCTATAGAAATAGAAACAGTCATTATTAATAGTCTCCCAACCAAAAAAAAAAAAAAAAAAAACAGATGGATTTAGTACAGAGTTATATCAGACCTTCAAAGAAGACCTAATTCCAATACTCCTCAAACAATTCCACAAAATAGAAAAAGAAGTTACCTGCATCACACAAAGACCAAACAAAGAAAGAGAAATTCAGAACAATTTCCCTTATGAATATTGATGTAAAAATACTCAATAAAATTTTTGCAAACTAAATCAAAGAACATATCAAAATTATCATCTATCATGATCAAGTAGACTTCTTCCCAGGAATGCGGTGATGTTTTAATATATGGAAAACCATAAACACAGTCCTACATATATGTGTGTGTGTGTGTGTGTGTGTGTGTGTGTGTGTTTTGTGTGTGTGTGTGTGTGTGTGTGTGTATATATATATATATATATATATATATATATATATATATATATATATATCATAAAACATATATATCATAGAAACCTATTAGGTCATAGAAACAACCATTCACAACTCTCTCAAAGAAAAATAACTTGAAAAAATGACTATGAAAGTGAAAACCAAAGATCTTCTGTATTTCATTGAAATCTGTAGTAACTTCTCTTTTTCAATCTATAATTTTATTAATTTGGGTAGGTTTTCTCTGTCTTTTATTTGGTTAGTTTGACTTTCAAAGAACCAACATTTTTCTGATTGATTTCTTCTCTGGTCTTGATCTCATCACAGGAGTTCTGCACAGCCCCTTGTGAGATCCACACAGTTCTTAAAAGCCTAAAGACACCAAGCAAACACCTGCCCCATTGTCTTCCCCAGAGGATAAAATTGTGTATAATTGCCATAAGGAGGCAGTCACAAGAACACCTGATCCTGTCCCTCCAAAGGCATCTGCCTGATCCAATGCTCCCAAACCTTGACTAATGGCCAGCTCTGCAAGATTCTGTTTGGGTGCATTCCAGGGATCAGCCCATTCCAAAATATACACTAAGAGAAATGACAAGCCCTTCCCCCACATCTTAGAAGATGACAACTATTTATTCAACCGTATACTTGCATGATGTGGAGGGTAAGCCCCTCATGACTGCAGAAAATTTACAAAAGTGTTTTTTTTTTTTTGTTGTTGTTTTTTCTTCTCATAGCCAGACTTAAGAGATGAGACACTCCTCAATTTAGGTATAGAATACTTGAGTAATGGAAGCTGGATCCTACAACAGGGGAAATAGCCCTTCACATAAAAGACTGAAAACTTCACTATGTTGACAAAAGGGACTGACTGACTGGCCGCACAAAAATTTAAGAACAGAACACAAAGCTCATACCTCTTATAAGCTGTTGGAACCCAGGGCTGTAGCAATGTTGCAGGTCCAGGCTCACACACAAAATCCAAGATCAACTCCATGATGATAGTCCCAGAGTCACTGCCCATTAAATCCCAAGAGGGGATATATACTCTCTGTGTTCTCAGAATTCCCCTCATATATGCCAAAAAAAAAAAAAAAAAAAAAAAAAAAAAAAAAAAAAAAAACCTAAGGGAATATTGAAAATTGGATGAGCTGGCTGCTGTTTAAAACAAATAAAAATGAATAAATAATTTCAGAGGTGATAGCTCCCAGCCTAGTCTGAAAAGCTCAGGAAGCAACCCATCTGGAGATTACAGCCCTATGAAAATTGTTGCAAAGGTATTTGGTTGGGCAAGGCTGCCAACACTGACCCAACAAGCTCCCAAAGCCTATCTGCAATGTATTAGAGCAATCTCAAGCAGGGACCCAAGGCTTATAGTTTTCAAAACCTACGTTAATAATGGTTCTTAAATGTGTTAACCTCCCTTGTAGCCTGCCACCCACTAGAAGTATTGGAAAGGAAAGTTTAATAGGGCCAGAAAGGATCTGGACCCATTTAGAAATATTTATTTGGGGTAAATCCAATCTATGTTATCAGGATATCAGCAATTCAGTTCACATAAATCAGCAGTGGTAGCTAGATCCACTTGTAAGCATCACTCATGACTCAGCAATGACACTTCAATCCAGAAGAAACTGTAAGGCTCTGCCAATCAGCACAAGTCCACAGAAGTAGGACAAAGCCACCAGAACATCCCCAGAAGTACTTTGGTGCATTTCACTCTATGAAGCCATGACAAACAATGATCAGCCAAGAAGGCAAGGAGAACAAATGCTACAGCTTTGTTAGTGAAGACCAGCATCAGCAAAACCCAGTGAAGACCATCAAAGACTGGCAAGGCAAACCAGTGACACACAGTGTCATCCACTGTTGGCTCATATTTATACCTTTTCCAAACATCACATTTTATCTAAAGCATCTAATCTAGCAAAACATCACATGGTCTTTTTCTAGGTAGCTTCTAGAAAGACACCACAGGTTTGTTCTCCATAAAACATCCTCCCATGTGTCTGCTTCAACAAAACATCCTCTCATAAGATAGTTTCCAGAAAAATATCACAAAACACAACTGAGGCTCCAAAGAAAACAGAAATTTCTATTTCACCCCACACTGACCCAAAATCAGGAGACCTGCATATCTGAATATGTATAAGTGGAATTTACTGACATGCAGCTCTGCTGAATGAGTACTCTCTAATGAGAGGATACCAATATTGCTGTTTATGGTGTGCACTTTTCAGGCTGGATATAATCTTTTCCTACCTGTACTAAGAATTAACTTGAAACTTGCATAAACCTACAATCTTCAGTCCTTGTTGAAAAAATAAGTAGGATTTTTAAAATGGCACGAACTACTGCCAGGAATGGATTGCATATAATTGAGTTGCTGGACCTGTGTGCCCATGGAAACTCCCAAGCAACCCAGGTCATTGCTATGGTTATTGATTGCTCTACACAGACTGATGATAGGGCTGTACTGATGAAAACAAACACATAACTCACTGAATGTGAATAAGTAGAACCAGTGCTTACCAAGATCCTTCGTCCATAATGACTCTTGTTCATAGAATTTAAAGATACTCTGAGCACTACCAGAGGAAAGAGATAAACATTAATCAACCCAGCTATAAACTGTGTAGTCTACAATGGTGACCTGATAGCACGATACACTAGTGCAGTAGTGGTACAAATATTCTGGAAATAACCAACCACTATCTTATTTGATTTAAAGCCCACCCAATGAGACTGAACTCATGCCTGGTATTACCCTGTTGGCCAAGAATTTGAGACTAGATAAGCCATGGACCCATAGGAAAACAAAATACCATTCTGTTAAAGGAGAATAAAAATATGACTCCTAGTGGCATTCTGATGTACCCATAGTTTAGAGTCTTACTCAGCCATTATCAGAGAAGTTTCTTACTGCAGTAGAAGGTAACAACTACAGAAGCCAATAACAGAACAATGTGCTGAGTGTGTGAACTTGGAACACTCAGTCTTAAATAGGATGTCTCCATCAAATCCCTCTCCTTAGGGCTTGGGAAACTTCATGGAAGAGGAGACAGAAATATTGCAGGAGCCAGTACGGATGGAAGATACCCAGGAAACAAGGCCTTCTATAAACAACAGGATGGCCACACATATGAACTCACAGAGACTATGGCATCATTCACAGGGCCTGCAAGGAACAAGCAGCTGTCTTTTTCAGATTGTGTCTGGCTGCCCACCTCCATTGCTCCCAGAGGACTCCACGATCTCAGAGAGTATAAACACAACCACTCCAGCAGTTCTTTAACTGGGCTGATACTTCACAGAGAAACTCCAAACCCTCACAGCTCCTTCATCTCTTGAAGTGGAAGGTATCAAACGATGGATACAGGACACACGCACACACAGAAAGAGAGAGAGAGAGAGAGAGAGAGAGAGAGAGAGAGAGAGAGAGAGAGAGAGAGAGAGAGAGACATGTGTGCTCACACATGAATGAATGAATGAATGAATGAATGAATGAATGAATGAATACATAAATAACTTTTAAAAGAAACTTCTATTTTTTAGGCTGTTTCATCAAAATAAATACTGGTTAAAAGCGATTTTGTGTATATTTGTAAGTATGCCAGTAAACTATTGCCTGAACAAAGGCTCAACCCATCTCTGTCTTCCCCTCCCATTTCTTTTTTTTTCTTTTATGTATTTCTCTTTTTTGAATTGGATATTTTCTTCATTTACATTTCAGATGCTATACCGAAAGTCCCCTATACCCTCCCTGCACCCTGATCCCAAACTCCTGCTTCCGGGACCTGGCAATCCTCTGTACTGAGGTATATGATCTTCACTGTTTATTATGTATGGAGTCTCAAATCCTTCTAAAATTTTATCAGAGGTGTTTATTGTTGCTATCTGCTGTTCTCTCAGAATTAACAATTCTAATTAATACTCAGTTACTTCTTGTTGTTATGGTTTCAGATCCACTATAACTTTGGAAAATTTATTTATGTCTATTCTATCTCAATAAACCATTTCCCAATCATTCTCTGACAAAGTTTCCTCTTTGGTTATCCTCATCATGCTTATTGTTCTCTGAAATGGTTTTGTTACTGAGTTACTTCTTTTCTCATGAAACAAACTCATGACGTATGAAGAGGAGAGATGCTTGATAATCTGCCTAAAACACAACTCTCCCAGGCTCAGCCCCATCCTCAGAGTGAGTCCTAATTAACCTCAGATTCAATCATCTTTTCTAAGACTAGAAAACCTAGAAAGATGTGCTTGTTTTTCAACTAACCTTCTTCCATATATCATTCTTATCCCCCTAGTTTCTGACAATCATATTTCTGTGATATATTTCAGACTTGTTGTTTCCATGACCTTCACAACCTCAATTATTGTATTCTTAACACTGTTTTTTCTTCTTTTATTTATTTATTAGGTATTTTCTTCATTTACGTTTCCAATGAAATCCTCAAAGTCCCCCATACCCCACCTAATCCTCTACCCACCCACCCCCACTTCTTGGCCCTGGCGTTCCCCTGTACTGGGGCATATAAACTTTGCAAGACCAATGGGCCTCTCTTTCCAATGATGGCCAACTAGGCCATCTTCTGATACATATGCAGCTACAGACACAATCTCCGGGGTTACTGCTTAGTTCATATTGTTGTTCCACCTATAGGGTTGCAGACCCCTTTAGCTCCTTAGTTGCTTTCTCTAGCTCCTCCATTGGGAGCCCTGTGATCCATCGAATAGCTGAATGTGAGCGTCTACTTCTGTGTTTGATAGGTCCCTGCATAGCCTCACAAGAAACAGCTATATCAGGGTCCTTTCAGCAAAATCTTGCTAGTGTTGCACTGGTGTCAGTGTTTGGAGGCTGAATATGGGATGGATCCCTGGCTTTGGCAGTCTCTGGATAGTCCATCCTTTTGTCTCAGCTCCAAATTTTGTCTCTATAACTCCTTCCATGGTTGTTTTGTTCCCAAATCTAAGAAGGGGCTAAGTGTCCACACTGTGGTCTTTCTTCTTGAGTTTCATGTGTTTTGCAAATTGTATCTTGTATCTTGGGTATTCTAAGTTTCTGGGCTAATATCCACTTATCAGTGAGTACATATTATGTGAGTTCTTTTGTGATTGGGTTACCTCACTCAGGATGATGCCCTCCAGGTCCATCAATTTGCCTAGGGATTTTATAAATTCATTCTTTTTAATATCTGAGTAGTACCATTGTGTAAATGTACCACATTTTCTGGATCCATTTCTCTGTTGAGGGACATCTGGGTTCTTTCCAGATTCTGGCAATTATAAATAAGGCTGCTATGAACATAGTGGAGCATGTGTCCTTCTTACCAGTTGGAATATCTTCTGGATATATACTCAGGAGAGGTATTATGGGATTCTCCAGTAGTACTATGTCCAATTTTCTGAGGAATCACCAGACTGATTTCCAGAGTGGTTGTACAAACTTGCAATTCCACCAACAATGGAGGAGTGCTCCTTTCTCCACATCATTGCCAGCATCTATTGTCACCTGAATTTTTGATCTTAGCCATTCTGACTGGTGTAAGGTAGAATCTCACGGTTGTGTTGATTTGCATTTCCCTGATGATTAAGGATGCTGAACATTTTTTCATGTGCTTCTCAGCCATCCAGTATTCCTCAGGTGAGAATTCTTTGTTTAGCTCTGAGCCCAATTTTTTAATTGGGTTATTTGATTTTCTGGAGTCTACCTTCTTGAGTTTTATATATATATATTGGATATTAGTCTCCTATCTGATTTAGGATAGGTAAAGATCCTTTCCCAATCTTTTGGTGGCCTTTTTGTCTTGTTGACAGTCTCTTTTGCCTTACAGAAGCTTTGCATTTTTATGAGGTCTCATTTGATGATTCTAGATCTTACAGCACAAGCCATAGCAATTTTATTCAGGAATTTTCCCCCTGTGCCAATTTCTTCGATGCTTTTCCCCACTTTCTACTCTATAAGTTTCACTGTCTCTGGTTTTATGTGGAGTTCCTTAGTCCACTTAGATTTGACCTTAGTAAAAGGAAATAGGAATGGATCAATTCCCATTCTTCTACATGTTAACTGTCAGTTGTGCCAGCACCATTTATTGAAAATGCTGTCTTTTTACAACTGGATGGTTTTAGCTCACTTGTCAAAGATCAAGTGACCAAAGGTGTGTCGGTTCATTTCTGGGTCTTCAATTCTATTCCATTGACCTGCTTGTCTGTCGCTATGCCAGTACCATGCCGTTTTTATCACAATTACTCTGTAGTAGAGCTTTAGGTCAGGCATGGTGATTCCACCAGAGGTTCTTTTATCATTGAGAAGAGTTTTTGCTATCCTAGGTTTTTTCTTATTCCAGATGAATTTGTAGATTGCCCTTTCTAAATCGTTGAAGAATTGATTTGGAATTTTGATGGAGATTGCATTGAATCTGTAGACTTGCTTTGGCAAGATAGCCAATTTTACAATATTTATCCTGCCAATCCATGAGCATGAGAGATCTTTCCATCTTCTGAGATCTTCTTAAATTTCTTTCTTCTGAGACTTGAAGTTCTTATCATACAGATCTTTCACTTCCTTAGTTAAAGTTATGCCAAGGTATTTTATATTATTTGTGTCTATTGTGAAGGGTGTTGTTTCCCTAATTTCCTTCTCCTACTGTTTATCCTTTGTGTAGAGAAAGGCCATTGACTTGTTTGAGTTAATTTTATATCCAGCTACTTCACTGAAGCTGTTTATCAGGTTTAGGAGTTCTCTGGTGGAATTTTTAGGGTCACTTATATATACTATCATGTCATCTGAAAATAAGTGATATTTTAACTACTTCCTTTCCAATGTGGATCCACTACATTTCCTTTTGTTGTCGAATTGTTCTGGCTAAGACTTCATATACTATGTTGAATAGGTAGGGAGAAAGTGGGCAGCCTTGTCTACCCTGATTTTAGTATCCCACTTCTCACCATTTACTTTGATATTGGGTAATGGTTTGCTATAGATTGTTTTTATCATGTTTAGGTATGGGCCTCAAATTCCTGATCTTTCCAAAACTTTTATCATGAAGTGGTGTTGGATTTTGTCAAATGCTTTCTTGGGATCTAACGAGATGATCATGTGGTTTTGGACTTTGAGTTTGTTTATATAGTGGACATTGTTGATGGATTTCTGTATATTAAACCACCCCTACATCTCTGGAATGAAACCTACTTTGTCAGGATGGATGATTGTTTTGATGTGTTCTTGGATTAGGTTAGCGTGAATTGTATTGAGTATTTTTGCATTGATATTCATAAGGGAAATTTGTCTGAAGTTTTCTATCTTTGATGGGTCTTTCTGTGGTTTAGAATAATTGTGGCTTCATAGAATTAATTGGTATTCCGCTCCCAATTTTAAGAAAGGGCAAAATGTCCACCCCCTGGTCTTCGTTCCTACTGAGTCTCATATGCTTCAGAAATTGTATCCTATATCTTTGGCAGAACACCCATGGAGGGAGTTGCAGAGATGAAGTTTGGAGTTGAGATGAAGGGGTAGACAATCTAGAGACTGCTATATCCAGGGATCCATCCAGTAATCAGCCTCCAAACGCTGACACCATTGCATACACTAGTGGGATTTTGCTGAAAGGACCCTGATATACCTGTCTCTCGTGAGACTATGCCAGAGCCTGGCAAACACAGAAGTGGATGCTCACAGTCAGCTATTGGATGCATCACAAGGCCCGCAATGGAGGAGCTAGAGAGAGTACCCAAGGAGCTGAGGGGATCTGCAACCCTATGGGTGGAACAACAGCATGAAATAACCAGTACCAACCAGAGCTCATATCTCTAGCTGCATATGTATCCGAAGATGGCCTAGTCAGACATCAGTGGGAAGAGAGGCCCATAGGTCTTGCAAATTTTATATGCCACAGTGCAGGGGAATGCCATGGCCGGGATTCTGGGAGTAGGTGGGTTGGGGAGTTGGGGGAGAGGGTGTGGGAAACTTTTGGTATAGCACTGGAGATATGGATGAAGAAAGTACCTAATTAAAAAAAATAAAAAATAAATAAAAGAATGAATTGGGTAGAGTACCTTCTGCTTCTATTTTGTGGAATAGTTTGTGAAGAACTGGAATTAGATCTTCTTTGAAGGTCTGATAGAACTCTGCACTAAACCAATTTGGTCCTGGACGTTTTTTGTTTGTTTGTTTGTTTGTTTGTTTGAGAGACTATTAATGACTGCTTCTATTTCTTTAGGGGATATAGGACTGTTTAGATCATTAACCTGATCCTGATTTAACTTTGGTATCTGGTATCTGTCTAGAAATTTGTCCATTTCATCCAGGTTTTCCGGTTTTGTTGAGTATAGCCTTTTGTAGAAGGATCTGATGGTGTTTTGGATTTTTTCAAGACCTGTTATTATATCTCCCTTTTCATTTCTGATTTTGTTAATTAGGATGTTGTCCCTGTGCCCTCTAGTGAGTCTGGCTAAGGGTTTATCTATCTTGCTGATTTTCTCAAAGAACCAGCTCCTCCTTTGGTTGATTTTTTGAATAGTTCTTCTTGTTTCCACGTGGTTGATTTTGACACCCATAGTTTGATTATTTCCTGCCGTCTATTCCTCTTGGGTGAATTGGCTTCCATTTGTTCTAGAGCTTTTAGGTGTGTTGTCAAGCTGCTAATTTGAGCTCTCTCTAGTTTCTTTTTGGAGGCACTCAGAGCTATGAGTTTTCCTCTTAGAAATGCTATCATTGTGTCCTATAATTTTGGATATGTTGGCGCTTTGTTTTCATTACCTCTAAAAAGTCTTTAATTTCTTTCTTTATACCTTCCTTGACCAAGGTATTATTGAGAAGAGTATTGTTGAGTTTCCACATGAATGTTGGCTTTCTATTATTTATGTTGTTATTGGAGATCAGCCTTTGTCCATGGTGATCTGATAGGATGTATGGGACAATTTCAGTATTTTTCTATCTGTTCAGGCCTGTTTTTTGAACAATTATATGGTCAATATTGGAGAAGGTACCATGAGGTTCAAGAAGTAGGTATGTCCTTTTGTTTTAGGATAGAATGCTTTGTAGATATCTGTTAAAACCATTTGTTTCAAAACTTCTGTTAGTTTCACTGTGTCTCTGTTTAGTTTCTGTTCCACCAATTGTTCGTTGATGAAAGTGGGGTGTTGAAATCTCCCACTATAATTCTGTGAGTTGCAATGTGTGCTTTGACTTTACTAAAGTTTCTTTAATGAATGTGGCTTCCCTTTCATTTGGAGCATAGATATTCCGAATTGAGAGTTCTTCTTGCAATATTTTACCTTTGATGAGTATGAAGTGGCCTTCCTTGTCTTTTTTGATAACTTTGAGTTGGAAGTCGATTTTATTCGATATTAAAATCGCTACTCCAGCTTGTTTCTTCAGACTGTTTGCTTGGAAAAAAATTTCCAGCCTTTCACCCTGAGGTAGTGTCTGTCTTTTTCCCTGAGATGGGTTTCCTGTAAGCAGCAAAATGTTGGGTCCTGTTTGTGTAGCCAGTCTGTTAGTCTATGTCTTTTTATTGGGGAATTGAGTCCATCGATATTAAGAGGTATTAAGGAAAAGTAATTGTGGCTTCCTATTATTTTTGTTGTTAGAGTTGGCATTCTGTTCTTGTGGGTGTCTTAGGTTTGTTGAAGGATTACTTTCTTGCTTTTTTTATGGCGTATTTTCTGTCCTTGTATTGTTTTTTGATTGTTTTTTTGTTTTTGTTTTGTTTTGTTTTGTTTTGTTTTTCTTTTATTATCCTTTGAAGGGCTGGATTCGTGGAAAGATAATGTGTGAATTTGGTTTTGTTATGGAATACTTTGTTTTATCCATCTATGTCAAGTGAAAGTTTGGCTGGGTATAGTAGCCTGGGCTGGCATTTGTGTTCTCTTAGTGTCTGTATAACATCTCTCCAGAATCTTCTGGCTTTCATAGTCTCTAGTGAAAAGTCTGGTGTAATTCTGATAGGCCTGCCTTTATATGTTACTTGACCTTTTTCCCTTACTGCTTTTAATATTTTATCTTAATTAAGTGCATTTGTTGTTCTGATTATTATGTGTCATGGGAATTTCTTTTCTGGTCCAGTCTACTTGGAGTTCTGTAGGCTTCTTGTATGTTCATGGACATCTCTTTCTTTATGTTTGGGAAGTTTTCTTCTAAAATTTTTGATGATATTTGCTGACCCTTTAAGTTGAAAATCTTCATTCTCATCTACTCCTATTATCTGTAGTTTTGTTCTTCTCATTTTATCCTGGATTTCCTGTATGTTTTGAGTTAGGATATTTTTGCATGTTGCATTTTCTTTGATTTTTGTGCTGATGTTCTCTATGGAATCCTGTGCACCTGAGATTCTCTCTTTCATCTCTTGTATTCTGTTGCTGATGCTCCGCATCTATGATTCCAGATTTCTTTCCTATGGTTTCTATCTCCAGCGTTGCCTCACTTTGGGTTTCTTTATTATGTCTACTTCACTTTTTAGGTCTAGTATGGTTTTCTTCATTTCCATTACCTGTTTGGATGTCTTTTCCTGTTTTTCTTTAAGGTCTTCTATCTGCTTGGTTGTTTTCCTATTTTTCTTTAAGGACTTGTAACTCTTTAGCAGTGTTCTCCTGTATTTATTTAAGTGGGTTATTAAAGTTCTTCTTGATGTCCTCTACCATCATCATGAGATATGCATTTAAATCCGGGTCTAGCTTTTCGTCTGTGTTAGGGTATGCAGGGCTGGCTGTGGTAGGACTGCTGAGTTCTGATGATGGTGAGTGGTCTTGGTTTCTGTTAGTAAGATTCTTACATTTGCCTTTCACCATCTAGTAATCTCTCAAGTTATTTGTTATAATTGTCCCTGGTTAGAGATTGTTCTGCTAGTGGTTCTGTTAGCCTCTATCACCAGACCTGGGAGACTAGATATCTCCTGAGTTTCAGTGGTCAAAGCACTCTCTGCAGACAAGCTCTCCTCTTGTAGGAAAGATGCACCATATCTGGCATTCGGACCTTCCTCTTGGCAGAAGATGAAGGCCCGAAACAGGATTTGCTGTGTGGCTTCTGCCTGTCCTAGAAGCTGTTAGCTTCTGTAGTCCACACTCTCACCTGCGCAGACTAGTCTTGGAGGTACCCGGGAACCAAGATTGCTCCCCCAGGTGCTCTGGCAAAACCCTCCCTGGAGGGGGGGGGTGCAGACACCTCCCCTCTGGTAGGGAAGGTGCCTGAATATATGGAGCCTGAAATGGGGTCTGCCTCTGAAGCTGTGTGGCTTCTGCCTCTCTCAGAAGCTGATTGCCTCTGCAGTCTACCTATACCTCTAGTCCTCTCACCTGTGCAGACTAGTCTCACAGGGAACCGGGAACCAAGATGGCTCCGGGAACCAAGATGGCTCCCCCAGGTGCTCCAGCCCACACTGTTTTTAAAACCATGTCTGCAAGTATTCTGAGTTTTAGAAGACTATAATAAGAAACAAGAGAAACAAATATGTAACTGAAGAAAAAAAAAATTTGGGACCAGATTTCCTAGTTTCTTAAATATAATAAGAAAAACCTACTCCGTGGTTATATAGTAATAATTAGCAATTGTGTTTATTATTTAATAGAACCTAGAAAATTTTCTGAAGCAAAGTACTAAGAAATGCTAGCTCAACCTATTATGAGATTAACTATGAGATTATCTCATTTATTTTTCAAATATTAAAATGTGTACACGTCTGATAAGTGATCAAAACAAATGTTTTACTTTTTTTTTTCATCCAGAGAACTTTCCCATGGCTTCAATCAGACAGTTGACAGAGTCTCTTACCTTGATTCATTCCTTTGATTTTGCTCCTAACCCTTTGCCTGCATCTTTCAGTTTTTGGTTATTCAGAAAATAACCAAAGGATCACAATAGAAAGTGAAACAACTATAACAGGATTCTTTTAGGTCAACAAAGAGTGCCCTTTGAACAGCATTCTACTCTTGAGAGTCTAAATTGTTGTGAGATCCTGTGTCTTTCTCTCTGACAACAACCAAGATCAGGCCCTGACAGGCCAGGTTCATTTGGGAGCACTGCAAATTCTCCCTGCCAAACAATATTCTTGGAAAAGTCAGGGAGGAGAGCTATTACACGGTAGGCCTTGAGCAATCACAAGAAAAAGTCATGCAACCTGTTTTCATGTTCAGGTGTCTGCAGCAAGGCATCTGGTGTTGGGCAGCATTCAATCAGGTGTGGATCTTATTGCTGACATTGTTTCGTTTCTTTTTAATCTGATCCAGCCATCTCTTGCCATCTGGGTGTAGCCTCATATGGGCCCAGATAACCATCTCTAGTGAATTCTTACTCAATGACCAGAGAAAGGGCAGGAGTCTACAATGTGTTTCACACATTTCCTCTTTCACCACATGGTTTTCCCCAGGCATCCCAGAACACTGTCTGCCCTCTGAATGACGCTAATAAGAACAGCTCACTCAAAAACAAAACAAAACAAAACAAAACAAAACAAAACAAAACAAACACCCTCTGCCATTTCAAGCACAGCTGCCCACCTTGTAGCTTGTCTTTTCTTTGCCTTTTCCCATCCATGTTACATTTCACAATAGAGCACAGGGAAGAGCAAAGGCGATGCAGTAATAATGCTTGAAGAAGTGACAAAGTCCAGAGGCCTGGAAACATGCCCTGAGGGTGTCTCTCTATCCAGTGAACCCATGTCTACTCCATACATCTTGAATCCTGAGTTAATACAATGGCAACCTTAGTAAAACAGCCACTGGGAAGCAAAGTGCCATAGTTACTGTGTAGTCCCAGGGTACAGTGTTCCTTATAATGCATGCTTAGAGGCATGGGGAATAAATCTAATCATGTGGGTTTATTGCTGAGATTTCTTTAAGGATGAAAACATCCACATCTATGTCTAGGTTTATGGGTGAGAAATGTCAGACTGTTGTCCGGAGGGTATAATAACACCATTGGCTATAGAACACAGCTTACACATAGAAATTGCTCAAAAACCATCTGTGAATTAGAGACAGTAACAGCCACACTGGTCTCCCCTGAAATAAGTAGATGTTTTTAATCCTCTCTTCTACCCTGGAATCACTTAAGGAGCCTTTAAAAGGAAAATTTGATACATTTTAACTTATTTCTTTTATACCCACATGTTGTGGAAGGGGTTGTGAATATCATGATGCTCATGTGAAGGTCAAAGGATGATTCACAGGAATCAATTCTCTCTTTCCATCATGTAGGTCCTCAGAATGCAAGAAATATCATCAGACTTGGCATCAGGCACCCTTAACAGCTGAGCCATCTCACCCCCCAGGCCCTAAGGTTTTTATTCGTGGTGTTGGGTTTTTGTTTGTACACAATCTCACTTCAGACATGTTAAGACAGTATCCCTTGAGTAGGGAGATCTAGTTGTCAGTAGTTTTTAACCTCCCAGATGATTGATAAATGTAGCTGGGAATGAACACACCCAGCATAACCAATTCTATAATTACACAAGCAGAGAGGCTTTGAGGATCCTCAGCTAGCAGAGTCTTGTGCATAACCTCAGATGTGTTGTGTAGTTCTGAGTCTAGTTTACACCTATCCTTTGGCTCCAGCTAGCTTTCAGTTCTCTATTTTGCCCACTAAGTCATCAGAGTTATACAGGTTACCTACAGCATTCCAGAAACCCCATTCATAAAATAGCCTTATCAGAGATATGTTTCTCTAATTTTGCCTTTCATAATCAGTCCCTCCCCAACCTGGCAAAATACCTCAGTTTGTTCTCCTCACTCCTAAAGATGATTGGTTCAGTGTGGCAGCCAGGGATGAAGCAAAAGAATGCTCAGAGACAGACATTGCAGTACATTGATCTCCATTGAGACAGCGCTCAGGCAAGTGAGACCTGGACGGGTACTGGGTGACTCTGCCTCGCTGAGGAAATCAACTAAACACGGGCAAAGGAGATTCTAAGAAACCGAGAGGCAAAATGTCCTCCTATGCATTCTTTGTGCAAACCTGCTGGGAGGAGCACAAGAAGAATCACCTGGATGCTTCTGTCAACTTATCAGAGTTCTCAAGAAGTGCTCAGAGAAGTGGAAAACAATGTCTGCTAAAGAAAATGGTAAATTTGAAGATGTGCCAAAGGTTGCCGAGGCTCATATGAAAGAGAAATGAAAACCTACACCCTCCTGCTGCAGACCCTCTTGGTCCCTTGTCTGTGTAGAACGGGTCTCTGGTTGCAGATGGACAAGGAGTCAGCGAATAAATGACAGACAGATGCAACACAGGAGGCTGTGTAGAATCTGAATGTAATTTTTCAAGTTGAGCATTGAACTTTTTATACAGAAGAATACCAAGAAACCAGGTGAGATACATCCGCCAAGTTACAGTGACACAAATCATAAGGGATGTATACATCAAAAGAAGGTGGGGACCAGGCCATTGCCACTAAGAAGGGAGCCAGGTGTAATGTTAGTCTATTGTCAAGTCCACCACCAGGGGTTCTTAGCAAATGCCTGATTTATGCTGTTTCTTTGGGCCTAGTGAAGAAACCTGCCTCAGGGGGATTCCCTAAATCTTTCATGGTAAACCCACCTATTTGCTAGGCCATTGTGAATTCCCTTGTCTGGGTAAGACTGGCTATTTTCCCAAGTAAACACTCTGCAGACCAGTCCTGAGCTATTCTGGCTCCCTTCTTTGTAATGCCTAACTAGTTTCACTATCTCTACTAGAAGTAAATTTGAATGCTACTGAATAGATAAACTTCTCACTGAATTCCTATTGAATTCCAAGTTTGTTGGCTTCAAGGATTTTCTGGGCCGTTGGAACACTGGCAAAAGCTTAGCTATGTCAAAATTCAATCTTAAAAGGCACTTATAATAAAATAATACTAAAAGAGAGCACATGGATCCACACACCAGACTAATGCAGGGATAGGGTATGAGTATAAAGGTTATGAGAACACCAAGGTTCTAGGAGGTGAGTTTCCCTAAAACTCTTTGCCTCATGAGTGCTCCCAGGCCTCTCGGCCTGCCAAGCAAACTTCAGTGAAGTGTATGTAGCATCCTCCCCCAAAGGGGAGACCAAAAAGAAGTTCAAGTACCCCAATGCACCCAAGAGGCCTCCTTTGGCCTTCTTCTTGTTCTGTTCTGAGTACTACCCCTAAATCAAAGGTGAGCATCCTTTAATGATGTTGCAAAGAATCTAGGAGAGATGTGGTACAACATTGCAGCAGATGACAAGCAGCCCTATGAGAAGAAGGTTGCCGAGCTGAGGGAGAAGTATAAAAAGGATATTGCTGCCTAAAGAGCTAAAGGAAAATCTGATGCAGCAAAAAGGGAGGGAGTCAAGGCTGAAAACAGCAAGAAAAAGAAGGAAGAGAAAGATGAGGGGGAGGGTGAAGAGAATGAGGAAGAGGAGGAAGAAGAGGAAGATGAGAATGAAGAAGGGGATGGTGATGATGAATAAGTTCGTTCTAGCACAGTTTTGTTTTTTTTTTTTTTTTTTTTTTGTTTTTTTCTGTTGTTGTTGTTGTTGTTCTTGTCTATAAAGCATTTAACCCCTCTGTAAACAACTCACTCCTGTTAAAGAAAAAAAAAGAAATGTAAAGCTGTGTAAGATTTGTTTTTAAACTGTTTAGTGTCCTTTTTTGTATAGTTAACACACTACTGAATGTGTCTTTAGATAGTGCTGTTCTGGTGGTATTTTCAATAGCCACTAACCTTGCCTGGTATAGTCTGGGAGTTCTAAATTGGCAGGGAAATTTAAAGCAGGTTCTTGTTGGTGCACAAAACAATTTGGTTATATATGGGGACAGTAGCTTGGTTTTTGTTTGTTTGTTTGTTTTGTTTTCTTTTGGTTTTATTTTTGGGTTTTATTTTTCATCTGTAGTTGACTCTGATGCAGCTTATACGAAGATAATTGTTGTAATGTTAACTGAGTATCACTCTGTAATTGCAAAAAGAAAATGTGGCTTTTTTTTTCTTTTTTATATTCCAAATACTTCTAAGTAAATACACACAAGAGGCCTCCATCATCCACTTCTCTTTGTGCTACAGCTTCAGGTGGGTAGGCAAGTCTTCATTAGTATTCTAGCCCTTTCCCTCACTCTACTTAAGAAATCTTACATGCCCTCCTATCGGTCTACCTGGGCATTTCTAGAACCCAGGTGTGCCTGGCTCTTGGGCTCATGATAGAAACCTCTGTGGTGTAGGAACCTCACCACCATAGCTAAAGGAGGGGGCTCAAGAATTAGTAAGTGCAGCCCAGCAAGTCACAGAGGCAGAATGGCTGGGACCTCAGACAGTTCCAGAGGAGGTAATTATGATACTAGAAGTCCCCCTAAGGCTGGGTATCTATACATGGGGTTTCTTTTACATGGAAGAAATCTGGAGAAGAGTCACACAGGTTCAAAAGCAGAGAAGTCAGTGTGCACAGGGCTGTGTATATATAGGTGTGCTCAGAGAGATATATTTGATCCAGAAAAATTAATCTGAGGAAACAGTGGACACGGAGACATTTTGTAATAGATGAGGAGCATAAGAGATCATATTACTGAGGCTACTATGCAGATTATGACAAATTCCCATAATCAGTTCCACAAAAAATGCAAGGCCTTGGCTTCTAGAAGCTAAATATCCTCAAACTCAAAGCATTGTCAGGCTCATGCCCCAGGTCAAAAGTCTTTTTTAATTCTTTCAGATCCTATAGGTGACTCAGGCATATCCTGACTCCTCTCACTCTGCCTTTACAGGGTTATCCTCCTTTTATTCCTTATCTGTTTCCAGTTCACTTCTTCTGCCAGCCATGCAGAATCTGCCCCATCCCAATCCTGACTAGCCTCATCCCAAGTAATCACATTCCAGTAGTCCTGTTCCTAAGTAAAACTATTCTCTGAGATACCAAGTGTTAGGACTGCTGCATGCCTTTGGGGACATAATGATTCTCCATGGTATGGGTTTCAGAGGCCACCTTCAAAAGTATGAAGCTCATTCTGTGAGCAGAGGGAACACAATGAAGGCTGTGTACACAGTACAGTGGTTGTGGTCTAATCTAATTGATGGTCTAATATTGATGAGTCACTGGTTGCTATGAATGACAATAGGAGATTAGGTGAAATTTTGCTGTGGTAACACAGGTGAGTCTTAATCACACCTCAAGACTGACAGTAAGTGAGGTGAGTTAGGGAAAAGGGAATCCAAGGTAAGGAAATTCATAGTTCCAAGATTCTAAAATTCTACAGCTCATGGTGGTTACTGGAATGCTGAAGGAGCAAGAAGGAAGGAGCAAGAAGGATAGAATGAGGCTTCTGGTTCTGAGTTAAGCCACTGAACTCAAGAAGAGGAAGCAAATTGGAGTGAACTTTGGTTTGAAACAAAAATCTGTGAGAACTATCCAGTGAATATGTTCAGAAAGAGACTAGAAATATGGTCACCCAAGTTTGAAGTACATCTCTGTGGAATAATACTAGCCTACTAAAGGTCTCTCTCTCTCTCTCTCTCTCTCTCTCTCTCTCTCTCTCTCTCTCTCTCTCTCACACACACACACACACACACACACACACACACACACACACACACACACACACATCACATCACATCACAGAGGTAGGAAAATGACCATACACAGTGAAAAGAGAAGGTCTGAGATAGGGGCCTGAGAGGCCTGTCTCATTAGGAATCCAAGAATCAATGGAATGAACTGGAAAACAATAGTTGTGGAAATTGGCAGAAGACCAAAATCAAAAGCTAAGGTCTGGAGGTCTGACTGCATCCAAATCAGCCTCCTGCCATGGTGGTGCACAAAGCAGGGCTGAGCAATGTGCCCCAGTGCTGGTTATCTACCCCATTATGTATGTGTGTGTGTGTGTGTGTGTGTGTGTGTGTGTGTGTGTGTGTGTGTGTGTGTGTGTGTGTGTGTCTGTGTTTGTATCTGTGTGTCTGTGTCAGTCTCTATGTCTGTACATATGTGTGTCTGTGTCAGTCTCTGTGTCTGTGTATCTATGTGTGGACACATATGCAGACTCTCCCCACCCTCCTGCTCTCCTACCCAAAATTTGTCAACTTCTTGAGGCCACTGTAGGACACATCACTTCTTTTGGTTTTGTTACAGACTCGACTCACTGAAATTTTTTAGCACAAAATAGTTGTTTGTTGCTAACGGAATAATTGTGATTGTGTGAACTACCATTATATTAATTACTGATAAAGTTTTTTGACAGAAACTTAGCAATGTCCCAGAGTAAGACCAGTGTTACCAAATGCTTGTGTAATCTGTGGAGAAAAACAGGATGCAGGCAGCTGGCAGCCAGGAGTAGTTTAGAAAGATGCCAGAAAGAGGTTTCATGGGAGAGGCTCACACTGTGTGGGTGTGAAGTAGAGAGAAAGGCAGACACCACAGGTCAGGCAACCAGATGAAATTCCTTCCCCAGTGGCTCTTAGTGACAGTCTCTGGGCCCACTTTGCCCTTCTCTGAAAGTAGGTGTTTAATCTGTAAGTTTTTTTTTTTGAGTCAGTGGCCTCTGTGAAGGTAGTATGAATAAAGAAGACACAAAGAGAAGGTACAGACCCTTAACGTTTCACACAGAATTGCTGTACTGAAACTGTAACCTTGGTTCAATGACTCTCTGCTTGGCTAAACTTAGACTCCTGAACCTTCTTCTAGGCCAATGTGTACAGTGCCTTGTAAAATCCACTTTAGTACATAATGCTGCCAAATCAGTTTAGTAAGAATCTTTCACCTTTATTCCCTAATCACCAAAAATGTCTAATCAATATTCTCATTCCTCACCCATGTTTATGTATATGATCACCTCAGATGATTCTTCCAAAGAATTCTGGTTGCTTATCTCAGCCAGAATCTCATACCACACACACACACACACACACAAACACACCCGGGGGGGTTGGAGAGAAAAACAGAGGGGGGAGGGAGGGAGGGAGGGAGGGTGGAAGGGAGATGGAGAGGGAGAAGACACAAAGAGAAGGTACACTCCCTTAACTTTTCACACGGAGTTGCTGTACTGAACAAGGGAGGGAGAGGGGAAGGGGAGGGGGAGAGGGAGGGGGAGGGGGAGAGGGATTCCTACTGCTTCTTCTTAACATTTTTATATACCAATACCCTGTTCATTGGATCTACATCCCCACCTAACACAGATGCATTCACAATGGAGCCCAACTCTACTGAAACTGAAAGACTCTGAAAGGAGCCCCTCCCTCAGGTCTCAGGACAATAGCGGACACCCAAGAACTCATGATAGACCAAGCTTGTTGCAAACCACATGAGGCTTTATTCGGGGAAAGCCAGAGCTCTGGGGACGACTCATATCCCACGCAGGGGTAGAGGAGTCGTCCTCGAGGGGAAGGAGGTCCCAGTTTTTATAGGCCCTCAGGGGGGAAAGGAGAAGGGGGAGAGTAGGGGATTTCCAGATCTAAACAATGTCTATTCTCAAGAAATGGGTATGGGAGGGGTATAAGAAAAGAGTCTAATGAAGGTGCAGCAATAGGCATACACCTGGTCAGAACATTGACAGACACACATGTTCAAGGAGTGGCCAGAGCATTGTGCACCTCTATTTTTCTAAATCAGTGAAGCTAGTTCTGCTAATACTGACATCTATCTTGCCAATTTCAGGGCTTCTTTGTCCTTTTCCATTCTGCCAGGATCTTTCATTCCCCACTTCTTCTAGTTACTAGTTCTAATATTAGAACTAAACTGCAACCTCTTTTTCAAAGTTCTGCAGAGACTGGTCTTGTTGTCTTAATACTAACAGCTGGACGGCACCAATCCTTTCTCTAACAAAGGTAATTAGTTTATTAAGAATTAGTGGGCCACACGTCAGCAGTAAGAGCAAACTTATTAGAGGGTCTATCAGAGTAGAAATGAGGGTGGTCAACCAAAGGGATTTATTCTTCAGGAACTCTCTTTACGTGAGAGGCATGAATCTAAGCAGAGATGCCTTCTACTTTGACAGCAGTGATGGTGGTCAGCAGCACGATGTATGGGCCTTTCTAACAAGGTTTCAGATTCTCAGCTCGATGTAGTCAGATGAGAACTGCATCTCCCACCTGGAACTGGTGTGGTATCATCAAGTCCCCTAGTCCGTAGGCTTCTTTGAGCTTGTCTCTGGTGGTGTTTCTGACCACTTCTAGGGCTTTCATGCCTGTAAACAATGAAGGACCAGGGTTAAATTTTAAAGGATCTAACACTCTCTTTACTTCAGTGAGCAGGGGAGCCCCCCCATACAGGATTTCATATGGTGTGAGCTTAAATGTTCCCAGTGTGTTCTTAACACAGAACAAGGCAAAGGGAAGGAGGGCTGTCCAGTAATTCCCGCCGGTCTTTAAGATTAATTTAGTCAAGTTTTTTTTTTTTTTAATCCTTTCTACCTAGCCTGAACTCTGGGGTCTATAAACACAATGTAATCTCTAATCAATCCCCAGTTGGATGGCCAGTCCCTGACTTACCTGGGCAACAAAGGTGGGTCCATTGTCAGACCCTATTACCTTAGGTATTCCAAACCGTGGAAATTTTTCTTCTAGGATTTTCTTAACCACAACATTGGCAGTTTCTTCTGAAAAGATATCTACAAAAACTTCCACTAGGAAACTGCTTCTGTCTGTGTACCAGTTTGGAACACCTGGCCACGGCTGGTCACGTAGATCACTTTGCAGGCAGGGTTGAGAATAGCAGGAGGAACAAACACGACCAGTTCAATCAGCAGCAGACTCTAGTAGTGAGTCATCTGTGCATTTGTCATCCATCGATCTGGGGGCTGGCGGATAATGTTTTGAAGAGAGTGGGGGGCTACCATGGTTATTTGCTGTCCCAGAGTTAGTTTGTCAGCATCCTTAATGAGTAGGGCTACTGCAGCAACGGCCTTTAAACATGTGGGCCATCCGCTGGCCACTGGGTCCAGCTTCTTAGACAAATATGCCACCGGCCTCTTCCATGGCCCTAGAGCCTGAGTAAGATTTCCTCTGGCAACCCCCGTCCTCTCATCAACATAGAGGATGAAGGGATTGGTTAGATCTGGCAATGCCAAGGCTAGCGCAGTCAGCAGGGCCTCCTTAATATTTTCAAAGGCTTTCTGATGTTCTGATGTTCATCTGAATTCCCCACTTTCCTTGGTCAGGGGATACAGGGGGGCAGCTAGTGTTGCAAACCCAGGTAGCCAAAGTCTGCAGAACCCAGCAGTGCCCAAGAATTCTCTCACCTGTCTTGGAGTAGCCGGTTTTGGTATTTGAGTCACAGTCCTTTTTCTAGCATCTGTCAGCCACTGTTTTCCATCCCGGAGGGTATTCCCAAGTAGACTACTTCAATCTGACATAGCTGGACTTTTTTAGCAGAGGCCTGGTAACCCAACTCACCCAGTTCTGCTAGCAATCTTTTGGTCCCCTGTCAGCATTCTCTCTCCGTGGTTGCAGCAAGGAGCAAGTTATCAACATATTGAAGCAGAGTTGTCTGGGAATTTTCAGCTCTGAAGGAGGCTAAATCTCAATGTAGAGCCTCATCAAAAAGGGTGGGGGAGTTTTTGAACCCCTGGGGTAACCGTGTCCAGGTCAATTGTCCCGTTTGTCCAGTGTCAGGATCTCTCCACTCAAAGGCGAATATGGGCTGGCTGGAGGGATGTAACTTCAGGCAAAAGAAAGCATCTTTTAAATCAATTACTGTGTACCATTTTCACTCCGGAGGGAGTGAGCTGAGGAGGTTATAGGGATTAGGAACTGTTGGGTGAATATCTTGGACACTCTTATTGACCTCTCTTAGGTCTTGGACTGGTCGGTAGTCACTCGTGCAAGGTTTCTTAACCGGCAGTAAAGGAGTATTCCAGGGTGACTGGCAATGTACCAAAATACCTAATTGTAATAGTCTCTGAATATGTGGCCTGATTTTATCTCTTGCTTCATGGCTCATAGGGTATTGTCGCACTCCTATAGGGGTTGCATCTGTCTTCAGTCCCACAACCACAGGGGGAACTCTGACAGCCATTCCCATGCCTCCAATCTCTGCCCATGCTCTAGGGAAAGCAACCAATCTTTTAGGTCTGGCACCTCTGTTTGCTTTATGCCTTCATGCAATCGGTATTCTTCCTCAAGCTGCAGGGCTAAGACTACGGAGGTGGGAGATTCCCAAGTTACTCTCTGCCCTTCTTGGGTAAATCTGATCTGGGCCTTTAATTTAGTCAGAAGATCTCTTCCTAGAAGTGGTGTGGGACACTCGGGAATGACCAAGAAGGAATGACTCACTTGGCCTTTCCCCAGATCTACAGTGCATGCAGTGGTCCAGGGGTATTGTTTCTGACAAGTGGCTCCAATCACTATGGTTCTTTTATTTTTTAATTTTCTCAGTGGATGTTTCAACACAGAACGTTTTGCCCCTGTGTCAATTAAAAAGTCCATGGGAGTCTCTTTCACCATCAGGGTTACCCTAGGCTCGGGGAGTGGGTCCGAGCTCCGTCTCCCCTATTCAACATCTTTCAGAGTCAGGACCTTAGGGGCCCTTCCCTTTTTCTTTGGGCATTCTCATGCCCAATGTCCTTTTTCCTTGAAATAGGCACATTGGTCCTTCTCTAAAATCTTCTGAACAGATCTTCTTCCTCCAGATCTGGGTTCCTTGTTGCCCAGGTACCGTCTGTTTATTCTCTGGCCTGTTCCTTCCTTCACGTTCCCCTACTACTGTGGCCAAAATCCTGCTTAAATTCCTCTCCTGTCTTCTTTCCCTCTTATTCTCCCTCTGTTTCTCTCTTGTAATACACCTTCTCTGCCTCCTTAACTAAATCTTGTAAAGCCATGGCATGTAATCTTTAAAAGCCATAGCAACCTCAGCTTGTTGACCCTCAGAGGACGGGTTAAAAGGAGTATAGTATCTATAAGCTTCTATCAATCTTTCTATAAAAAACAGATGGGGGCTCTGTAAGGCCCTGCATCACTTCTTTTACCTTAGCCAAATTGGTGGGGCATCTCATCGCTCCCTTTAGACTAGAGTAAACTGTCAACCTCTCCTTACCTTGTGCCCTGTTATAGTTCTAATCTGGCCAGTCCAGAGGGAACCCAGCGTTCCAATTGTACAGATCAGCCGATGAGAAATGCCAATATTGGAGGGTCTGCAGAGACTGCCTGTCTGTGGGCAGGTTGCCCACAGCTCTCAAAGGAAAAGGCAGAAATGGTGTCAGGAGCTTCATCTGCTGGGGGACTCTGGGCTTGTTGGCTCCAGGTCCCAGCTGCAGGTCCTCAGTCCTCAGACTGTGCTTTTAGCAATCTCAGAGCCGGGTGCAGGGACTGCTTCTTAGGGCAGAAAGTGAGGGCACTGTGCTGACCCACTCGAGTGCAAGGGAACAGCCGGGGAGGGCTCTGAGAGGTGCGGGGGAATCCATGGTTTGATTTATGGCGGTGAATTCTGAATGAGGTAAGGCTGTTGATCCAGGTGGGACCCAGGTCCACTCTGAAAAACAGTGGCTTTAAGTTCAAAGATAAGAGTAAATCAAAAGTCCCCTTCAGTGACTATTTTACATTAAAAGTCGACCACTCAGAGGCACAGAAAGTCTGCCAAGGTCCCTTCTTAATTTCTACTGAAAGACTATGGGCCCTTGATATAACTTCAGTCCAGTGGTCTAAAGTCAAACTTAGGGGGTCGTTATAGTCTGCCTCATTGTTCACACCGCGTAAAACACAAAACAAACACAGAAAACACACATACACACACTGAAAAATACCTGAAAACAGACACAAAAAACAAATACACACTGACAAATGCCTGAAAACAGACACAAAAAACAAACACACACTGACAGATGCCTGTTTTCCATCAAACAGACAAAACCAACTCAGAAATGCAGACAGTCAAGGGAGTACACTCCCTGCCTCAGACGGACTCCTGGAGTCCTTCCCCTCGCTCAGGGCATCCCCCAGAGTGAGCAGCAGCCGGTGATTCCAGCTAGTTCTGCTAACACTGACATCTATCTTGCGAATTTCAGGGCTTCTGTGTCCTTTTACATTCTGTCAGGATCTTTCAAAACAAAATGTCTTCACCATTTCATATAACTCTGGATTTCTTTGTCATTTCAGAGTATTAGCATAGAGGTTTTGATTTGCCCAAGGACTTTGGCAGAGAGGGGCAGAGGGCACAGAAATGTGTCAGAGGTGTAATTCAGAGGGAAGCATCTGTATCATGTGATGACTTGAAGGCACATTGAGGACCATTGAAGTGTGGCCTCTGGAGACAAGCTGCCTGACTGTGAATCCTGATTCAAGCAAAAGCACGTTCCACACAGTTTGTGGTTATTTGGGAGCTCATTGTGCTGAGAAATCCCCTTACCCCAGTTCCAGGAAACCATCATGGTGAGCTGTGCTGCAGTTCCAGGCTTCACATTTGCAGATGGCTTCTGCTATCTGGAATTTTCAAACAAGGATACAAGTGCCTGAGACAAGTTTACTAAGAGTTAACCTGCATAGTTAAATGTATATGCCTGGGCTCCAAAAATCACCCATGGAATTAGAATCTCAAAACAAGGCGTGGGCATCTGTATTATAGCTCTTCCCAGTGAGCTGAGTTTACCCACATGTTATGTACCCATATGTAGTTATGTAATTAACTCTCCCTATTTAAAGATATAGCATCTGCCCCCCCCCCCCCGGGTGCACACAAAAGGTACTGCAGCATATACTAAAGTGCAGCTCAAGGTACAGTCAAAGGTTTCTGGTGTTTCTGGAGAACTTGCTCTTAGATCAAGATATATTTCAATTGTCACTCTGACATCCTCCAGCAATGGATCCAAAAAAATGTGTTTGGAAAAGCAGAATAGATGTCCATGTCAAGTGTGGGCTTTCTCTCAGACGAGAAGGAAAAAAATAAAACCTTCCTTTCTTTCTTCTGAATGAGAAATTTGGTTCTTGCCCTGCAAAGATATACTTCTTGAGGTGATAAATGGATGTCTAGTGAAAGAGTTGCAGTAAAGATGCAGTGGAGGACTTGATCATATTCTGATCTGCTGGGTTTTTTTATTCATAATAACAAGGGGCAGTTGATGACAGCACTAGTCCTTAGATCAGTGAGGAGTAAAATGTGCTCCACAAAAGGCTTCCTTGGCCTGCAGCAGCTGTTGGTAGCTGATCAGATGTGACCAGCTTATTACCTTAATTCATTGGAGTCTAAAGACAAGTAACTCAGTTGTTTTCCCCTCTAGCTTCTGCAAGTACTCATGATCTGTTCATTCCTTCAGCCTCATCTAATGTCTCCAGACAGGCCCTATTGCTATTGCATCAGTTACCAAAAGCCCACTCCAGCTCAGTTCACAATTCCACTCTCATATCTAATTTCCCCAGCATTTTCTCTCCTGTTTGCCCAACAAGCAACTCCAATTGAAAGAAAGAGAAGGGGATGTGTTCGAAATGAGAAGCCGTGTGGTTTTAATGAGAGTGTGTAGTCTTGAAAGGGTGTGGTCTTGACTTTTCTTAGGTTTTGTGCCTTTCAGGTTGAGGAAGTAAAGGAAATAAAAAGCCAAGGTGCTCACCATACACAAGAGGCTTCTTGTTATGGAAGAAAGATCCCTGTTCCCCCTCTGTTTCTATCTCAGCCATCTCCTGCTGGTGACTTCCATACGTAGGTCTCCTATTAGATAAGGTGGCATATGGAATTATGTGTATTTGGACACAGATCCTTATCTTTATATTATATCCCCCTGTTATTGAAGACTCCATAGGATAAGCAATCTTGTCTCTTTTTTTCCCCACCAGAGTGAAAACTATAGGCTTCCTCTCTGGCTAGATGTTACCTTACATGGTCCAGAGTGATCCAGGCATCCACATGCCTCTTTGACTTTTGTTCTTGTGCAATGGAGCCTTGACACTCATTAACATTTTCTGTTCACCAGGTGCTGAGGAAAGTTGGTAATGTGGGTGTCAATAAGAACATTTTCTTCTTTCCTAGAGAACTTCACTGGAGTTCATGATGTCATTTTCACTAGTGGGTTGCTCCACCATCTCTCTAGCTGCTGAAATGTGTGCAAATAAGTGACACTGGGACATTTTTATACTTTCATCTGAAATGAATTTTCCAAGGTCAAGTTTACCTTCCTCCCAGAACCAAGCAACAAACAAATTGTCAGAAACAGTGGTTTTCCAGATACTTGCCATCAGAAAACAAAAATTAGTGATCCTGCAGAGAGCATCCTCAAATCAGGTAAGCACTAGGATGACCATCTTGCATGCTGTCTCCAAGAAGATTTCAAGTGTAAATGATGAGGGAAGCTAGGTAGCAGTTATGGGAGTAGCAGATCTCAGAGTCCTTGAGGATTCTGGTCCCCAGGGCCTAACTACAGATATTTCATCACATCCATATACCAAGAGACTGGGAAAGCTGCAAGCTTTGTGTGGGGCCTGGAAAAGAAGAAGACTCTGTAACAGTTTCAGGATGCTGTGTAGGCTGCTCTCCTACTTAGCCCATATGATTCTGTAGACTTGATGGTACTTGAGGTGCCAGTGGCAGATAGAGATGTTGTTTGGAACATTTGGCAGGCCCCTATAGGTGAACCACAGGGATTTGCATTAAGTCTCTAACATTGACTGCAGACAACTTGTCTCCCTTTGAAAAACAGCTCTTGGTCTTCTATTGGGCCTTAGTAGAAATTGAGCATTGGACAATAGGAACTAAGTTACTATGTAAACTGAACTGATCATCATGACCTGAGTGTTATCAGACTCACCAAGTCATGAAGTGGGATTTGCACAACAGCATTCTATTATCAAATTGAACTGGTACATACACTATTGAGCTTATCAGGTCCTGAAGGCACAAGTTAGTTTCATGAATGTGGAGAGACCTTTTGGGTACTGACATTGGCCAAGGACAAGGAAATGGTCTTCTGGCAGGAATCTGATGTTAGGGCATGATAAGTAAGTAAGTTTTGGCAAGAATCTAGCTTTAGGCTATAATAGGAAAGTAGGTTAAGGCAGGAATTTTAATCTTAGGGAGGAAAGAAAGAACTAGGCCTCAGGAAAAATTTTGGGCTTGGAAAATGAAATGGGCTCAAGTATATTGGTCATTATGACAAGCCCTTTTAAACAACTGTCACAGAAGTAATCACTGGACTTTGCTTACTGCCTTGCTAGTTCCTTATGGTACTGCTTGCCCTTAATACTTGCATGGAATTAAAATGGTATAAAAGCAGGTTGGGAAAATTAAATTGGCCTTCAGTCTCAAAATTGAATGGGGTCATGCTACAGTGCTGTCTAACTATCTTTTTCCTTTTTAATCCTCACTACTTCACTGGAGAACCTGTTGATTGACTGAGCAGGCTTGTTCACATGAAAAAGTTGCCCTAATGCCTATGATTTATGTTTCTGTTACCATGCTGTCTGCTCCCAAGCATTCACTTATAGCCTCGTGGGATATTCCCTATGATAAACTTCTTGAGGAAGAGACCTGCTTTACTAATAGGTACACATGTTATGCATCCACATCCCAGAAGTGCACAGCTGCAGCATTACAACCTCTTTCTGGGACAACTCTGAAAGGTACTGGTGAATGGAAATCTTCATAGTAGGTAGAACTTCAGACAATACACATGGTATTACAACTTATTTATAAAAAGAAATGGCCAGATGTGCAATTGTTCACTGACTCATGGGTTATAGCCAATGGATTGGCTGAATGGTCAGGGACTTGAAAAACTCACTATTAGAAAATTAATGAGAAGACATCTGGGGAAGAAGTATATGGATGAATCTCTCAAAATGGGCAAAGGATATGAAGGTATTGGTGTGTCATGTAAAAGCTCATTAAATGTGACCTCAGTCAAGGGGGAGTTCAATAATCAAGAATATAAGATGATCAGTTTTGTGGAAATACAGCCTTTCCCCCAAACATTCCTGTCATTGTCCAATGAGCACAGGAACAAAGTGGCAATGGAGGCAGAGATGGGGGAATATTCTTGGACTCAACTACATGGACTCACCAAGGCTTCTCTGGGTACGTTTGCTGCTGAATGACAGATTTGCCAACAACATAGACAAATGCTGAGCTCCATATTTGGCTCTATTCCTCAAGGAGACCAGGTAGCAACCTGATGGTAGGTTGACGACATTGGGCCACTTCCTCAGTGGGAAGGACAATGCTTTTGTCTTACTGGAGTAGATACTTTCTCTGGCTATGGATTTGCCTTTATTGCACGTAATGCTTCTGCCAAAACCACAATCAGTCTACAAAATGCCTTATCCACCATCACTGTATTCCAATAGTATCACTTGGTGACCCATGAACACATTTCAAAGCCTAAGAAGTGCAACAGTGAGCCCATAATCATGGAATTCACTGGCCTTACCATCTTCTCCATCATCCTGAAGCAGTTGGTGTGATTAAAAAGATAGAATTGTCTTTTAACAGCACCAATAACATGGCAGCAACATGGAGGTCTGGTGAAAGTCTCTTCAGAACGCAGTATATGGTTCAAATCAGCATCTATTATGTGGTACAGCCTCTTTCGCCAGAGCTAGGATCACTTGTTGTAGGAATCATTGGTAGAAAGGGAAATAGCTTCACTTTCTATCATTCTTAGTGATTTACTTGGAATTTTTTGCTTCTTGTCCCTGAAACACTAAATTCTGCTGGCTAAAAAGTTTTAGTTCCAGAGCAGGAAATGCTCCTACCAGGAACCACAATAAATATTCCATTGAACTGGAAGCTTAAACTTATTGCTGGTCATTTTGGGTTTCTAATTCCCTTAAACTAACAGGCTAAGAAAGGAATAACAATGTTAAGAGGAATGATAGATACAAATTATCATGGGAAAAATTGATTGTTTCTCCACAGTGGGGGTAAGAAGGATTATGTCTGGAGAGCTGGAAATCTGTTAGAGGCTGTTCTTTGTACTATCATGTCCTGTGATTAAAGTCAATGGGAAACCACAACAGCCTTATGCAAGCAAGATGATAAAAGGAAGAGACCCAGAAGGTATTAGCAGCCATCAAGAATAAGCTAACAACCAGCAGTTGACTTTCATGAAGGTGGCCCATTGGGTTATGTTTATTTGCTTGTTTGTTTGTTTGGATGGTTGCATAGACAGATATTGGTGAGCTCTAAGTGGCAAGCCCCAAAAGACACTTAATGTCAAATTGATTCTTTCAGCTTATATGCATTTTTTGGCATTTTAAAATAACAAAATGGCATTATTCTTTTTAAATTAATATAATAATCCCTGGGAATAGGCCCACCATTTTGGACAGATTTTCTGCAGATCAATGTACTCTCTTGTAGCAATTATATATTGACAAATAGATGATTTCTTAATTCCTAATAATAATTCTATAGAATTCCTAAACTTATACAAGTGATTTTGAAATTTCAATATATGTTTGTGTGTGTGTGTGTCTGTGTGTCTGTGTGTTTATATATGTATATATAAAACAATTGTAGTTAGAAGTCTCTAATCCTTCATGTGGTATGGGCTATTAGCACTAGGATAGAAAGCAGGCATGAAATATATTTACAATCTAAAAAGGAATTCCTTTTTTTTTAACTCTCCCTGATTCTTTTTATATTTTTTTTATTTTTATTGGGTATTTACTTTATTTACATTTCAAATGTTATCCTCTTTCCTGGCTTCCCCTCTAAAAAATAACCACCCTCCCCCTATCCCCTCCCCCTCCTCGTGCTCACCAACTCACCCACTTCCTAGCCCTGGCATTCCTCCACACTGGGACATAGAGCCTTCATAGGACCGAGGGCCTCTCCCCACATTGATGTCCAACTAGGCCATTCTCTGCAACATATGCAGCAGGAGCCATGAATCCCACCATGTGTGCTCTCTGGTTGGTGGGTTAGTCTGTGGGAGCTCTGGGGGAATTGGATAGTTCATTCTATTGTTCCTCCTATGGGGCTGAAAACCTCTTCTGGTCCTTGGGTCCTTTTTCTAACTCCTTCATTGGGGATATTATGGTCAGTCAAATGGATGGCTGTGAACATCCATCTCTGTATTTGTGAGGCATGCCCCATAGCTCTCTACTGCATCACGCTCCTGTCAGCAAGCACTTCTTGGCATTCACAAAAGAATCTGGATTTGGTGATTGTAAATGAGATGGATCCCCAGGCAAGTCAGTCTGTAGATTGTCATTTCTTCAGTCTCTGATATACACTTTGTCTCTATAACTCCTTCCATGGGTGTTTTGTTCCGTCCTTCTAAGATGGGTAGAAATATCCACATTTATGGTCTTCCTTCTTCTTGAGATTCATGTGGTTTGTGAATTGTATTTTGGGTACTCCGACCTTTTGGGCTTCAGGACTAGTATCCACTTATCAGTGAGTCCATATCATGTGTGTTTTTTGTGATTGAGTTACCTCACTCAGGATCATATACACCAGAACCATCCATTTGACCTCAAATTTCATAAATTTGTTGTCTTTAATAGCTGGGTAGTACTCCATTGTGTAAATGTACCACATTTTCTGTATCCATTAATCTGTTGAGGGACATCTGGTTTTTCCAGCTTCTGGATATTATAAATAAGGCTGCTATGTACATAGAAGAGCATGTGTCCTTATTAAATATTGGAGAATCTTCTGGGTATATGCCCAGGAGGGTCATTGCTAGGTCCTCTATGTCCAATCTACGGAGGAACCGACAAACTAATTTCCAGGGTGGTTGTACCAGCTTGCAATTCCACCAGAAATGGAGGAGTCTTCCTCTTTCTCCACATGCTCACCAGCATTTGCTGGAACCTGCATTTTTGATCTTAGCCAATCTGACCGGTGTGTGGTAGAATCTTTGGGTTGTTTTAATTTGCATTTCCTGGATGACTAAAGATGTTGAAAAAAAAATTTTTTTAGGTTCTTTTCAGCCAATCAGTATTCCTCAGTTGAGAATTTTTTGTTTAGCTCTGTACCCCATTTTTAATAGGGAAATTTGTTTTTCTGGACTCTAATTTCTTGAGTTCTTTTTTTATATTGGAAATTAGCCCTTTTTCAGGTGTAGGATTGACAAAGACCAGCTTCGAGAACGCCTTAAAGAGACAGATGGATTACTGCTCTGGTGGCAAGTAGCAAAGTTTTACTGATTTCTTCAGCTTAAAAACATGGGGTATGACGTTGCAATTTTTGCTCAAAAAAATAACATTTTTACTTAGTTGCTCCTGGCAGACAATATTATCATTTTTAGAGTAATTTTCTCATAATAAGAACGAACTTCAGAGGAAGAAACTGTTTATCTGCAGACCCGAGGACATCCTCCTCTCAGGGTAAATATTAACTCTTGACTAGGAACAAGGAAAAACTCTGGCTAACAGAAAGTCATATTAGGACATCCCTCACTTTCAGGAGGGACGACCCCTGAACTTTCTCTCAGTTAACGGCTCTGACCCCTTCAGGCCAGAAACAAAGGAAAGCCATTGTTCTCCTTATAGTATTGGTACAGATATTTCCCAATTTGTTGGTGGCCTTTTTGTCTTCTTAACAGTGTCCTTTGCCTTACAAAAGCTTTAACATTTTATGAGGTCCCATTTGTCAATTCTTGATCTTACACCATAAGCCATTGGTGTTTTGTTCAGGATTTTTTTCCCCTGTATCCATGTGTTTGAGGCTCTTTCCCACTTTCTCTTCTATAAGTTTCAGTATATATGGTTTTATGTGAAGGTCCTTGATCCACTTGGACTTGGACTTTGTAAAAGGAGATAAGAATGGGTTGGTTTGCCTTCTTCTACATGGTAACTGCAGTTGAGCCAGCACGATATGTTGAAAATGCTGTCTTTGTTTTTCCACCAGAAGGTTTTAGCTCTTTTGTCAAAGATGAAGTGACCATACGTGTGTTGGCTCATTTCTGGGTCTAAAATTCTATTCCATTGTTCTACCTGCCTGTCACTGTACCAATAACATAGAATTATTATCACAATGTCTCTATAGTACAGCTTTAGGACAGGGATGGTGATTTGCACAGAAATTCTTTTATTGTTGAGAATAGTTTTTGATATCCTGGGTGTTTTGTTATTTCAGATGAATTTAGAAATTGCTCTTTCTAAATCTTTGAAGAGTTGAGTTGAAATTTTGATGGGTATTACATTGAATAGGTAGATAGCTATTGGCAAGATGGACATTTTTACAATATTAATCCTACTAATCCATGAACATGGGAGATCTTTCCATCTTCTGAGATATTCCATTTCTTTCTTCAGAGACTTGATGTTTTTATCATATAGATCTTTCACTTGCTTAGTTAGATTAACACCAAGATATTTTACATTATTTGTGACTATTGTGACAGGTGTTATTTCCCTAATTTGTTTCTAAGCCTGTTTATCCTTTGTGTAGAGGATGGCCACTGACTTATTTGAATTATATTTATATCCAGCCATTTTGCTGAAGTTGTTCATCAGGTTTAGCAGTTATCTGTTGGAATTTTGTGGACACTTAAGCATACTATCATATCATCTGTGAATTGTGGCAGTTTGACATCTTCCTTTCCAATTTTTATCCCTTTGATCTCCTTTTGTTGTCTAATTGCTCTGGCTAGGACTTCAAGCACTATATTGAGTAGGTAGGGAGATAGTGGACAGCCTTGCCTAGTCCCTGATTTTAGTGGGATTGCTTCAAGTTTCTCTCAATTTAGTTTGATGTTGGCTACTGGTTTCCTATATATTGCTTTTACTATGTTTATGTATGGGCCTTGAATTTCTGATTTTTCCAAGACTTTAATCATGAATGGGTGTTGGATTTTGTCAAATGCTTTCTTAGTATATAATGAGATGATCATATGTTTTGTTTTTTTTTTCTTTGAGTTTGTTTATATAGTGGATTACATTGATGGATTTCTGTATATTGAAACATCCCTGGGATGACACCTACTGAATCATTACGTATGATCCTTTTAATGTGTTCTTGAATTCAGTTTGTGAGAATTTTATTATTTTTGCACTGATATTCTTAAGGGAAATTGGTCTGAAGTTCTCTTTCTTTGTTGAGTCTTTGTGTAGTCTACGTATCAGAGTAATTGGGCTTCACAGAACGTATTGGTAGAATACCTTCAGTTTCTATTTTGTAGAATATTTTGAGGAGTATTGGTATTAGGTATTCTTTGAAGGTTTGCTAGAACTCTGCACTAAACCCATCAGATCCTGTGCTCTTTTGGTTGGGCGACTATTAATGACAGTTTCTATTTCTTTAGGGGAAATGTGACTGTTTAGATCATTAATCAAATCCTGTTTTAAGTTTGATGCCTCATATCTGTCTAGAAAATTGCCCACTTCATCCAGATTTTCCAGATTTGCTGTCAAGATGCTAGTTTATGCTCTCTCCAGTTTCTTTTTGGAGGAACTCATAGCTAAGAGTTTTTTCCTCTTAGGACTGCTTTCATTGTGTCCCATAAGTTTGAGTATGTTGTGGGTTCATTTTCATTAAACTCTAAAAGTCTGTAATTTTTTATTTATGTCTCCCTTGACCAAGTTATCTTTGAGTAGAATGTTGATCAGATTTCTCCTGTACGTGGACTTTCTATTATTTATGTTGTTATTGAACATCAACCTTAGCCTGTGGTGATCTGATAGGGTGCATGGGATTATTTCAATATTTTTGTATCTGTTGAGGCCTGTTTGTTGACCGAAGATATGCTCAATTTTGGAAAGGTACAATGAGGTGCTGAGAAGAAGGTATATCCTTATGTTTTAGGATGAAGTGTTCTATAGATATCTGTTAAATCCATTTGTTTCATAACTTCTGTTTGTTTCTCTGTGTCTCTGTTTAGTTTCTGTTTTCATGATCTGTCCATTGATGAGAGTAGGGTGTTGAAGTCTCCCACTGTTATTGTGTATGGTGCTATGTGTGCTTTGAGCTTTGGTAAAGTTTCTTTAATGAATGTGGATGCCCTTGCATTTGGAGCATATATGTTCAGAATTGAGAGTTTATCTTAGTCAATTTTACCTTTGGTGAGTATGAAGTGTCACTCCTCATCCTTTTAGATAATTTTAGGTTGAAAATTGATTTTATTTGATATTAGCTTGTTATTTAGGACCATCTGCTTGGAAATTTGTTTTCCATCCTTTTCCTCTGAGGTAGTGCCTGTACTTGTCATTGAGGTGAGTTTCCTGTATGCAGCAAAATATTGTGTCTTGTTTATGTAACCAGTTGGTTACTCTATGTCTTTTTTATTTTGGGGGAATAGATTCCATTGTTATTAAGAGATATTAAGAAAAAGTAATTATTGCTTCCTGTTATTTTTGATGTTAAAATTGTAATTTTGTTCATGTGGCTATCTTCTTTTAGGTAAATTGAAAGATTACTTTCTTGCTTTTTCTAATGTATAGTTTTCCTCCATGTGTTGGAGTTTTCCCTTTATTATCCGTTGAAAGGCTGGATTTGCCAAAAGATATTGTGTAAATTTGCCTTTGTCATGGAATACCTTGGTTTCTCCATCTATAGTAGTTGGGAGTTTGGCTGGGTATAGTAGCCTGGGCTAGCATTTGTGTTTTCTTAAGGTCTGTATGACATCTGTCCAGGATCTTCTGGCTTTCATAGTCTTTGGGGAGAAATCAGGTATAATTCTGATATGTCTGCTTTTATATGTTACTTGACCATTTTCCCCTTACTGCTTTTAATATTCTTTCTTTTTTGTGCATTTGGTATTTTGATTATTATATGATGTGTGGAGTTTCTTTTCTTGTCCAAACAATTTAGAGTTTTGTAGGCTTCTTGTATGCTCATGGTCATCTCTTTCTTTATGTTAGGGACATTTTCTTCTATCATTTTGTTGAAGATATTTACTGGCCCTTTAAGTTGGAAATCTTCCTTCTTGACTATACCTATTATCCTTAGGTTGCTCTTCTCAATGTGTCCTAGTTTTCCAGGATGTTTTGGGTTAGGATCTTTTTACATTTCCCATTTTCTTTGATTGGTGTGTCAATGTTTTCTATGGAAACTTCTGTACCTGAGATTCTCTCTTCTATTTCTTGTTTTCTGTTGGTGATGCTTGCATGTATGGCTCCTGACTTCTTTCCTAGGTTTTCTATCTCCAGAGTTGTCTCCCTTTGTGATATTTTTTTATTGTTTCTACTTCGATTTTTAGATTCTGGATGGTTTTGTTCAATTCTTCCACCTGTTTGAATTTCTTTTCTGAAATTCTTTAAGGGACTTTTGTGCTTTCTCTTTAAGGGCTTCTACCTGTTTACCTGTGTTCTCCTATATTTCTTTAAGGTAGTTACTTATATCCTTCTTATAGTCCTCCATTATTGTCATGAGAAGTAACTTTAGAACCATATATTGCTTTGGTGGTGTGATGGTGTTTCCAGCATTTACTATGTTGGGAGTGTTGGGTTCTGATGATGCCAAGTAACTTTATTTTCTATTGCTTCTGTTCGTAAGCTTGCCTCCCACCATATGATTATCTCAAGTGCTCCCTGCCCTCAATATATTTGATCAGAGTCTGTTTCCTGTAATCCCAGTTGAGTCAGAACTCTTCAGAGTTCAGTTTTCTTTGTGCTCCTGTGATTTCAGGATCCTGTGATCCTGAGATTCTGGGTGTGTCAGAGTTTTGGCAGTCAAGCTTCCTCATAGATCTCAGATTCTGGTGTGACCAAGATCCTGGAATCCTGGTGTCCTGGCATCCTAAGATCCTGGGCATGTTAGAGTGACTAGAGTTGGTACCTCCTCTGGGGGCCGTTGTGCTCTCCACTGAGTTTGAAACCAAAGTATACCAGTGCCAACTGGAATGAACCTGAGTCACTGGTCAGCCAGGGCTCCTGTTTCCCTGCTCCTGCTGGCCCCAGGCACTAGTTGTGGTGTTGGAACAGATGTTGTTATCTACTCACCAGTGATCCAAAGACCTTGGGCATGCCAGGGTGCATGGAGGGTAGAGAGTCCTCTGGGGACCATGGGACTGTCTATCAAATTCTCACCCAAGGTAGCCAAAAATACACTCCTTTTTGGGGGGTTGTGAATCTATCATCTGTTAACAAAATGTCATAAAATTGAATGACCAATTTATTGTAGGTGCAAGGACAGAAGTTAAAATATTGACTGGATTTATCTGTACAAAATTTCAATACTAATGAAATACTAGGCAGATGATTTGCCTCTTAATTTAGATATAAAATTATTGTTTTAAACTCTCAATAAGCCTATGATGCTAATGATAGAAAATATTTAGTTAGATAACTAGTATTAAAAAACATGTAAACATCTGATGTAACATCTTATTCATTTTATCATTAAAGTTTTGTTTGAACATGTGAACTTTTAAAAGCAGATGTTTAGAATACCACGTGATCATGTATCCTGTAAAAATACAAGAACAAGGACTAATAATTAAGGGGAGAACAGAACAGAAAATAGACAGAACAATATATCAGAGAAAAAAGAGGAACAGGCAGGCTTCTTTTATCACAAGACAAATTTTTTTTCTTAAGAGCTGTGCTTCTTCCTACTGATAAGGACAAGGCTCTTTAAAGACTTGGTTTTCTTTGATTTAGCAATATGGAGGTAGAAGCTTATTCTTTTTCTGTACAGTAAAGGTTAGACCTTATTTTGCATCAAAGATAAGTGAGTCCTTTCTGCACTGGTCCCTGGACTTTTGGTCAATCCACTAAATATCAATCTCTCTCTCTCTCTCTCTCTCTCTCTCTCTATATATATATATATATATATATATATATATATATATATATATATATATATATATATATATATATAGCATTGAGCTATGCACAGACAGTTGAGCTGAGGTCTGAACCTCGGAAGAGTGATAATTCACCTACATGACATGGTAGGTGTTCCCTCATGCTCCTGGAACTCTGGCTCCTGCCTAAGTTACCGACACCCACAACCCCCACAAAAGAAGCATGGAAAGTCACTTAGGAAATGTCCCAAGCTTCTGATCATCAGGCTAATCTCCTTCCCAGTTACCTAGCAACAGTAAAATAAGACAGCATACTTTAAAAGGGGCTGTTTGGCCTCTACTCACTCTCTCTCACTCCTTTCATTCCTTTGTTATCTTACCTTTCACTTCTCTCACTTCTCTATCCTCTCTCTTTGTTTTCTCCTTTCCTTTCCTCTCTCCTCTCCTATCTCCCTATTACTCTCTTTTTTTCTATGCTTCTCTCTCTCCCTCTCTCTCTCTTTGTCTCTGTCTCTGTCTCTGTCTCTCTCTCTCTCTCTCTCTCTCTCTCTCTCTCTCTCTCTCTCTCTCTCTCTCTCTCTCCCTTCTCTCTTTCTCCCTGACTGTCTATAATAAAACTCTAAAACCATAGATAGTCTCTGCTCATCAAGATCCACTGTGCTCATTCTTGCTGGTGTGGGAACCTCTCTTCCCTCTTCCCTCTCTCCCATAACCCCCCTGGCTTTAGGGAAGTAGCCCCAGGGTTCCCTGTTTGGGCTGCCCCTTGTTCACCGCCCCCGAAGAGTGGGTCAGAGGCTTGGATGCCCACCTGGGGTTGAGTGTAAAGAGTCTGGCAGCCCTCCCACATCTGCCTGACCAGAGCATAGGTAGAACTCTGACAGGGTGTGGGCCTTCCCTTCCCTGTTCTTCCCCAGCCCTCCTTTTTAGTTCCCACATATCTATATCTATATCATCTATATCTATATCTATATCTATGTCTATGTCTATGTCTATGCCTATGCCTATGCCTATATCTAATCTATATCTATTTATATCATCTATATCTTTATCTATCTTCTTTTTTATTAGATATTTTCTTCATTTACATTTCAAATGTTGTCCCCTTTCCTAGTTTCCTCTCCCACAATCCCCTATCCCCTCTCCAACCTCATCTGAATCCCACCTCCCGCTCCCTGACCTACCCACTCCTGCTTCCTGGCCCTGGCATTCCCCTATACTTGGGCATCGATTCTTTGCAAGCCAAGGAACTGTCCTCCCATTGATGGTCAACTAGGCCATCCTCTGTTACATATGCAGCTAGAAACACGAGTCCCACCATGTGTTTCCTTTGATTGGTGGTTGAGTCCAAGTAGCTCTGGGGGTTCTGGTTAGTTCATATTGTTGCTACTCCTATAGGGATGCAGAACCCTTCAGCTCCTTGGGTACTTTCTCTAGCTCCTTCACTGGGGACCCTGTGCTCCACGCAATAGATGACTGTGAGCATTCACTTATGTATTTTCCAGGCACTGGCATAGCCTCACAGGAGACAGCTATATCAGGGTCCTGTCAGCAAAATCTTGTTGGCATCTGCAATAGTGTCTGGGTTTAGTGGTTGTTTATGGGATGAGTCCCCAGCTGGGGCAGTCTCTGGATGGTTCTTCCTTCAGTCTCAGCTCCAAATTTTGTCCCTGTAAAGCCTTCCATAGGTATTTGGTTCCCCCTTCTAAGAAGTATTGAGGTATCTATACTTTGGCCTTCCTTCTTCTTGACTTTCATGTGTTTTACAAATTTTATCTTGGGTATTCTGAGTTTCTGGGCTAATATCCATTTATCAGTGAGTGCACTTCATATTTGTTCTTTTGTGATTGGGTTACCTCACTCAGGATAGTAATCTCCAGATCCATCCATTTGCCTAAGAATTTCATGAATTCATCATTTTAAATAGCTGAGTGGAAAAATTCCCGAACAAAACAAAAATGGCTTGTGCTGTAAGATGAAGAATTGACAAATGTGACCTTATAAAAGCTTCTGTAAGGAAAAGGACATTTTCAATAATGCAAAAAGGCCACCAACAGATTTGGAAAAGATCTTTACCAATCATAAATCTGGTAGGCGACTAATATCCATTATATATAAAGAACTCAAGAAGTTAGACTGAAGAAAACCAAATAACCCTATTAAAAAAAAAAATGGGATACAGAGCTAAAAAACGAATTCTCAACTGAGGAATACTGAATGGCTGAGAAGCACGTGAATAAATATTTCACATCCTTAACCATCAGGGAAATGCAAATCAAAACAACCCTGAGATTTCACTTCACACCAGTGAGAATGGCTAAGATAAAAAAAAAAATCCAGATGCCAGCAGATGCTGGTGAGGATGTGGAGAAAGAGGAACACTCCTCCATTTCTGGTGGGATTGTAAGCTGGTACAACCACTCTGGAAATCAGTTTGTCAGTTCCTCAGAAAATTGGGCATATCATCAACAGAAGATCCAGCAATACCACTCCTGGGAATATACACAGAAGATGTTCCAACTTGTAATGAGGACACATGATCCACTGTGTTCATGGCAGCCTTATTTATAATAGCCAGAAGCTGTAAAGTATCCAGATCTATCTATCTATCTATCTATCTATCTATCTATCTATCTATCTATCTATCTATCTATCTATCTATCTATCCATCCATCTATCTATGCATATGTAAGTATAGGTATATGTATAAATATGTAAGTCAATGAGACACTTGGTTGGCCTGGCTAAATATATGTGTGTATGAATATGTGTGCATGAAGGTATGTGTGTTTCTGTGTATATTCCCTGTATAAAAGACTTTTGGCCAGGAACTTTCTGTAGCTGACATGAAATTACATTAACACACAATCTCAGGCCATGGGAAATGAACAAATAACTTTACTTGATCCCCTTTCCCAGTCCCCATGATTAGCAACCTTAATCTCCAGAGGCCTGTAGCTTCTGGTCTCAGAGTACTTTTGTGTCAAAATAGGCAAACTTTATTTAATAACAAGCAGTCTTTACTCTCAGAATATTAAGTTTTGCCCTCCAGTGATGTGCCTCCCAATCAGCCTCCTTCCAAAGAGAGCCAGTTCTGGAACAGGCCTCCAGCAATCAGGAATGAAGGTATGGGTCACTACTACTGGAAAAGTGCCAAGACCTGCTGAGGTGCTTGTAGAGGGTAGAGGAAATCCAGAATGGTAGTAGAGGAAGGTAGTTATAAATATCATCTTAGGCCACATAACCAGTTACAGAAATGAGGATTATCAGTGGCATGAGTGCTCCTGCTTTATTTTCAGAACACATGTGTATAGACATTTCTACTTCCTTCTAATTTCTTTAACATCAATTTAGAGAGTATCATTGATTATTATATTTAAGGTGAGATTATAAAAGTATGTTTCTCAAAGTATATTGACCTATTCTAAATTTACAATGCATTTGCAATTGTATGAGGGATAGTTATCCTATGTTAGGAATACTTATGACCTGATTATTGTTTCATTTGGATGTGAGATGTGACTTATGTTAAACTGACAAGGAGTGAATTGTGATGGTTATTTCTGGTTGTAAACTTGACTACATCTGGAATGTATTACAATAAAGAAATGGAGCACACACCTGTGATCCCAATCTTGAGGCTAAAAAACATAGGCTTTGGACCTAGATCTTGACATGGGATGGCACATGCTTTTGAAGCATAGTGGCCATGAAAAGCTCAGGCCCAGACAAGATGCTATATGTCTTTAATATAAGAAAGCAGATCTCTCAATTCAAGTTCAGTTTGGGACAGAGTAATTTCAAGAAAAAAAAAATGCTTAGGTCCAGGCATATTTACCTTTAGTCTGGGCCATTCCTTCTGCTGGGGGCCAACATAGGTCAATGAACAATGAAGGGTTCATTGTTTTGTTCCTGCTGTACTTCCATGCTAGCACATCTATGGAAACCTCCTTCCTCAGGATTCCAGCTTATAAAGAAGACAAGCTGAAACAACTAGCCTCATGGTACTGAGCACCTACTAGATTCTTGAACTTCCCATTTATAGCTGTCCATTACTGGGTTAGTTGGACTGCAGACTGTAAGTCGTTCCAATAAATCCCATTATATACAGAGATATTACATAAATTCTGTGACTAGAGAACCCTGACAAATACAATTTCCATCACGTAGCTTAGAAGTTATCCACTCCCTCAACAGCTGTCCTAGATATAATAGCTGTCTCAATGTTCAAAAACTTTTATAAACTGATATAAAATTTGCTTTCTTTGAGTAGTCATTCTGTTATATTCTTCATATTTAAACATCTCAGATTTCTTATAATACCTAATATAATGTGATTGCAAAACAGGAATTATGTAATATAATCTCTTAATTTTGTATTTGTTCTTCTATCATATAATACATTCTAACCACACCCTCACTGGTGGGTCTTTGAAATTATTTATGGATTTTTATTAATTTTAAAATTTATTTTATTTAAGTTTTTGAACTTTTACATGTAATATATTAATCTTTCTCCCCAACTCTTCTCAGATTTATTCCTTTATCCCTATCATCCCAACTTTATGTCTTTTTTCCTTTTCTTCCCAATTTGTGCTTAATAAATATTTTCAGTTGTGTTTCCTTTCATTGTATCATGAACAAATAATGGCACTGTCCTCTTCAATGAATGTGACCTTCCTTCTGAAAGGAGCTAACAATTGTCAATATCTCTTCTGTTCTGAGTGTGACTTCATGGTAAGCCCTCCTCTGCATGCCAGGATTTGAATTAGCTTAGGTTGGACAGCTCTATTTATGGTGTCACAACCACTGTAAGTTCTTATGTATGGCTGCTCTACTGTATCAAGAACACAGAGATTCCTTGTATCAAACCATTGATTCTAGCTTTTATAATCATTGCATCCCTCTTCCTAAATAAAATGTGAGATTTTGGAGGTGATAGTATGGTGCACATGTTTTCTTTATGGCTGAGCATTGTGGAGTTATTTATCCTTTACCCCTCAGTTGTTTTACTGACAAGAAAACAATGTCCTTATATATTAAGTACAAGTACCATCCATTTTTTAAAAAATGTATTCCTCTCTCATAAAATGTATTCTGATAACATTTTTGTCCTCTATTACTCCCAGTCTTCCCCTCTCCTCTCCTCTCTTCCCCAGATGCACTTACCTTTAGTTCCCCTTGAGGAAGGAGAGGATTCCAATGGATATCCATTAAATACAACAAGTTACACTAAGACTAGGAACAAATTATCCTATTGAATTTAGAAAAGGCAATACAATGGGAGGAAATAGGTTCCAAGAACAGGCAAAAGAGTCAAAAACCTCTCTGCCTTCCACACACATACATACACACCCCCACAGTTAGGATTCCCATAAGAACATGGAGATAAACAACCATAGCATATATGCAGAGGACCTACTACAGATCTATATGGGCTCCATGATCTTCATTTCAATCTATGTGAAACTGTGAAACCCTATGAGCCCTGATTATTTGATTCTGTGTCTTCTGTTCTTATGTCCTTGACTTTTCTGGCTCCTATAATCACTCTTCCCCCTATTATGCATGACTCTCAATTCAATTTAAGGTTTATCTCCACCTTATTGCTGTTTCTTCTCTAATCATCTCTAGGTAGTCTACTGTATTTTAGAAAAATCTACAACTATAGCAGATAACATTAAAAAATAATTTCATTAAAATTCGTTGTTCCAGTAATGGTTTATTTTATTTTTATTATTTACTTTGGGCTCTGCAGTCTTTGTCTCCTGGCTGCCCATGCAATATCTAACATGAGCTCCCTTTTATGGTTTGGGACTTTAGTTAAACCCATTTAGCTAACTGATCTAACTAAACATTGGTTGTCCACTTTTTTCTGTGCCACCATTACCTTATCACATATATCAGGCAGGACAAATGTTACATAAAAGGTTTTGTGGTTGGGTGTATATACCCAACCAAAAATATTTAAAATGTTTTTGATCTCTTCTTGAATTTGGAAGCATACCACATAGTTCTATAGCCACCAGTGGCCATGGGTTACTGAGTTACTGAAAGGAAAGATGGTGTTTTGGATGGGAAAAGCTGTGAGAGAAATAATAAGCCACGACAAAGTTCTGGTCAAGGTCAATGTTTACTTATGATTTCAAGCTTATTAAGGGGGGAGGGGTCGACCCATCCCCTACCATGCCAGGATCTCATTGCTTTGTCAGGATCGCTGCTTTGTCAGCCTCTCAGCAGGTAGTGGCACCTTAGAGGAAAGCTGCAAATATGACCAGACAACAGACTTTACCTAGGTTGGAAGACTCTACCTTAGGCAGGCTAGCAGGTTGTGGAAAGCTAGGTCTGAGCCAGTCTGCTCAGGCTGGGGGAAGGGCACAGTTTCTCCCATTTTATTTATTAAAAATAGCTGGACTGGGGCATAAAATTTACTTATGCTCCATGGTCCTGCCTGGGAATTATGGTGGCTGGCAGCCATGCCTGTCTTAGGACTTAATCCAATTGGACTTTTTCTGACCTATCTCATGTGGCTTGTTTGTGTGTATTTGAACAAACATGGCATTTTAGTGTTTATTAAGGAAAAACAAAAAACTAAAAACAAACAAACAAACAAAAAACAGCCTTTGGCACATGCCTTTGTCTTAGTTTGAAATAAAAACCATAAACTAGTGGCCTGTCTTTGGCTGTAGAGCCTCATTGCACACATTTTTCCTAATCAGACCAAAGCCAGAATATGAACTCAGTGTATTTCTTCATAGCAACGGATCACTGCCTTCTGTCCTTTGCAGAAGGCAAGCCTTTATGAAGATAGCCTACCTTCTTGAAACACAAAGTCAAAGTTGAATGCAACAGGATCTAAGGTTGTCTGTGGGGATGTCCCAGGCACTCAATTCAGTTGCAAATTAGCAACAAACAGACCCAAGTCTGGCCTCCTGGTGTTGGGGAGGTGACTTTGATAATGAACAGAAAAACTGTTACTTCTCACGTAAATAGTGGAGTTTATGCTCTAAGTTAACTCTGCTGGCTAATAAAGATTTTTAGCTATCTTCATAATAGGAATCTCCAATATTGGATTTATTTTTAGACAAGTCCATGATTGAGTCAGAATAACTTTTCACATTAAAAGAAAAGAGAAGAGTCATTATAACTCCTCCTTTTGATTAATTTGTCTAAATCAGTTTCCACGGTCTCTATGTTCTTTTTCTCACAAGTTTAAAAATTTTGAAGCAAGGCAGCTTAGCTTCTCTAATCTTGGACTTAGGCAAGGAAGGATGATTCAAGATCATATACCCAATATAGCTTTCCTGTCACCATTGTCAGGGCACTCAGCAAGCTCACGGGTCAGCATGTCACATGTATCATTCTGGCAGCTAGCATGCTTCTGCAGCATTCAGTGGAAAAAAAAAACATAAACATGACCTCTTCCCCATATTAAATATCTTGTCAGGATCATGCTGTATGCCAATAAGTGGATATTTTTATCTCACCTGGGCATGAGTATGCCTAGTTGTATATTATAAGGCACTCAGCAAGGATTCTTTGGCACCCAAATTTTAAAATTTTAAAAATAAAAAGCATGATTTAAATAATGTGCACAGGGATATAATTCACCCCATTTTGTTTTTGATTCTGTTTTTTTAAAGAATATATTGTCTTAAAGTTCGACAATACCTTGTCCTTGAAAAATTATAAAATAATCTCAGTAACGTAGGTAATGTTAAATTGTTGACAAAACATCTCAAATGCTTGACTGCAATAGATAGTTCCATTATCTGTTTTAATCTGATTTGGAACACCAAGCATAAAAAAAAAGTTAACATAGACAATGACTAATTACATTTTTAGTTGCTTTTCCTATTAAACAAGTTGGAACTAGTAAGACTGAAAAGGTACAGTCACATGTGAATATTTTATTTTTCTAAAATCAAAAATATGAATATTTATTTTCAATACCTGATTAGGTATAAGTTCTTGAGAATTAACACCATTATGTGGAACAGGTAGAAACTGTGGAAATTGAGAACAAGTCTTTACAATTTGACATGTACATTTTCTAAAAATACCAAATTATTATCTCAAGCCATTACTATTTTGATGATGTAAAGAATGAAATTTTATGGCCAATTTTTCTTGTGTAAAGCCTATAACTTGCCAGGAATATAAATCTGAGGTGCCTTAAGAGGTCTGGTCTAGGCAATTTAGTATGAATATATATTCAATCAGTAAAAATTAAAGATTGGTTTTTCAGGATTTCAAAACACTGGCTACACAATTTAGTTATATGAATATATATTCAATCAGTAAAAATTAAAGATTGGTTTTTCAGGATTTCAAAACACTGGCTACACAATTTAGTTATCTGTCCTGAAGCAGGAGTAAACTCAAAAAAATAAACATGTAACATGTGATCTAATTATATATACTACTCTCCGATAGAAGGGCTGTTTTTAAATACAGTAGATGTATTCTTTACAGGATTCATTCATGTATAAATTTACAGAAAATAGAAAAGCATGCATAGAAGCAATTTTTAACAGTTTGTCTTTTGGATAATAATTATCAACTTTACCTAAATAGTTAGCTATGTAATAGGCCAAATATCAATATTCCGCAATATCCAATTTAATTGTTGTTCTAAACAAGGAACAGACACCTCGTCAGGTTTTTAAGAATTATTTGTCAATACCTTTATGATTTTATCTTACCATTCTTTATTAATACAGCAACAGCTTCATAATAGGTTGTTAAAACTTTAATTAGAGATGAAGAAAGATGAATCTACATTAATGTTCTCTTTTTCCAAAGAATTGCTGTGGGCTCATTGAGTAACAATAACTAAAATAAGCATCTAATATTTTATTACCATTGATTACAATTGATAACAATTGATTACAGAAGCTTCTTCTACTTTCTGCAAAGCTTTCTGTTTTTTCTTCAATTAATTTTCATCTCCCTTGATACCAACTAACAAAGGCTTAAGTCCTCCTGTGGCGAGCTTAAGGTGAGGTCTTAACCACTCATGGAATCTTTTGAGGATAGTTTGAAGTAAGCAAATCATCTTTTTTTTTTTTTTCTTAAATTTTCTGTACTACATTTTTTAATGGAGATAACTGAGACCCTCCCTAAAGATTAAAAAGATAAATTGCCTCTGAATTGTTGGGCTGGCCAGCGTCCCACATGTCCAGGTTCGAGCCTGGAAGGTATCTTGGAATCTGGAAGAAAAGAGGGAATATAGGCGACAAGAGAAAGAATGGAGCTAATTCAAGACCTTCTGCTCAAAGCTCAATTTTAATATTGGGGAACACATGCTTATAAAGAAGGGGGGCATTCCCGCCAAGTCATCCTTGGAGTCCAGCTGTAGGTGACCACATGTAGGCTCTGGAACAGCTAGGTGGCAGGTAGCAGCAGTGGCAGTGGCAAAACAATAGGGTTATCCAGGGAGGTAGGCTCCACCCCAGGTAATCTCCTAGTGAGAACAAGTCAAGCCTGCCTCAGCTTGCTTCAGGCTTCTGGGTGGCGGGTATGTGGGGGGGTGTTACATCTCCTCCCTGTTATTAATATAAAAAAGAAAGGCTGGACTGAGGCATAAAATTTATTTTGCTCTATAGTTCTGCCTGAATTCTTAGAACCTAGTGAAGAAACCTGTCTCAGTGAGATTCCCTAACATTTCTCATGGTAAACCCTTATTTGGTTAAGAATGTCCTTTCTGTCCTAGTAAACATTTTGTGGACTAGCCCTGAGCTCTTGGTTCTGTCTTTTGTAATGCTTAATTAGTTACTGAATAGGTAACTTCCTTGCTGAATTCCTACTGAATTCCAAGTTTTCAGCTTCAAGGTCTTTCTAGGATGTTGGAACACTGGAGAAGATGTAACTATATCAGAATTCAATCTAAAAGGGCTCTATAATAAGAGAACACTAAAGGAGAGCATGTGGATCCTCCTTAACAGCCTTGGGTGACAGGCAGGGAACAGGGAGAAGGGGGTGATGACCGGTTCCTTAGCACAAGGCCATTTGGCTTGGTAGGGTGGGAGACTGTGAAAGGCTTGCTTTCTCATGGTACAGTCTCTAACATCTCCCCCTTTGAATTAAATTTAATAAGGCCACACTTAACTGAGGTGATCAAATGATCTTCTCATCCTTGGAGGAGGGGACATTAACCATGGCTGGGGGAGCATTGACCTGATTCCTCCCCTGGGTGCTGTTACGACCCACAATCATGGCTCTTGGTATCTTTTGGGGAGGGGAAGCAGAGCCTCAGAAAGACTCTTTTGGTTGTAACTGGAACTAGATACCGACCTCCATCCAAACCGGGTGTGTCTCTCAGGGAACTCAGAAATGGTCTAGTTAGACCTTCCCCTGCAGTGCTTAGCCTCGAACCCACACTGGTGCCCATACTGGATTTGTATTATCACGAACCAGCATGCACAGTTCTGAGTCCTGTGCAGCTCCTAAAGGAGAATTTTCAACCTCAGATTGAGCAAGGCCTCTACAAGAATTATGCCAATTGTAACACCACAATTTATGGCTCTTAGGCTATATTAGGAGCTGGAGGTCACCCTCCTCATCCCTATCATTTCTACAGCCTGAGGAACCAAGGGGACCTTGCATTTGATGCAAGGGTGGAAAACTGGAGACCAGCAGTTGCTCTACCTGCATCGGTGGGAGGGACATCTTATTCTCCGTCTGAGTCTGGGATATCCAGGTGATGGTAGTGAACTGCAACCAGGTTGCTTAAAACGGCTTTAATATGTGACTTAGCAAAACTGGTTAATCTATTAAAGGCCCAAGGGCCAAAAGACAAAAGCAGTAAAATACCCATGAAAGGTCCCAAAAGGTTGGCAAGTAAGGTAGTGACCCAAGGAGAAGTAGAAAACCAATTTTTATACCAATATTCTTGTTTCTCTCTGTAGCGTTTTCTCTCTTTTAAACTAGTTTTAACTATCTATGCTATCTTGAACTAAGCCAGTCTTATCAGAATAAAAACAACATTCTTCTAATATCTGAAATTTCTGCCTTTCTAGCCCTCATAGAAAACCTTAATCTAAATCAGCCCAAAAGCAGCAATATGTACTGGAATGCTTTTAGAATGAAGATTAGTAGCTGCCACCTGCACGCTCTTGGGGGCAGGGATGCATGCCTGCTGCAGTCGGGCTGAAGGGTATTGATTGACCTACTTGAAAAACAAAATCCAGACAGTAAAAGGCAACAGTACAAAAGCTTCTTTTGGGGAAGTCCAGGTACTCCATTCAATTGCAAATTAGTAAGGATCAAGCTCAGTCTCTGGCCTCCTGGTGTGGGGGAGCTGGCTTTGAAAATTGCAGGAAGACTGCAGCTTCTCTAGGAGTGGAGCATGTGTTCCAAATTAACTTTGTTAGGTAATTAAGAATTTAGATATCTACAATAGGAATCTCTAATATTGGAATTAATACTAGATCAGTCTAAGATTGAGTCAGAATAACTGGTCACATTGAAGAAAAGAGAAAAATCATTATGAATCTATTAAGTGACTAATCTATTAAGTCATAATATATAGTCTCTGATGTTCTTTTTGCATAAGGTTAAAAAGCTTTAAGCAAGGCAGCTTCACTAGTCCAAACTGGAAAATTGGCAAGCAAGGATGGATCAAAAACATGTACCCACTTTAGCTTCCTTGTCACTTCAGTCGGGGCACTGAGCCAACTCACCTGCCAGCTTGTCACACGAATTAACCATCATGTCATGCTTCTGCAGCATTCTGTGGAGAGAACCTATGTTTTTCCCTTCCCTAATAAGGTAGCTGTTTAGGATCAAACCATATGCCAATAAGTAGATCCTTTTAAGATACTATAAAGCATTTATTAAATTCTTTGATGTCCAAATTTCAAAATTCTAAAATAAAAGTATGATTTAAATAGTGTACACAGGAATGCATTAAATAATATGCACAGGGATATAATTTTCCCCTTCTTTGTCTTTTAAGAAGTTAAAGTTTTAAAGTTCCACAATATCTTGTCCTTTAGAATTAATAACTTGTTGACAAAACATCTCAAATACTTGACTGTTATAGTCAGTGATCATGTAACATGGGCAGTGACTAATAGCACTTTCATTTGTTTCTCTTAAAGAGCAGTTGTAACTAGAAGGCTTGAAAAGCTATTAATAGTCACATTTGCATAATTTATTGATTTATTAACTTAGAAATAAGAGTATTTATTTGTAGCAATTTATTAAGTATAAGTCCTCAAGAATTAACACCATTACATGGAAACAGATAGAATCTGAGGACACAAAAAGCAAAAACTTTTTTACAATTTCAGATACACATTTTCCAAGAATAGAAAATATTATCTTAAACCATAACTGTTTTGAATATATAAAGAATGAGATTATATATCCAATCCATCTTATATGTCGGAACTATAGATTGTCTGAGATATAAATCTAGCATTTTTACTTATGAGTTGTATATATATATATGCATAAGCAATTGCAAATTTGAGAATTAATAGCATCCAAGGGATGAACAATCTTAAGCAATTGTAAGCTCTGAGATATAATATTGACTATTAATATACAAATTAAGGTTTGATTGTTCAGCATTCTAAAACAGCATCTACAGCACACAACTTAATTATCTGTGCTGAAGCAGGAGGAAATTCAAAAGAATAAACGTGTGATTTAATTCACATCTACTTATTTCCTATAGAGGGGTTGTTTTTAAACACAGTAAATGGGATCCATGCATGCATGAATTTATAGAAAATACAGAAGCATACATAAAAGCAATTTTTTAACTTATCTTTGGAATATTGATTGTCAATCTTATTTAAAATGATTTTATGTAATAGATCAATTATTAATATTCTGTAATAACCAAGTTAAATGATGATTGGAACAAGTAATAGGCATTCTGTCAGGTTCCTAAGACACAATTTTGTTATACTTTTGCCAAAATACACGAATATATCTTACAATTCTTTATTAGCACCACAGTAGTTCTAATAGGATGTTGAAACTGTGCTTTGAGGTGAGCACCACCTCGGCCTTGCTCACCCTCGGCCTTCCTCTTAGGCAGAAGAGGCTGAATGCAGCCCAATCTGTTGTAGGCCAGAAAGCCCAAGCGAGGGCAGCAGAGCACCCCGAGTCTTAGTGGGAAAAATATGGCTATCCTGGTCGGGACAGCTTTCTGCCAGCCTCCTGCACCACTACAGCTCAGGGAAAGCTTTGTGCCCCAAAGCCCCGCCCAACAGCAGCCAGCAGCTAGCTGGCTCCACATGGGCCAATGATCAGTTGGGAGGATGAGAAAAATGACTTTACAATAATGTTTTCTCTTGCCAAAGAATTGTTGTGGGCACAGCTAATATTTAATTGCCATTGATTATAATTAATAACAATTATAAAAGCTTTCTTTATTTTCTGCAAAGCCTTCTGTAGTAAACTAAAACCCTAAGTAATAATAAGATATTGCCTCTGAATCTTTTCAGGAGCAACAGCTACTCCCCAGAACAGATTTAAAGTAAACTTCCCTTGAGTGGCACTAGCTAATAAAATATTTCCACTTAGAAAACATTATACACTGGAAGATTCACACTCTTGGCTTCTTGTATAGAAGCAGAAATGATAAAAATTTCTCACATAATATAGATCTATATTTAGCCATACCTAGAAGCAAAATTTTCCAGTTATTACAAACTCACTAGAAGCAAAACCTTTACAATTATTAAGATGCAAAAGAGAAAAAACAAACTTTTGGATCTATAATAACTATATAAAAAGTGACCTTGTGCTCCATTCAGTGGATGATGGTGAACATCCACTTCTGCATTTGCCAGGTACTGGCAGATGCCCTCAGGAGACAGCTGTATCAGGCTCCTGTCATAAGGCTCTTGTTGGCATCTGCCATAGAGTCTGTATATGGTGGTTGTTTATGGGATGGATCCCTGAGCAGGGCAGTCGCTGGATGATTGTTCCTTTAGGATCTGCTCTGAAATTTGTCTCAGTAACTCCTTCCATGTGTATTTTGTTCCCCATTCAAAGAAAGATTCTGACCTTCTGGGATAATATCCACTTATCAGTGAGTGTACATCATGTGTGTTTTTTTTGTGATTGGGTTATCTTACTCAAGACTGTATCCTCCAGATCCATCCGTTTGTCTAAGAATTCCATAAATTCATTGTTTTTAATAGCGGAGTAGTACTCTATTGTGTAAATGTACATTTTCTGTATCCATTTCTCTGTTACAGAGCACCTGGGTTCTTTCCACCTTCTGGCTATTATAAATATGGCTGCTATGAACCTAGAGGAACATGTGTCCTCATTGCATGTTGGAGCATCTTCTGGGTATGATGCCCAGGAGTGGTAACACTGGATCTTCTGGTAGAAATATGTCCAATTTTCTTAGGAACAGCCAAACTGATTTCCAGAGTGGTCGTATTACCTTGCAATCCCACTAGCAATGAAGGAGTGTTCCTCTTTCTCCACATCCTCAGCAGCATCTGCTGTCATCCGAGTTTTTGATCTTAGCCATTCTGACTGGTGTAATGTGGAATCTCAGGACTGTTTTGATTTGCATTTCCCTGATGATTAAAGATGTTGAATATTTTGTTAAATGCTTCTAGCCATTTGGTATTCCTCAATTGAAAACTCATTGTTTTGCTCTGTACCCCATTTTTAATAGGGTTATTTGGTTTTCTGGACTCCACCTTCCTGAACTCTTTATATATATTGGATATTTGCCCCCTATTGAATTTAGAATTGGTAAAGATATTTTCCCAATCTGTTGGTTGTCTTTTGGTCATATTGAACATGTCCTTTGACTTACAGAAACTTTGCAATTTCATGAGTTCCCTTTTGTTGATTCTTGATCTTATGGTACAAGCCATTTGTATTCTGTTCAGGATTTTTTCCTGTGCCCATATCTTCGAGGCTCTTCCCTACTTTCTCCTCTATAAGTTTCATTGTCTCTGGTTTTATGTGGAGTTCTTTGATCCACTTAGACTTGAGCTTTGTACAAGGAGATAAAAATGGATCAATTAGCATTCTTCAACATGGTAACCACTAGTTGAGCCTGCACCACTTGTTGAAAATGCTGTCTTTTTTCCACTGGATGATTTTAGCTCCTCTATCAAAGATCAAGTGATAGTAGGTGTGTGGGTCCATTCCTGGGTCTTCAGTTCTGTCTGGAACTGTAGTAGTACCATGCCATTTTTAATCACAATTGCTTGGTAGTAGAGCTTGAGTCAGGCATGGTGATTCCTCCAGAGGTTTTTGTATTGTTGACAATAGTTTTTGCTACCCTAGGCTTTTTGTTATTTCAGATGAATTTGTAAATTGTCCTTTCAAACTTTGTGAAGAATTGAGTTGGAATTTTGATGGAAATTGCATCGAACCTGTAGATTGCTTTCGGCAAGATGACCATTTTTACTATATTAATCCTGCCAATCCATGAGCATGAGCATGGGAGATCTTCCCTTATTCTGTGATCTTCTTTGATTTCTTTCTTCAAACACTTGAAGTTTTTGTCATACAGATCTTTCACTTGCTTAGTTACAGTCACACCAATGTATTATATATTAATTGTGACTATTGTAAAGGGTGTTCTTGCCCAAATTTCTTTCTCAGCTTGTTTATCCCTTATGTAGAGAATTGCCACTGATTTATTTGAGTTAATTTTATATCCAGCTACTTCATAGAAGTTGTTTATCAGGGTTAGGAGTTCTCTGGTGGAATTTTTGGTGTCACTTAAATATAATACCATATTATCTGTAAATAGTGGTAGTTTGACTTCTTCCTTCCCAATTTGTATCCCCTTGATCTCCTTTTGTTTTCTAATTGCTCTGGCTAGGACTTCAAGTACTATATTGAATAGGTTAGGAGAGCGGGCAGCCTTATCTAGTACCTGATTTTAGTGGGATTGCTTCAAGTTTCTCTCCATTTAGTTTGATGTTGCCTACTGTTTTGCTGTAAATTGCTTTTTTTATTTCTAGTTATGGGCCTTGAACTCCTGATCTTTCCAAGACTTTTATCATGAAGGGGTGTTGGACTCTTCTTTGGTGATTTTGTTTCCATTTGTTTCATAACTTCTGTTAGTTTCACTTTATCTCTGTTTAGTTTCTGTTTCCAGGATCTGTCTGTTTATGAGAGTTTTGTTTTGTAGTCTCCCACTATTATTGTGTGAGGTGTAATGTGTGCTTTGAGTTTTAGCAAATTTTCTTTTATGTATGTGAATGCCCTTGCATTTGGAGCATAGATGTTCAGAACTGAGAGTTCATCTTGGTAAGTTTTACCTTTGATTAAAAGAAGTGTCCCTCCTAATCTTTTTTGAGAACTTTAGGTCCTCTGGTGACCTTGGAACTGTCTGCCAAGTTCACACCTAAGGTGGCCAGGTCTGTGCAGAATCCTTTTAAAAACAGCTTTTCAGCAGGACCTATCCTCCTGTGCTTGACTCTTGGCTAAGTTGTGGGGCAACTTTAATAAGCCTCTGCTGTGTAAACTGAGACTGAATCAAGACTTGGGTGCCCACGTTTGCCGGGCATGGTGGCATACACGTTTAATCCCAGCACTTGGGAGGCAGAGGCAGGCAGATTTCTGAGTTCGAGGCCAGCCTGGTCTACAAAGTGAGTTCCAGGACAACCAGGACTACACAGAGAATCCCTGTCTCAAAAACAAACAAACAAACAAAAAGACTTGGGTAGCCAACAGATAAAGTTATAACCAGTTTTTTTTTTTTTTTTTTTTTTCTTTTCAACATGAAACATAGAACAGCATTCATTCAGACAATGAAGCAAAAACAGACATGAATTGACATGTGAACAGTTTGGTGAACGAAACAGAGGGTAGAGAACTTAATGTAACCAGAACTAAGGATGTCTCCTGAAGGGACCAGAAAGAATGGACAACATCTTCTGATTTCCCTTTGTCCCTAGAAAAACTCCAAAAGCCTCTTTCGTTCTCTGTCTCTCTGTCTCTCTCTGTCTCTGTTTGTCTCTGTCTGTCTCTGTCTCTGTCTCTGTCTCTGTCTCTGTCTCTCTCTCTCTCTCAAATGTCTCATGTCATTTGTATATCTAGTTTTTCCCTGGGTGTTTTTTTTTTTTGTATTTTCCTATTTTATTTTATTTTATTTTATTTTATTTTATTTTATTTTATTTTATTTTATTTTATTTTATTTTATTTTATTTTATTATTTTAATGCCTACTCCTCCTGCCTGATGCAGTTCTTAAATGCGGACAAATGCCTGTTTTAGCAATTTTCAATCGCATTTTCCACTGTCAACCCCTAGCTGATATCAGTTCTGGGCCAACTTTGACTTAGCCTATCCTATATCCTTTTTTCAACCTTGTGGTCAACAGCCTTCAAAAGATGAAATTTTTAGTGATACATTAATGCTGTATGTTGCTTCCTGTACAGGGATACATCTTTTTCTGTTTTCTGTGGAGCCCCACCAAGTCAGTGTACCCTATCCTTCTGCTTTCAGGCCCCACATTGGGTACCACCTGTAGCCATCAGCGGCCATGGGTTACTGGATTCCTGAAAGGAAAGATGGGGTTTTGGATGGGAAAGGCTGCAAGAGAAGTAATAAGACAAGACAAAATTCTGATCAAGGCCATTGTTTACTTATGAGTCTGAGCTTATTAAGGGGGAGGACCCATTCCCCACCATGCCAGGATCTCATTGCTTTGTCAAGATTGCTGCTTTCTCAATATAGTGTCAGAAAAACAGGTTCAGCCTCTCAGTAGGTATTGGCATCTTGGAGGAAAGCTGCAGCTGTGGCATGGCAATAGACTTTACCTAGGTTGGAAGACTCCACCCTAAGTGGACTAGCCTGCTTTGGCAAGCCAGGTTTGAGCTAGCCTTTAATCAATAGTCGTAGAGTTGTACCTAGGGTAAATATTAGAATAAAATAGTTAATATTTTTTCTATGAGTATAACAGAATATCAATAAGAATCATCCCAATTCTTTCATATCTCTCCCCCTCCCCCTCCCTCTCCCTCTCCCTCTCCCCCTCCCCCTCCCCCTCCCCCTCCCCCTCCCCCTCCCCTCCCCCTCCCCCTTCCCCTCCCTCTCCCTCTCCCTCTCCCTCTCCCTCTCTCTAGTTCTATTTGGTTCTATTCTAAAACACTGGGCTATTGAGGCTCTAGTTCTTCACCATCAAGACAGCATCAGCCAAGTTCTTCTTCTTTTGGTGTATGTCTCTATAGTTAGACTAGTAATTGGTTGGCTACTTAAGGCAAATACGCTGCCATCACCCCCAAAACACACTTTTCAGGCATGACATATTAAATAGGTGTAAGATTTTGTTTCCAGGTTGATGTTTCATTAAAGAACAATATCTTAAAATTACTTTTGATCTGGAGTTGTTTGAATTTGGGGAGGTATAGCATGTATATTTAGAGGCCAAAAAATGTGTTTACACTTTGTCCTTTAAAAACTCACTAATTTACCACAAAAATATAATTTTTACATTAGTATGTCAATGATTTACCTTTACATCATTTTATATATTGATATTTTAATATTTTCTTATTATCATTTGAGGAATATTTTCTCAAGTGATTTCACAGATGTAGTTGTATTGGTATATTTGAAAACTGATTGTGTTTACTCTTATGACAAACTATTCAGGATGGGTACAATTATGAGCACAAAACAACTTTCTCAGAATTTCATATTTTGTTGCTTTTTTTCCTAACATTTTTTATATGCATTGGCTACTCAATATTCATTTTAAGATATTATAGTTAGAAATTATATGTAATTAATTATAGAATTACAAATTTTCATCTGTATGTAAGGAATGTTGGGAAATGTCATAAACCTGAAGACCCTGACTACCAATATATCAAAACCAATATGTTCATGATAACATCAATGCCATCTCTAACTTTGTACCTGTTACCTTTATTTATTTTGCTGAAGAAAGAGTGAACGTTCTCAACACATATACTGAAAGTGATAAAGATTTTGCAAGAAAGAATAAATCTTGATAAAGTATTAAGGGACAAAATAATCTATGTGGAAAATAATGTCACCAAAACATTTTTGAAGAAGCAACCTTGGTATTTTTGAAGATTCAAAAAGTGTCAACAGACAAATTGATTATTCATTCTTTAAAGCACTGTGTAAGAAAATCTTAGCAACACAGTCACGATTCTGAATTCTATTAATGAGAGAATGAAAGAAGCCTATAATTATAAATTGTCTTAAATTTTCTTTTATTATTTTCTATGTGTATTGTTTTTTTTTTTTTTTTGCATGTTTGTCTATGCACCACATGGTATCTATAAAGGTCAGAAGAAGGCATCAGATAACCTTGAAGAGGCATAGCAGACAGTTGTTAGATGCCATGTGTATGCTAGGAATAATCCATTTCAGTGCTTTGGAAGTGAAGTTAATATTCTTAAGCATTGATCTATCTTTCTATCTTTCCAGTACTTGCCCTTCTTCTTCTTCCTTTTTTTCTTCTTCTGTTATATACTTGAGGTAGGAACTCAAGAAAAAGAAAAACATAACTTGACCTTAAAATACCAATATGTAATGCAAAAGACAGAATTTAAGAATTAACATGCCCTCTCAAGAAAAAGTTAACTTTGACTAATAATAAATTTTATATAAAATAAAAGCACTCCATGATATGTTTAATGTAATGGCCCTTGTTATTTACTTACGGCCTAAGTATAACAATACAGTTGCAATGTTTTTAACATTGAAAATTACGAGCAGAAATCCTAGAACCATTTCCATTTCTACCATCCAGCTATTGTACAAGGAAAAAAAGGAATCTGAAAAAGAAAGTAAGATGTTTTATAAATTAAAAATTAATGACCTATGTACAAGAAAAAGAGAAGTTAAATTACAGTATTTACTATAATTTTACTACCTCTTAGAATTTTCCAGAATGGAAGAAAGCCTTTATTCTGCATTGAGGAAACTTAAGGAAGAGTGCAGAGTTTAGCCTCTGATATATAATGAAATTCTGTATCAAAAAAAGAGAAGAGAGAAAGAAACAAAGAGACAGAGAAATAAAACAAACAAAGAAGAAAGAAGACCCAAATATTCTAAAATGTGGAGACATTGTTTTGCTACTTAAAGTGAACTGATTCAACCAATTCTTACAACTATAAAACATAGATATATATATTATTTTTGTTTTTAATCCACTATTAAAATTTTAATTGGATGATAAAATTGGAAGTAAATTTGAGGAGAACATTAAAATGAGTTGGATGAATTTTCTCTGTGTGTGTGTGTATCCATATCATCTCTCTCTCTCTCTCTCTCTCTCTCTCTCTCTCTCTCTCTCTCTCTCTCTCTCTCATCTATAGTATTGTAATATGTGGAAAAATATGTGTAATTAAAGCTTTAAACTCCAGATTAAATAAGAATTTCTGGGATTATTTTGGTGGATACATTCTTATTAAAACTGCTAATAACAGAGATGTTTACTAGCTGCATTCAGTATGAAGAAGACACATGGTAATCTAAGACTAAAAAACACCTGACTTTTTATCATTTGCAAAATCTCATGGGAAGAATATGATATAATTCAACTCAATAGCCAAGTGACAGCTAGTAAGAAAATGAGGCTCTATAACCACAGTTGCAAGAAACTAAAATGATGCAACACTATAAACAAACTTGGAAACACATAAATAAAGCTCTGATTAATGATTTAATTGTACAATTTATATAATTAGAAAGTATACAAGGAAAGTACATTGCTTTTTTTCCTAGACCCTTTGGAAAACAATGTATTTCGTCAAGTGTAGCCCATTTCAGGGTTCCAATTTCTAGAAGTATCAGAACAACCATTTCCTGACTTAAGACACTAAATTTAAGATAATGCATTGTGCTTATCAGAATAGATGTACTATGGAAAAGACATAGTGAATTCTAGTAGATATTCTTCAATTAGAATAGATCTCAAAGAAACGGGGACCTATGAATAGCTTGACAACAGCTCCATATATATTTTTTGCAGACTCTTTTGTATTTGAAATAAAAATAACATTGATAATTGGAGAAATGACTGCTCAGAAAAATAAGAAGATTACTTCAGAGAAGTCATAAAACATGACAAACAGGAGTCCTATACTGAAAGGCATAATGAAAGAAACAAAAAAGCAATAGGGAGATTCAACAATAGAAGAAACTTTTCAAACAGAGTAAACTTTGCAAGCTAAACAAATGGAGATGTATTGGAATTATTCAAACAGAAGAGGAAAATTAAAACATGAAAAGAATGAAAGGTTATAATGTATTAGAAACATTCAGAGACCAAAGTAGTTGTTTTATTAGATATTTTCTTCATTTACATTTCAAATGTTATCCCAAAAGTTCCCTATACCCTCCCCACCCTGCTCCCCAATACACGCACTCCTGCTTTCTGGCCCTGGCATTCCCCTGTACTTGGGCATATGATCTTCACAAGACCAAGGGCCTCTCCTCCCATTGATGGCCGACTTGGCCATCCTTTGCTACATATGCAACTAGAGACACAGTGCTGTGGGGTACTGGTAAGTCCTAAGTTTTACATCATAAAAATTAAATAAGGAAAAAAATTATTTAAAGTAGTAATAGATAGACACTTCACAAATCTAGGAAAACATAGGAACATCAGGTTACAGAAAGCTCAGTGGCATGCAGTTTAAATTAAGAAAGTTTTCACCAGGACATCTTATATACAAACTGTCAAAAATAAAAAAGTACCTCTTGATACAAAGCTAAAACCATGGAACCTACTATAAAATTTTAATCCATGAATCTTGAACAACACTTAAATACCTAGAAAGGAAAATTTCTAGAGATTCAAATATACAAGTGAGAATATGATGTTCAGTGGTATCACTGATCATATGATGACTAATATTAAAAAAATAATGTTACTGCACTAGTTATGACTTCAAAGATAAGAGAGGGAAGTAAGATTAAGCAGAACTACAGAAAAGTAAAATGATTGTGCCCAAGAAAGAAAAATTATCAACAGAGCGTAAAGGCCCCAAGTAAACTGTTGGCTCTTGAAATGCCCCAAACAACCTGTATCCTCTCTCTCTCTCCCATATATATATAGGTAGATAGATAGATAAATAGATAGATAAATAGATAGATAGATAGGTAGATAGATAGATAGATAGATAGATAGATAGAGATAGAGAGAGATAGATAGAGATAGAGATAGAGAGAGAGAGATAGAGATAGAGATAGATAGAGATAGAGAGAGATAGAGATAGAGATAGAGAGAGATGATAGAGATAGAGATAGAGATAGATATAGAGATAGATATAGATAGATGATATAGATAGATATAGATGTAGATGTAGATAGATATAGATGATATAGATAGATATAGAGATAGAGATAGAGATAGAGTTAGAGATAGAGATATATAGATATAGGTAGAGGTAGAGGTAGAGGTAGAGGTAGAGGTAGAGGGAGAGGGAGAGGGAGAGAGAGAGAGAGAGAGAGAGAGAGAGAGAGAGAGAGAGAGAGAGAGATATGATATAGATATAGATTAGATATAGATGTAGATGTAGATGTAGATGTAGATATAGATACATACATATACTTCACTGTTTGCTACTATCTGTTCTGTAGAAGAATTCATGTACAAGGTTTTAAATAATGAAATATTGTCAAATGTCAAAATCATATTTAATGTTATTATATTCATCACACACTCTATTTTCAAATAGATATATATCCTATTTAATTGATCCTCAAAAAATTAAAAATTCTTATGAAATTGCATATAAGTAAAATATTATTATTATAATTAAATAGAAATTTTTATAGTTCACATTTTTTCAGTGTAGATTATATAAAACCTTATAGAAAAAATTTAACCTGTAGCCATATATGTATATTGACAAATAAATGTCAAAAGATAATTAAAGTAAATGTGACTTTATTCAATAATATTTTCTGAAGCTATGTTTTTTTTGTGGAAGGAACATAAGCATCTTTTCCCAAACACAGTTGAAAATAATGGCAGATTTATTTGTTGTCTTCTACAGCACTCTGTTAGGATATGAACTTTTAAGATTACAACAAACTATAGATTCTCATGGCAATGACGAAAACTTCACATAAATTTTAAAAAATCATACAGAGACATTAATCTAGGAAAACATAACTGAAGATATGCTACTAATATTAACACTATTTACCTGTGTTCTTTATTTGCAGATACATAAGAAGGATTATTGCAGAGTAGACTATGAAAAACAGGGATTGTGAGTATCTTAATATGTAGTTTACTATGTATTTATATACTTTACTTGGAGGTGAATATCCTAGAAGAGAAACAGATAGAATTAACAAAAGGAGTTTATGCATATGAGACATTAGCTCAAGGAAAGCCAACTGACAAGATGGGCATCATTATCCACTCCTACTCAACTCATAAACAGAACTACACAATCCAGTTTGTATTTTAACTAGGACATCTTGCTTGGAGTTCTTAGACTAACACACCTAAATAAATTTCCTTTTCTCACCCTAAAAACCTAAGATAGCACAAAGTAGGACTGAGTTATCTTAGTAGGACACTGGTGATAGTTCAACTCATATGGAGTTTTCACCAGATTCAATCTTTTCACAAGAGTAGCTGGGAGAAGAGCATGAGATGAAATAAGTGAACTAGGTTGGATCCACAGATTTTGAAAACAAAGTGTCTGTCTCCTACAGCAGTAGAGGAAATAAAATCTTACCTTTTGTCTTCTAAGACCTGGATTAGAGACTCACTTCCTAAGCTGAACAGACAGTACAGAGTGTCTCTCCATAGATCATCAAATATGTAAACATATTTTAATTAATCTTCATATCACCTTCCATAAAAGAATGTACAAGATTTTTAAAGTAACAAGAATTATATTTTAGACAAGATGGCAGACTTTGATTTCTAGCCTTTGGAAGACAGAGAATCATAACTTATTTTTTTGTTTTGCCATAATCATCACTGGACATATTATATAAAAATTATCTGATATTAAATGTGACTAAATTTCCATAACCTCCATGGAATAGATTATTTCAATTACTAAACAGTCTATACAATCTGGAAGATATATAAGAAGACTCAATAAACCAAATACTAAAAGTAGTAGCAAAACAAACTGGAGGCAATCATACCTGGAGGTCAATCACCTGAGAAGGTCCAAAGATATGACTGTACTCCAACTTGTAAAATAATTGACAGGGATTTTATCTCACCTTTCAAGGACTCTCTTCACATTAGTTCCATTGTGCTTCTAATTATCAACAATTATGGTTACTTTTTAAGGAATCAAAGGATTGAATTTTACAGTCACTTGTACAAACTTCAGAACTGTTGCTCTGATTATTTTGCTCCTCTTGATTCTAACAAATTTTTCAAAAAAATTAAAAATGCTTGTCTCAAAGGACTGAGAAGAAAATTTGTTTATTTTACTCTCATTTGTTTTTGCTAATACTTAGGGGGGGGGAACCCTTCCATTTCTTGCTTCTATTCCAGTTAATATTTCTTAGTCTTTTGTGAGGATCAACTCCCTCACATTGGGTATCAGTTTTGGATAGTCTCTACTACCATCAAAACCATCAGAGTGTTTATCTATGTGAGATAAGAAATCAATTATGTTTAACATGATCTTCTCATCAGTGTTGGTTCAACATCTTAAGTCTGGAATGAATTAACTTATTTGAGGCATGTGTAAGGAAAATGCAATTTAGAAAAAAATGTTTCCTGGATGTAATAAGTTCCATGTACACAACAGAACTTAAAAGTTAATCATATTAACACTCTTGTAAAGTATAAGTGACATCTTCCAAAAAGATATGTTCAAGACATCAACTAAGGAAGCAGTTTCAAGGTTAAAAAAAAAAAAAGCCATAGTTAGAGTCCTGGGAACAATAGCATTACAGATTGACTGAGATAAATAGGCTCAAGACAACAGGCTTGGTTCCGGGACTCCATGGAGGGCAGGCTGCATGGGTGAGGGTGTGGAATACAGAGGCCCGCAGTTTCTGGAACAGGCGAGAGCCACAGAGCTTCTGAGGCAGCGCCATTTGGGGCTCCAGACAACCGGCCACTTTCCTGGCCAAAGCAACACAGCCTCTGGGAAAGATCCTGTTTTGGGCCTTCATCTTCAGCCAGGAGGAGGTCAAAACACCAGATAACTGTGCACCTTCCCTGAAATAGGAGAGCTTGCCTGCAGATACTGCTCTGACCACTGAAATTCAGAGGAGAGAGCTAGTCTCACACGTCTGCTGGTAGAGGGTAACAAAATCACCAGAGGAACAATCTCTAAACAAAGACAACTATAACAACTAACTCCAGAGATTGCCAGATGGCAAAAGGTAAACATAAGAATCCTACTAACAGAAACTAGGACCACTCACCATCATCAGAACCCAGAACGCCCACTTCGCCCTGTCTAGGGCACCCTAACACACCTGAAAAGGTAGACCTGGATTTAAAAGTATGTCTCATGATGATGGTAGAGGACATCAAGAAGGACTTTAATAAATCACTTAAAGAAATACAGGAGAACATTGCTAAGGAGTTACAAGTCCTTAAAAAAAACATGAAAACACAAACAAACAGGTAGAAGTCCTTAAAGAAAAAGAGGAAAACACATCCAAACAGATGATGGAAATGAACAAAACCAAACTAGACCTAAAAAGGGAAGCAGACACAATAAAGAAAACCCAAAGTGAGGCAACGCTGGAGATAGAAACCCTAGGAAAGAAATCTGGAACCATAGATGTGAGCATCAGCAACAGAATACAAGAGATGGAAGAGAGAATTTCAGGTGCAGAAGATACCATAGAGAACATTGGCACAACAATCAAAGAAAATGGAAAATGCAAAAAGATCCTAATTCAAAACATCCAGGAAATCCAGGACACAATGAGAAGACCAAACCTACGGATAATAGGAGTGGAAGAGTATGAAGATTTTCAACTCAAAGGACCAGCAAACATCTTCAACAAAATTATGGAAGAAAACTTCCCAAATCTAAAGAAAGAGATGCCCATGAATATACAAGAAGCCTACAGAACTCCAAATAGACTGGACCAGAAAAGAAATTCCTCCCGACACATAATAATCAGAACAACAAATGCACTAAATAAAGATAGAATACTAAAAGCAGCAAGGGAGAAAGGTCAAGTAACATATAAAGGCAAGCCTATCAGAATTACACCAGATTTTTCACCAGAGACTATGAAAGCCAGAAGAGCCTGGACAGATGTTATACAGACACTAAGAGATCACAAATTCCAGCCCAGGCTACTATACCCAGCCAAACTCTCAATCACCATAGATGGAGAAACCAAAGTATTCCACGACAAAACTAAATTCATCCATTATCTCTCCACGATTCCAGCCCTTCAAAGGATAATAATAGAAAAAAACCAATACAAGGACGGGAACCACGTCCTAGATAAAACAAGAAGGTAATCCCTCAAAAACTAAAAGAAGACAGCCACAGGAACAGAATGCCAACTTTAACAGCAAAAATAACAGGAAGCAAAATTACTTTTCCTTAATATCTCTTAATATCAATGGACTCAATTCCCCAATAAAAAGACATAGACCAGCAGACTGGCTACACAAACAGGACCCATCATTCTGCTGCTTACCGGAAACCCATCTCAGGGAAAAAGGCAGACACTACCTCAGAGTGAAAAGCTGGAAAACAATTTTCCAAGTAAATGGACTGAAGAAACAAGCTGGAGTAGCCATTCTAATATCGGATAAATTCGACTTCCAACCCAAAGTTATCAAAAAAGACAAGGAGGGACACTTCATACTCATCAAAGGTAAAATCCTCCAAGGGGAACTCTAAATTCTGAATATCTATGCCCCAAATGCAAGGGCAGCCGCATTCATTAAAGACACTTTAATAAAGCTCAAAGCACACATTGCACCTCACACAATAATAGTGGGAGACTTCAACACACCACTTTCATCAATGGACAGATCATGGAAACAGAAACTAAACAGGGACACAGTGAAACTAACAGAAGTGATGAAACAAATGGACTTAACAGATATCTACAGAACATTTTATCCTAAAACAAAAGGATATACCTTCTTCTCAGCACCTCATGGTACCTTCTCCAAAATTGACCACATAATTGGTCACAGAACAAGCCTCAACATATACAAAAATATTGAAATTGTCCCATGCATTCTATCAGATCACCATGGACTAAGGCTGATCTTCAATAACAAAATGAATAATAGAAAGCCAACATTCACATGGAAACTGAACAACACTCTTCTCAATGATACTTCGGTCAAGGAAGGAATAAAGAAAGAAATTAAGGACTTTTTGGAGTTTAATGAAAATGAAGCCACAACATACCCAAACTTATGGGACACAATGAAAGCATTCCTAAGAGGAAAACTCATAGCTCTGAGTGCTTACAAAAAGAAACTAGAGAGAGCACACATTAGCAGCTTGACAACACACCTAAAAGCTCTAGAACAAAAGGAAGCATATTCACCCAAGAGGAGTAGAAGACAGGAAATAATCAAACTCAGGGGTGAAATCAACCAAGTGCAAACAAGAAGAACTATTCAAAGAATCAACCAATCAAGGAGCTGGTTCTTTGAGAAAATCAACAAGATTGATAAACCCTTAGCCAGACTCACTAGAGGTCACAGGGAAAGCATCCTAATTAACAAAATCAGAACTGAAAAGGGAGACATAACAACAAAACCTGAAGAAATCCAAAACACCATCAGATCCTTCTACAAAAGGCTATACTCAACAAAACTGGAAAACCTGGATGAAATGGACAAGTTTCTAGACAGAAACCAGGTTCCAAAGCTAAATCAAGATCAGGTTAATGATCTCAACAGTCCTATATCCCCTAAAGAAATAGAAGCAGTCATTAATAGTCTCCCAGCCAAAAAAAGCCCAGGAGAGCCGCGGGCTTCCTGGCCAGCGGAGTTGCCTGACACCCTGACACCCGCAAGGGCCCACACAGGATTCTCCACGGGATCCTAAGACCCCTGGTGAGTGGATCACAGCGCCGGCCCCAACCCAGTCGCGCGGAACCGAACCTGAGACTGCGGTACATAGGGAAGCACACTGCCTGGGCCTGACCCGGGACAAAGACCCCTTCCGCTCCACTCGAGCCGCAGGCTTCCTGGCCGGTGGAGTTGCCTGGCGCCCGCAGGGGCCCACACGGGATTCTCCACGGGATCCTGGGACCTCTAGTGAGTGGAACAAAACTTCTGCCAGGAGTCCTGTTCGAACACCAGATATCTGGGTACCCTCCCTGCAAGAAGAGAGCTTTCCTGCAGAGAATACTCTACCCACTGAAACCAAGGAGAGTGCTACCCTCCCAGTTCTGCTTATAGAGGCTAACAGAGTCACCTGAAGTACAAGCTCTTAACAGGGACAATTATAACAGCTAGCTTCAGAGATTACCAGATGGCGAAAGGCAAACGTAAGAATCCTACTAACAGAAATCAAGACCACTCACCATCATCAGAACGCAGCACTCCCACCCCACATAGTCCTGGGCACCCCAACACAACCGAAAATCTAGACCCAGATTTAAAAACATTTTTCATGATGATGATAGAGGACATCAAGAAGGACTTTCATAAGTCACTTAAAGAATTACAGGAGAGCACTGCTAAAGAGTTACAGGCCCTTAAAGAAAAGCAGGAAAACACAGCCAAACAGGTAGAAGTCCTTAAAGAAAAACAGGAAAACACATCCAAACAGGTAATGGAAATGAACAAAACAATACTAGAACTAAAAAGGGAAGTAGACACAGTAAAGAAAACCCAAAGCGAGGCAACGCTGGAGATAGAAACCCTAGGAAAGAGATCTGGAACCATAGATGCGAGCATCAGCAACAGAATACAAGAAATGGAAGAGAGAATCTCAGGTGCAGAAGATTCCATAGAGAACATCGACACAACAGTCAAAGAAAATACAAAATGCAAAAGGATCCTAACTCAAAACATCCAGGAAATTCAGGACACAATGAGAAGGCCAAACCTACGGATAATAGGAATTGATGAGAATGAAGATTTTCAACTAAAAGGGCCAGCTAATATCTTCAACAAAATAATTGAAGAAAACTTCCCAAACATAAAGAAAGAGATGCCCATGATCATACAAGAAGCCTACAGAACTCCAAATAGACTGGACCAGAAAAGAAATTCCTCCCGACACATAATAATCAGAACAACAAATGCACTAAATAAAGATAGAATATTAAAAGCAGTAAGGGAGAAAGGTCAAGTAACATATAAAGGAAGGCCTATCAGAATTACACCAGACTTTTCACCAGAGACTATGAAAGCCAGAAGAGCCTGGACAGATGTTATACAGACACTAAGAGAACACAAATGCCAGCCCAGGCTACTATACCCGGCCAAACTCTCAATTACCATAGATGGAGAAACCAAAGTATTCCACGACAAAACCAAATTCACACAATATCTTTCCACGAATCCAGCCCTTCAAAGGATAATAACAGAAAAGAAGCAATACAAGGACGGAAATCACGCCCTAGAACAAACAAGAAAGTAATCCCTCAACAAACCAAAAAGAAGACAGCCACAAGAAGAGAATGCCAACTCTAACAACAAAAATAAAAGGAAACAACAATTACTTTTCCTTAATATCTCTTAATATTAATGGACTCAATTCCCCAATAAAAAGACATAGACTAACAGACTGGCTACACAAACAGGACCCAACATTCTGCTGCTTACAGGAAACCCATCTCAGGGAAAAAGACAGACACTACCTCAGAGTGAAAGGCTGGAAAACAATTTTCCAAGCAAATGGTCTGAAGAAACAAGCTGGAGTAGCCATTCTAATATCGGATAAAATCGACTTCCAACCCAAAGTTATCAAAAAAGACAAGGAGGGACACTTCATACTCATCAAAGGTAAAATCCTCCAAGAGGAACTCTCAATTCTGAATATCTACGATCCAAATGCAAGGGCAGCCACATTCATTAAAGACATTTTAGTAAAGCTCAAAGCACACATTGCACCTCACACAATAATAGTGGGAGACTTCAACACACCACTTTCATCAAGGGACAGATCGTGGAAACAGAAACTAAACAGGGACACAGTGAAACTAACAGAAGTTATGAAACAAATGGACCTAACAGATATCTACAGAACATTTTATCCTAAAACAAAAGGATATACCTTCTTTTCAGCACCTCATGGGACCTTCTCCAAAATTGACCATATAATTGGTCACAAAACAGGCCTCAACAGATACAAAAATATTGAAATTGTCCCATGTATTCTATCAGACCACCATGGCCTAAGACTGATCTTCAATAACAACATAAATAATGGAAAGCCAACATTCACGTGGAAACTGAACAACACTCTCCTCAATGATACCTTGGTCAAGGAAGGAATAAAGAAAGAAATTAAAGACTTTTTAGAGTTTAATGAAAATGAAGCCACAACGTACCCAAACCTTTGGGACACAATGAAAGCATTTCTAAGAGGGAAACTCATAGCTCTGAGTGCCTCCAAGAAGAAACGGGAGAGAGCACATACTAGCAGCTTGACAACACATCTAAAAGCTCTAGAAAAAAAGGAAGCAAATTCACCCAAGAGGAGTAGACGGCAGGAAATAATCAAACTCAGGGGTGAAATCAACCAAGTGGAAACAAGAAGAACTATTCAAAGAATTAACCAAACGAGGAGTTGGTTCTTTGAGAAAATCAACAAGATAGATAAACCCTTAGCTAGACTTACTAAAGGGCACAGGGACAAAATCCTAATTAACAAAATCAGAAATGAAAAGGGAGACATAACAACAGATCCTGAAGAAATCCAAAACACCATCAGATCCTTTTACAAAAGGTTATACTCAACAAAACTGGAAAACCTGGACGAAATGGACAAATTTCTGGACAGATACCAGGTACCAAAGTTAAGTCAGGATCAAGTTGACCATCTAAACAGTCCCATATCACCTAAAGAAATAGAATCAGTTATTAATAGTCTCCCAGCCAAAAAAAGCCCAGGACCAGACGGGTTTAGTGCAGAGTTCTATCAGACCTTCAAAGAAGATCTAATTCCAGTTCTGCACAAACTATTTCACAAAATAGAAGTAGAAGGTATTCTACCCAACTCATTTTATGAAGCCACTATTACTCTGATACCTAAACCACAGAAAGATTCAACAAAGATAGAGAACTTCAGACCAATTTCTCTTAAGAATATCGATGCAAAAATCCTCAATAAAATTCTTGCTAACCGAATCCAAGAACATATTAAATCAATCATCCATCCTGATCAAGTAGGTTTTATTCCAGGAATGCAGGGATGGTTTAATATTCGAAAATCCATCAATGTAATCCATTATATAAACAAACTCAAAGACAAAAACCACATGATCATCTCGTTAGATGCAGAAAAAGCATTTGACAAGATTCAACACCCATTCATGATAAAAGTTTTGGAAAGATCAGGAATTCAAGGCCCATACCTAAACATGATAAAAGCAATCTACAGCAAACCAGTAGCCAACATCAAAGTAAATGGAGAGAAGCTGGAAGCAATCCCACTAAAATCAGGGACTAGACAAGGCTGCCCACTTTCTCCCTACCTTTTCAACATAGTACTTGAAGTATTAGCCAGAGCAATTCGACAACAAAAGGAGATCAAGGGGATACAAATTGGAAAAGAGGAAGTCAAGATATCACTTTTTGCAGATGATATGATAGTATATATAAGTGACCCTAAAAATTCCAACAGAGAACTCCTAAACCTGATAAGCACCTTCGGTGAAGTAGCTGGATTTAAAATAAACTCAAACAAGTCAATGGCCTTTCTCTATACAAAGAATAAACAGGCTGAGAAAGAAATTAGGGAAACAACACCCTTCTCAATAGTCACAAATAATATAAAATATCTCGGCGTGACTCTAACTAAGGAGGTGAAAGATCTGTATGATAAAAACTTCAAATCTCTGAAGAAAGAAATTAAAGAAGATCTCAGAAGATGGAAAGATCTCCCATGCTCATGGATTGGCAGGATCAACATTGTAAAAATGGCTATCTTGCCAAAAGCAATCTACAGATTCAATGCAATCCCCATCAAAATTCCAACTCAATTCTTCAATGAATTAGAAGGAGCAATTTGCAAATTCATCTGGAATAACAAAAAACCTAGGATAGCAAAAAGTCTTCTCAAGGATAAAAGAACCTCTGGTGGAATCACCATGCCTGACCTAAAGCTTTACTATAGAGCAATTGTGATAAAAACTGCATGGTACTGGTATAGAAACAGACAAGCAGACCAATGGAATAGAATTGAAGACCCAGAAATGAACCCACACACCTATGGTCACTTGATCTTCGACAAGGGAGCTAAAACCATCCAATGGAAGAAAGACAGCATTTTCAACAATTGGTGCTGGCACAACTGGTTGTTATCATGTAGAAGAATGCGAATCGATCCATACTTATCTCCTTGTACTAAGGTCAAATCTAAGTGGATCAAAGAACTTCACATAAAACCAGAGACACTGAAACTTATAGAGGAGAAAGTGGGGAAAAGCCTTGAAGATATGGGCACAGGAGAAAAATTCCTGAACAGAACAGCAATGGCATGTGCTGTAAGATCGAGAATTGACAAATGGGACCTAATGAAACTCCAAAGTTTCTGCAAGGCAAAAGACACCGTCAACAAGACAAAAAGACCACCAACAGATTGGGAAAGGATTTTTACCTATCCTAAATCAGATAGGGGGCTAATATCCAACATATATAAAGAACTCAAGAAGGTGGACTTCAGAAAATCGAACAACCCCATTAAAAAATGGGGCTCAGAACTGAACAAAGAATTCTCACCTGAGGAATACCGAATGGCAGAGAAGCACCTGAAAAAATGTTCAACATCCTTAATCATCAGGGAAATGCAAATCAAAACAACCCTGAGATTCCACCTCACACCAGTCAGAATGGCTAAGATCAAAAATTCAGGTGACAGCAGATGCTGGCGTGGATGTGGAGAAAGAGGAACACTCCTCCATTGTTGGTGGGATTGCAGGCTTGTACAACCACTCTGGAAATCAGTCTGGCGGTTCCTCAGAAAATTGGACATAGTACTACCGGAGGATCCAGCAATACCTCTACTGGGCATTTATCCAGAAGATGCCCGAACTGGTAAGAAGGACACATGCTCCACTATGTTCATAGCAGCCTTATTTATAATAGCCAGAAGCTGGAAAGAACCCAGATGCCCCTCAACAGAGGAATGGATACAGAAAATGTGGTACATCTACACAATGGAGTACTACTCAGCTATTAAAAAGAATGAATTTATGAAATTCCTAGCCAAATGGATGGACCTGGAGAGCATCATCCTGAGTGAGGTAACACATTCACAAAGGAACTCACACAATATATACTCACTGATAAGTGGATATTAGCCCCAAACCTAGGATTCTCAAGATATAATGTACAATTTGCTAAACACACGAAAATCAAGAAGAATGAAGACTGAAGTGTGGACACTATCCCCCTCCTTAGAATTGGGAACAAAACACCCATGGAAGGAGTTACAGAGACAAAGTTTGGAGCTGAGATGAAAGAATGGACCATGTAGAGACTGCCATATCCAGGGATCCACCCCATAATCAGCATCCAAACGCTGACACCATTGCATACCCTAGAAAGATTTTATTGAAAGGACCCAGATGTAGCTATCTCTTGTGAGACTATGCCGGAGCCTAGCAAACACAGAAGTGGATGCTCACAGTCAGCTAATGGATGGATCACAGGGCTCCCAACGGAAGAGCTAGAGAAAGAACCCAAGGAGCTAAAGGGATCTGCAACCCTATAGTTGGAACAACATTATGATCCAACCAGTACCCCGGAGCTCTTGACTCTAGCTGCATATGTATCAAAAGATGGCCTAATCGGCCATCACTGGAAAGAGAGGCCCATTGGACATGCAAACTTTGTATGCCCCAGTACAGGGGAACGCCAGGGCCAAAAAGGGGGAGTGGGTGGGTAGGGGAGTGGGGGTGGGTGGGTATGGGGGACGTTTGGTATAGCATTTGTAATGTAAATGAGCTAAATACCTAATAAAAAATGAAAAAAAAAAAAAAAAAAAAAAGCCCAGGACCAAATGGGTTTAGTGCAGAGTTCTATAAGACCTTCAAAGAAGACCTAATCCCAGTTCTTCACAAACTATTCCACAAAATAGAAACAGAAGGTACTCTACCCAACTCATTCTATTAAGCCACAATTATTCTGATACCTAAACCACAAAAAAACCCAACAAAGATAGAGAACTTCAGACCAATTTCCCTTATGAATATCGATGCAAAAATCCTCAATAAAGTTCTTGCTAACCGAATCCAAGAACACATCAAAACAATCATCCACCCTGACCAAGAAGGATTCATCCCAGGGATGCAGGGATGGCTCAATATACAGAAATCCATCAATGTAATCCAGTATATAAACAAACTCAAAGACAAAAACCACATGATCATCTCATTAGATGCTGAGAAAGCATTTGACAAAATCTAACACCCATTCGTGATGAAAGTCTTGGAAAGATCTGGAATTCAAGGCCCATACCTAAATATGATAAAAGCAATCTACAGCAAACCAATAGCCAACATCAAAGTAAATGGAGAGAAGCTGGAAGCAATCCCACTAAAATCAGGGACTAGACAAGGCTGTCCACTCTCTCCCTACCTATTCAACATTGTACTTGAAGTCCTAGCCAGAGCAATTAGACAACAAAAGGAGATCAACGGGATACAAATTGGAAAGGAAGAAGTCAAAATATCACTTTTTGCAGATGACATGATAGTATATAAACGTGACCCTAAAAATTCCACCAGAGAACTCCTAAGCCTGATAAACAGCTTCAATGAAGTACCTGGATATAAAATTAACTCAAACAAGTCCATGGCCTTTCTGTACACAAAAAATAAACAGGCTGAGATAGAAATTAGGGAACCAACACCCTTCTCAATAGTCACAAATAATATAAAATAACTTGGCGTGACTCTAACTAAGGAAGTGAAAGATCTGTATGATAAGAACTTCAAGTCTCTCAAGAAAGAAATTAAAGAAGATCTCAGAAGATGGAAAGATCTCCCATGCTCATGGATTGGCAGGATCAACATTGTAAAAATGGCTATCTTGCCAAAAGCAATCTACAGGTTCAATGCAATCCCCATCAAAATTCCAACTCAATTCTTCAACGAATTAGAAAGGGCAATCGGCAGATTCATCTGGAATAACAAAAAAACAAGGATAGCAAAAACTCTTCTCAAAGATAAAAGGACCTCTGGTGGAATCACCATGCCTGACCTAAAACTGTACTACAGAGCAATTTTGGTCAAAACTGTATGGTACTGGTATAGTGACAGACAAGTAGACCAATGGAACAGAATTGAAGACCCAGAGATGAATCCACACACCTATGGTCACTTGATCTTCTACAAGGGAGCTAAAACCATCCATTGGAAAAAAGACAGCATTTTCAACAAATGGTTCTGGCACAACTGGAGTTTATCATGTAGAAGAATGCGAATTGATCCATTTCTATCCCCTTGCACTAAGGTCAAATCTAAGTGGATTAAGGAACTCCACATAAAACCAGAGACACTGAAACTTATAGAGGAGAAAGTAGGGAAAAGCCTCGAGGATATGGGTACAGGGGAAAAATTCCTGAATAGAACAGCAATGGTTTGTGCTGTAAGATCAAGAATCGATAAATGGGACCTCATAAAATTGCAAAGCTTCTGCAAAGCAAAAGACACCATCAATAAGACAAAAAGGCCACCAACAGATTGGGAAAGGATCTTTACCTATCCCAAATCGGATAGGGGACTAATATCCAATATATATAAAGAACTCAAGAAGGTGGACTCCAGAAAAGCAAATAACCCCATTAAAAAATGGGGCTCAGAGCTGAACAAAGAATTCTCACCTGAGGAATACCGAATGGCAGAGAAACACCTGAAAAAATGTTCAACATCCCTAATCATCAGGGAAATGCAAATCAAAACAACCCTGAGATTCCACTTCTCTCCAGTCAGAATGGCTAAGATCAAAAACTCAGGTGACAACAGATGCTGGCGGAGATGTGGAGTAAGGGGAACACTCCTCCATTGTTGGTGGGATTGCAAGCTTGTACAACCACTCTGGAAATCAGTCTGGTGGTTCTTCAGAAAATTGGACATAGTAATACCGGAGGATCCTGCAATACCTCTCCTGGGCATATATCCAGAAGATGTTCCAACCGGTAAGAAGGACACATGCTCCACTATGTTCATAGCAGCCTTGTTTATAATAGCCAGAAGCTGGAAAGAACCCAGATGCCCCTCAACAGAGGAATGGTTACAGAAAATGTGGTACATTTACACAATGGAATACTACTCAGCTATTAAAAAAATGAATTTATGAAATTCCTAGGCAAATGGATGGACCTGGAGGGTATCATCCTGAGTGAGGTAACCCAATCACAAAGGAACTCACACAATATGTACTCACTGATAAGTGGATATTAGACCAGAAACTTAGGATACCCAAGATATAAGATACAACTTGCCAAACGCATGAAATTCAAGAAGAACGAAGACCAAAGTGAGGACACTTTACCCTTTCTTAGAAATGGGAACAAAACACCCATGGAAGGAGTTACAGAGACAGAATTTGGAGCTGTGACGAAAGGATGGACCATATAGTGATTGCCATATGCAGAGATCCATCCCATAATCAGCTTCCAAATGCTGACACCATTGAATACAGTAACAAGATTTTGCTGAAAGTACCCAGATATAGCTCTCTCTTGTGAGACTATGCTGGGGCCTAGCAAACATAGAAGTCTACGATCACAGTCAGGTATTGGTCGGTTCATATGGCCCCCAATGGAGGAGCTAGAGAAATTACCCAAGGAGCTAAAGGGAACTGCAACCCTATAGGTGGAACAACAATATGAACTAACCAGTACCCCCGAGCTCTTGTCTCTAGCTGCATATGTATCAAAAGATGGCCTAGTCGGCCATCACTGCAAAGAGAGGCCCATTGGACTTGCAAACTTTATATGCCCCATTACAGGGGAACGCCAGGGCCAAAAAGGGGGGAGTGGGTGGGTAGGAAATTGGGGGGGTGGGTATGGGGGTCCTTTGGGATAGCATTGAAAATGTAAACGAGGAAAATACCTAATTAAAAAAAAAAGGAAAAAAAGTGCATGTCTTAATTCATGAATGTTAACCACCGTCTCCCTCAAAGACATATTGTACAAATATAATATTGCTCATGTATATAAGAGCAATATTAGACATCTACATATATACATATATGTATAGATATATAAAGTTGCCAGTATTTTAGCATTTCTACTGGCTCTTTCAATGTTAAAACAATTATAAAAAAAAAAAAAAAAAAAGACAACAGTCTGTGGGAGCTAGTGTGTGTGCCCTGGCCGTACAGATAACACAGATACCACCAGGCTATAAATCACTTCAATTCACAAAATTTCAAGCAGAAAACAAGACATATCTTCCTTGGAAGAAACTACACCATCTGTTCAGTATTTCTGTTTTCCCTAGTGCTTATTTTTGAGCACAAGTAACTTTATTCCTCCTAGTATGCATATGCGATATTCTCAAAACATATAATTAAAAAAAATAAAAGAGTAGCATGTGTTCTTAACTCCTGAACCATTACTCTAATGCTATGTTTGCACATTTGTAATAGAACAGTTTCAGAGTGTATGTTACTTATAAATTACAATAGTCTATTATGGAACTTTTTTTTTCACAGGGTATCAGTTCTAGAAAATATTTTGGTTAGTAAATATAGGGCTTTTAGCTTTAGATATGAATTAGAGGATGTTACAAAGAATTAGTCTTTATAAATACAAGTTTATTAATGTTGCTGGTCTGGTCCTTAGAGGCATTTACATGGTTTTGAAAGAGAATATTACAATTAAATGAATGTTTATGACATTTAAAATTGTAGCTCAAAGTCTTGGGAATGATTTTTTTTTTAAATCATTCAGTTCTTGAGAAGAGTTCAATATATAGAGGATTTCTATGATGTATTGATGAAATAACTGCTTTCCAATTCTGTATGTTGGAGGGTTATCATAAGGGTAGATTAAGAGCTGAGACACTCATTAACAGAAGAGGCACAAACATACTTTTCAGTCAAAATATTTCCAACTGACCCCAAAATTAGGTTTCTGTCTATCAGCCTTTATGCAACTCATAGTTCCTCATATAGAAGTTGTTAATATTTACTAAAACAAAAGGACTAGAGAGGTAACCTTCTATATATCTGTGCCTTAGTGAGATGAAGCAGATTTTCTCAGTAACCACCATTCCCATCAGACTTACCATACAGTCTGAAGTAAATCAATGCCTTGAGCCTGTTGTTAAACATGATCAGCACACACAGGATCACACTAGTATCTTTTGACCACAAAGTATCCAGTTCAAAATGTTGTTCTGCATCTGGGACAGGGAAGAGAGAAACAAATCAGCACAGTTTTAGAAAAGAGGAAATGATAGCTTACACAAGAAGGGTAGGATGGATTTTTCAGGTTCCTGTTGATCTTTTCTCCTACATATATGGGAACAATAGAAAAGAAATTGTCCCTACTTGATGTTAGAGATGAGCATTTTTTGTGTCATGCCTGGAATGACTATGAGGAGTCTGCTACTCTTTCTCAAGCAGCATGGCTCTTGCTCTTACAAGTCTTTCAGAAGAATACATGGATGTATTGTATTTTTTATGTTTTATTAGGTCTGAGGCTCCTCAGAATTTCTGGACATGTAGAATATAGTGAAATACAGCATTCTCAGGTAGTCAGGATCACTGCACTGGAAAATGTCTTGAAATTCTCAAACATCTTATTCCCTGGGAAACACTCTCATTTTGCTCCCTATTTTCAAATTAGAGCTGCTACACATCTCCCCTGATCCCTATCTGTACCAATCCTTCTCTCACCAAGGCTGTCTGTTCAATACCTACTCAATGACAATCTAGAATCTTGAGAATAGAAAAGTTTGGTATCTTTCCATCCACTCTAAGATGTGCTCTCCATGTAGGGCACAGAGATTCATTCAAACATAGTTCTGAAAATTTTTCAGGTGAAGTCTTTTGGTCCCTCCTTAGGATTGTGGGTAGCTCTGGAATTAAACCCAAAGAGACAGATTCATAGTAGAAAAGAATAGCTAGTATATTTAATGATTTTGTGATAGAACATCTTTTAGAACAATAACCCCAGGTTAAGAGATCTTATCCTATTTTATGCTTCAGCTTTGTGCAACACAGGAAGCTATTTGGAAATATGGTTGGACTCAAGAACAGATACATCATGGCCTACCATTTTGGATTATTTTGGATATTCCTTTTTTCTCAGTGATGTAAAAATAGATCTCTTTTCAGTTGAAATCCTTATGGCTTACTGCCAAATACATGCAGTTGGGTTTTTTTCCTGGCCATTTCTTTAAAAAAAAAAAAAAAGCGCAGGTAGTTAGAAAAGGGGTAACTAGTTTCCTGATCAATTTTGTAACAGAAGAATTCCAGTTTTTGGACATTCTTGGAAGGAAATGTGAAAGTAGAACAAAGGAAAGCTGGAAAGAGTTCCTACTAATTCCTTTTGGGGTATCCTTTAATTATGAATGCACAAAATCTTGAGGTGGTATACTTTGTATTATCATGCTAAGAATCTCACCAATACCCACTGCTCTCCAGCTACTGCTTCAGTCCGGATTGAAGCCATCAGTAAACTGAACAGATAGAATTTTTCCGGAGTAAGGCTCTCCACAAAGCTTATAGTTTGGTGGGAGTGGGTAAAAAGACAACAAAATGAAAAGTGTTTGCACATGCATGAAGAAATGGGCATTCTTGTGCACCTTTGATGGGAATGTCAAATGGAGAGGGGATTGTGTGCTATCTCCTTCACAAAAAATAACATTAACGTGTGGTCCAGAAACTCTATGTTTTGGATATATGACAGAACAATGGAAAACATACTCCAGAATAGGTATTTGTATGCCTTTGTTCATAAAAATATCACAGGCAATAGCAAACAGGTGCTCAGTCCATACTTTCATTCTTTAGGCCTGGTCTAAACCATCAGAATTTATGATTCTAGAAAGAGAAGTCAAAATAGCATGAGAAGGAAGTGGTGCTTTGTCCCAGCTGTTTATTGAAGGAAGAAATAAAATATTGTAGATTTGGTTCATTTATCAATATATTTATAAATCTTCCTTCTGGAGTATACTGGTGTTTTTGTATTTATAAGAGTCTCTCAAAAAAAAAAAAAAGATCATTTTTACTATGGCAAAAGGTATTTCTGTGACATTAAATGCATTAATATTTTATAACTCACACAGCACACTTCTCTGTAAATGTTGTCATCTCCCTAAAACTTATCCATCAAACAATAATCCCACCTTTTCTCCTTCTAACTCTTTTATACCTCACTCTACTTTCTTTATGTAATCTTTGGACTACTTTAAGTGTATTATATAAGTAGAATTACAATGTCTTTGAATGACTATATTGTTCTAGAAAGTATAAGGCCCTAAATTGTCATTTCTGTAGATAGCATATTGTTTTATTTGCTTATTTCACAGGAGAAAATTATTGAAAAACTCCTCTAAAAGTTTTCAATACAGTTTGTGATTGGGCATTAGGATATGAGCTATAGCTCCAGCTTCCTCTAATGAAACAAGTATTTCCAATGGTTTAAAGGTCCTTTAACAACAAATTTGTTTTTGGTTTTACTTCATAAATGTAATTTTGACACTGAAAAATGTCTTAGTTTCTACGACTATGGGAAATATTTGTTTTTCAATGGTCCTAATTCAGGTTGAGAGCCATGGTAGTATATAGGATCATTTTCTCACATTGTTCTGTGCATTTGTAAATAATTTCCATAGAATTTTAAGGATAAAAGGGAGGACAACACATTTCCAATATGTTTGCCTTGTTTGTTTTAATTTCATTTATTTATTTATTTATTTATTTTGGTTTTTTTTAGACAGGGTTTCTCTGTGTAGCCCTGGAAGTCCTGGAACTCACTTTGTAGACCAGGCTAGCCTCGAACTCAGAAATCCGCCTGCCTCTGCCTCCCGAGTGTTGGGATTAAAGGCATGCACCACCACGCCCGGCTTTAATTTCATTTTGATTTCACCCTTAAATATTGAAAGAAGAAATTACTCCAATCATCTATGAACACCATTGAAATAAAATAAAATATGTTGGAAAATGAGGTAATTTTGACAAGGGCATCTTTTGACTTATCAATCTATAAATATACTCACTGAATTTAGAATTATTTTATCTCTATGGACATGTGCTTTTAAATTAATATTATCTAAACTATTGCTTAATTATAATATCTCACTTTGAAAATTACTACTAGAACTAATTTTGCTCCTGTGAAATATTTAATTAATTTTGAATTTATTCTTTGAAAAGTTAAATTTTTTTCAGGTTCTTTTTTTAATTTTTGAGGTATTTTCTTCATTTATATTTCAAATGCTATCCCCAAAGCCCCCTATACCCTCCACACGCCCTGTTCCCAAACCCATCCACTTTTGCGTCCTGGCCCTGGCATTCCCCTGTACTGGGGCATATGATCTGCACAATACCAAGGGCCTCTCCTCCCATTGATGACTGACTAGGCCATCCTCTGCTACCAATGCAACCAGAGACAGCTCTGGGGGTACTGGTTAATTCATATCATTGTCCTCCTATAGGATTGCAGACCCGTTTAGCTCCTTGTGTACTTTCTCTAGCTCCTTTATTAGGGGCCCTGTGATCTATCCAATAGATAACAGTGGGCATCTACTTCTGTATTTGCCAGGCATTGGCATAGACTCACACAAGAGAGCTATATCAGGGTCCTGTGTAATTTTTTAAACAGAAAATAAAGTTTGCCATCTATACTGATTATAGTTTCCCCTCCCACAACTTTTCTCAGACCCTCCTTGCCACCCCACATACCCCAACTCCAAGCCTTGTTTTATTATTTGCCTTTACAAAATTTCATAATTGTTATGATAAACAAAGCCCAACCGCCCTTTCACTACAAGATGCACTGAGCTATCCAACATATTTCCCTTTCAACTTCATAGTCTTGTTTTTATTTGTTGATAAACCAATGAGTTTAAAGAGTTTTGACCAATGCTGGTTAAAGATTATTATCTCCTTTACTCTAAAACTGTAAGCCATTCAGAGCAATGTGGGCAGAGGAAAAGAAACAGCAACAACAACAAAATACTACTATAAATTTGAAATTGAAAGAAATTATTTCTCCTGGAGCAGAATAATCATGTGCATCTACTATTAAGCCTATCAAATTCAGGATTCTGGAATCAAGACTCTGTGTCTGCATTGTCTTGTCCTTGCCCCTTCTGCCCAAGTTATTAAATCTGCAATCATTCTTCTTTTGATAAATGTCTTACTCCACATTTGAGAGAAAGCTTTTGGAAAATGGTACCAGCCTCTTGTTCACATACCTCTTTGTTTTAAATGCATAATGAGAGTGACTACTATAATTGAAAACAATGAAATTCCGAGGTCCATTGCATAGCATTTCCAAAAAGGATTTCTCTTGTTGCAATAGTCTTAAAAAAAAGAAAGAAAGAAAGAAAAGGAATAATCAATCACTTGATATGTGCATGTGGCATTCTACATTGGGGAAAAACACTTTTCATAAGTAGGTATTATTAAAAGCTACAGACAAATTTTTATATTTCTTGTGAGATTGTTGTTGTTGTTGTTTTGTTTTGTTTTGCTTTGTTTTGTTTTGTTTGGTTGTCAATTTGAAAGAGCCTGTCAAGAGTATAGTTCAGGAGAATCTAAACTGCTTAACAAACATATTTCTTTAATGTTAGAACTTGGTACTAGAGGTAGTTTCCATTCTTATGCTAAAGATATATATATATATATATATATATATATATATATATATATATATACACACACACATTATTCATTACATATTCTGAAATCTATCTAGCTATCTTTCAGGATTCCTTTATCTCCCAGACAATCTTACTTTTACATTAACATCATACATATTTAAACAGTTTCTTGTATCTAAGTAAATTCTATAATAAACAAAGGAGAAAAATCTTGATATATCTATGTCTCAGTTTTATCAGTTAAAATATTTATTTTCTGTTGTATTCATTTTATTCCCTACATATGACAATTCTTTTTTTTCCAAGACAGGGTTTCTGTCTAGTCCTGGCTATCCTCGATCTCACTCTATAGACAAGGCTGACCACAAACTCAGAAATCTGCCTGCCTCTGCCTCCCAAGTGCTGGGATTAAAGGTGTGCACTGCCACTGTCCGGCCAACAATTCTATTATTTAAAAGTGAATGAAACTTTATCATGCACATATATGACAATCTCATATAGTTTTATCTACTATTCTGTTCACAGATTAAAAAAAAAAGATCTTATATTTTGCAAATGACTTGGAGTCTTTGGAGCATACACAGAGTAATGGTACTACTGGGACATGCCAACATTTTAGTTTTAGATTTTTGAGGTATCTTGCTTTATAATTTGTAATAGAGAAATATGAACCAATTACAATTTCAAATATAACATCTATAAGAAAACAAAGAAAGCATTTTACTCAGGTCCAGTTTAGTAAACCAGTAAATTCCTGAGATTACTCAGAGGAACATAGGTTATTCAAGAGTACCTTAAATAAAAGATAATCAAAAGTATGAATATTGAGTTATAAAAATTTCTTCTTTGGAGATTTGCATTCAACTTACATGCACATCCATAAAAGACCTCTCCCAGAAATTTTTATCGATTATATAACCAACAATGGGTATGTGAACCATGAAATTTCTAAGCTGGGTGAGCTTCCTGAAACCCTTCCTTTGCTAGGAAGGAATGTTTCTATTTAAAGAAAAGAACTGCACATTTCTTAAATCCTTCCATTCACCACTTGCATTCTTTCATTTCACTTTTACATACCCTGAACTTTGAAAAATTTGAAGTCTATTAATGTTTTTCTTTATGGCTGAAAATTACTTCATTATGCTTTAACAAAAGTCATTTTTTCAGGTTCATGGACACTTACAAGTATCCACAGGATGGCAAAATATAGATTTCCCTCTACATTCTAGTAGCAAAAGTACTCTGGATAGAAATACTAGTACTTTTGAATGTAATTTGGTAGACATTCCCCAAGTGTTTAATCACATAGTAGTAGTATTCACATAGCATGTTGGGAACTATGAGACATCAGTCAGAGAGGGAGCTTAAAGATCTGCAATATGTAATTCTTTTTAATATTATACAGTCAAATGGTCGGTGTTTTTGGAAATAGTCACTTATCTAGTTTTGACATATGACATACAGCAGTGAAAACAGTCTTTATTGTTTATAAGTTCTTAGGCTCATATTGGCCCCAAGACAATGAACATTCCATCTAAAATGCTTTTAGTTCCTAACAATACCTTTTTGTTGGGTTTTGATTATATATGGAGGTTTGAAAAGATCTCAACTATTGATTTCAGGGCAGCTTTTCCAAATCTATAAAACACTTATCTGTAACCCCACATAATGAAAATACTGAAGAGAGGAAATACAGATACAAAGTGTGGAGCAGACACTGAAGGATAGGCCATCCACAGACTGCCCCACCTGGGGATCCTTCCCATATGCAGACACCAAACCCAGACACTATTACAGATGCCAAAAAGTGCTGGCTGACAGGAGCTTAATATAGCAATCTTCTGAGAGTGTTTTCCAGAGTCTGGCATCTACAGAGGTGCATACTCACCACTAAACACTGGACAGAGTGTGGGGTCCCCAATGGGGGAATTAGAGAAAGGACTGAAGGAGCTGAAGGGATTTGCCACCCATAGGAAGAAGAATAATATCAACCAACCAGACCCATCCCCCAGTGTTCCCAGGGAATAAACCACCAAGCAAAGAGTAAACATGGAGAGACCCATGGCTCTAGCTGCATATATAGCAGAGGATGGCTTTGGCACACATCAATGGGATGAGAGGCCCTTGATCCTGGGAAGTCCTGATACCCCAATGTAGGCAAATTCCAGGACAAGGAAGCAGGAGTGGGTGGGTGGGTGGGTGGGTGGTGGAACTCTCTTATAGAAGCAGGGGGAGGAAAGATGGGATAGGAGTTTTCAGTACTGGAAACTGGGAAAGGGGATAACATTTGAAATTGAAATAAATAATGTATTGAATAAGAAAAAAAGAAAAACGGAACCCAACCAAAAAAATACAATGTAAGTCAATTCAGAACTGTCAAAGACTTTTCTACCTCTTTAACTCTCAAAGATCACTTCCTACCTTGGGCTCTGGAAAATAATGAAGTTCCGAGATAGAAACAAATTACCTTTCTATCTGAGTTTTTGTAAACAACTTATAGCCAGGATTGTAACCTGGACTCTGAACACCTTCTGTATAACAAAATTGAATGGAGATCCCTATCCATTTACTACTGTCTTCCAATCCCTGATAATGATGGAAATAATGGCTGGAGATAGTTAAAGCTTTCCAGTGTCTCATGTGAGTCTCTCTGTACAGATTGATATCCTCAAATTGCCTCAGGTCAAGTGGAATGGATAGCTATATTGTTATATCTCCAGTTCTGTGAGACACATGTCATCCCATGTGTTCTCATGCCCCTCAGCCTCACAAGCCATTTTTTTAAAAGATTTATTTATTTATTTATTTATTTATTTATTTATTTATTTATTTATTTATTTATTATATGTAAGTACACTGTAGCTGTCTTCAGACACTCCAGAGAAGGCATCAGATCTCATTATGGATGGTTGTGAGCCACCATGTGGTTGCTGGAATTTGAACTCAGGACCTTCAGAAGAGCATTCAATGCTCTTAACCGCTGAGCCATGAAACTCACTTACTTTAAAGACATCCAAACTTTCAACAGTTCAGACACAGACTATTCCTTAAATATCATAATGTCTTTGCCTTTCCAGTCCTGATTTTGAAAATTGTGCTTCATCTGAATTATCTATAATGGTTCCCTAGAGTTCTTCCTTATAGTTTGAATTTTTTTATTTGACAGTGGTTTCTAAATTTTTATTCCCAAAGATGGCTCCATAGCACAGATCTAACTTGGTCCTTTCCAACTGTAGGAAATTGCGTGTTGACATCTTATTTAATCCCTTTTCATCCCTTTATCTCCTTCAAATCTGAGGCCTGTGTGAAGGATAGCAATATCTTTGTTTTCTATTTTTTTTCAGTCTTCTGCCCTATGAGAAAATTCTTGGTGGGAATGGAGATAAGACCCTTTTCAGGTTTTAATATCCATAATAAATGCATGGCATTGCTTACAACAGTTACTTTTGAAATTACGTGATATATGTTTCTTCAATATATTATAATATATAGTTAGCAATGCATTTGGAGTGCATTTTTTTTACATAAAACTGTCACCATTCACTGATGAGGCATTCCACCTAATGCCATGTTAAGAGAGTTTTGATCACTCAGCATATCATTCCCAAAGAATGTCTTACTCTGAAATACCTAATCCTTCATTGCATGATTGATAATACATCACAGGTAGCATACAACTGTCACTATAGACAAGAGGTTCTTCATTCCATATCACATGAGATAATACATAGATATTGAGTTTTTTCTTGCACAGATGCCTTATATTCAGATTGATGAGCCTCTTATTACTCATTGTTAAGAATAGGTGATGATTCCTCTACAAATAGTCATAGGGAAACAAAAGAAACTTAGTCACATCACCAAGACATACATGAGAAATAAAGGATGCCATGAAGGTTGATACTAGTGAACCAAAAAGCTTGTTTGGAATTGCTCACATGACTATGGGTAAGAGGTTACTGTTATGAGCCTAGATGACTCAAATATAGATAGCTGTATTTTTGGAAAGTTCTCTGAAGCATAGGTGATGACATACAAAAGTTATATCTGAGAGCTCCCTCATAAAATTGGATGGAAATCACCACATAAACATTTTAAAGTGGCCATTCTGTATTACAAAATTTCAGAGAAATCCAAGTTACATAACTCCTACTTCCATCAATCCTCCTATTTCAATGACTTTGCTTCCATTTTTTATTTGGCCTTTGATCATGAAGAGCTGAATATTAAAATATATTCCTGTACTTCCAAACACTTGTTATTTCACCTGTAGCATATTTGCATTGCAGTTAGGGATACAGTAACAACTTTAAAATCCCACTAATAATATTAAATTTTTGTACACCTTTTTCCCCACAGACTATGGGTTTAATTTCTCTTTTACAATATTCATTGATCATACCTATATGCACACAGGAACTTGGAGTACTTGATCGAATAATTTTCAACAGCAACTTTTTTGTCTCTATAAGCAAAAGACCACATATTCAATCAGTTATTTTACATCCTTGAGTTTTGGGAGATTGAGTAAGATGTTTATATATTGCAGTATCTAGAGCAGCACTGCCTAGTTTAGCATAAACTAGATTTAAATTGTTTTATTGAAATATTTTGATTGCTTATTGTGTCCTAACTAACAAAGGCAAACAGACTATACTTTTCATTGTGTGGCCTCCAGTTAGGTCCCCATTTTATTTTCTGATAGCAGGAAAATATGTTCTTTATCTCTCTTGGATCTATGCTCATTGTCCCAATGGTAACACTTCCCTCATCAAATGAACACACCTGGAATGTAGACTCTCATTCTGATTTATATATAGGGCAACTGTTAACCTAGAAATACCTTGTTCACAATTATGCTGCAAATGAACAAATTTCCCACAATTAAAGCACCAGACATTTTGAGACAAGAGACCTATAGCAGCTTGTATACAATATATTTGCATTTGACCATATTTGTTACAACTGGATCAATATGCATTTAAACATCGGAGATCTCTAACTATAGGATGACCCAGTATATTACCATGATACATGCTAGAACCAATATCAGTTGTATCCCTCGCCATTCCTCCATAGGTTGTGCCTGGACCTATAATTGTCTAAGAACTTGTTTTCCACAAAGTATTCACATTTTCAAACATCAAGGTCCCTATCAAAACATGCCTTAGGTCTGGATTATATATGGTTTTGTTCACGGCTATGACCAATATTAGTTTAAAATCTGTACATTTATCTACAAATTGTATAATTTTTGCAAATAAGATAGGAATTTTGCATGTTCCAGAAGCTATTCCCCAAAATCTTAAAGCTGCAAAGCAAAATTGTCCTTTATAATTCATCATGGTAAAATTGAGTTTGAGTTTGGATTTGAGAGTATTACCCTTGGCGTGGCACCTGCTCTCTGAGTGTCTTCTCTCTACTTGGTTGGCTTAATGGATCAAGATTTCCAAGCTGGTTCGTAGCATTTGATATTTCAGTGAACATGTCCCTAGCATGACAGTTGTTACATTAATCTTTGGGAGAACCTAGCAGACTCCCTTGTCTACTTTGTCATCTATATATCCCACTTTTATTGAACAAAAATTTTAAGAACCCAACCTAAATGATATTGTAATTCAGATCTGTCAAAGTCTTTTCTAACTCCTCCTAGGCCTTTAGATTTCTCCTAATTTTTTGCCATAAGATATTCTCATATTCAAACACCAATGTCCTTAACCAAACCTGCCTTGTATCTAGTTCCCATATCATTAAGTTTACCACTGAAACCAATATAAGGTTATGATCAGTGAAGTTTTCTACAGAGCTTGTATAATCTTCGTAAATAAGGTGGGAATTTTGCTTGCTCCCAAAGGTTTTTCCCAAGACCTTAAAGATACTGAGCAAAAGTGTTCTTTGCTTTTCAGCATAGTAGAATTGAGTTTAACTTTGGATAGCAGAGTATAGTACTTGACCTAACAACTACTGTCTCAGTATCTGAATTTTATTGGGTCTGCATATTACTAGTTGGTACATTACAGGATATTTTAGTGTAATTGTCCATATCCTTCCAGTTTTCACATTCATCTTTGGTTAAACCTAACAAATCATGTTGAGTATTTTTCCTCTACATATCCCATCTTGATTGCATTCACATTTTAAGAACTCAACCTAAACAACAATTATGTCGTTCATATATATATATATATATATATATATATATATGTATGTATGTATATATATACATATATATATATATATCAAAGCCTTTTCGACCTCTCAAAGATCACTTCATTACATGGTGAAGTTCAGATCCAGAATCGAATTATCTTTATATTTATGGTTCTATAAAGAAATTTTTCACAACATTTTAACCAGATTATGCAAACACTCTAGTCCACAAAGTGAAATTAACGATATGTGTAGTTTGGCAGTATATCAGTTAAAATAATAATTTTCTGTTACATTCACCTTATGTCCTAAAAATTAAAATTCTATTATTTATAGCTGAATTAAAGGCCATCACATATCCAAATCATATGCTTTTGTACACTTTTGTACTCCTATGATTGCAGACATCAAATACAGTCTTCTGCATCATCACATTAGATTGAGTTATATCGATCTGTCACATCTAGCATACTGGAGTGGTTTGTGATACCTTATAGATTTTCTCTGGAGAATCTCAGTAAGAAGCTGCCAACCAAATACCATCGATGTAATAAAACTACTTGACTGGAGACTTTATCTACAAATTTATTTGTTAGTTATTGCACAATGTCTTCTCTTGCTCACATATTGACATAGAGTTTGACTATTTATCATTCTCCATAGGAGACCTTTCCTCTACTATCTTTTTATGGGGTAAGTATGTATAATAGAGTAGAATTTTCTTTGTCTTTTTCGGTACAAAGGGTAAGAAAAAAGCAGTTTAATAATTTTTATCAATTATTAAGTAATAAAGTTGGTAGTGGAATTCCATGTCTGAAATGTTCATATTCATTGAATTATTCTATTCTCACCTTATTTATAGCTGAGTTGAACACAACCACACAACCATAAAGTAAGTGCATGTACAAATTTCCACTTCTCTGTAAACAGACATCAAATATAATCTTCTGCATGGCCTCTTTATATTGAATTATATCAAATGTTCATATCGAGAATGCTGGGTTTATTTTTGATTCCTTAAAGACTTTTTCCTTTCCTGTTGTTTTGTTTTTTGTTTTTTTTGTTTTGTTTTGTTTTCTGTTTTGTTTTTGTTTTCTGTTTTTTGTTTTTTGTGGGTATTTTGTTTTTTGTGTGTATTTTGTTTTGTTTTGTTTTTTTGTTTATTGTTTTTTGCTTTTCCAGAAAGGGTTTCTCTGTGTAGTCCTGACAGTCCTGGAACTCACTCTGTAGCCCAGGATTGCCTCTAACTCAGTAGTCTGCCTGTGTCTGCCTCCCAAGTGCTGGGATTAAAGGCATGCACCCCAATGGTCCAGTTTAAAGATTTTTTTCCTGAGGAATCTTTACCAAAAGCTTCAATTATCATCATCCATTTAATAAAACTAATTGATTGGATAATTATCTATAAATTATTTCTGGTGGTTATTTTGAAAACCCTTTTGTTGCACAAATATTAGCATAACATTGGACTATTTTACATACCCCTTAGAAGATGTTTATTTAAAATTGGATTTTGGAGTAAGTAGGTACAATAGAGGAAAATGTTCTTTGTATTTATCAGTACAAAGTTTAGTACAAAATCAGTTGTTTTAACCATTTTCTTTTTTTAATTAATTAATTAATTAATTAATTATAATATTTTTATTAGGTATTTTCCTCATTTACATTTCCAATGCTATCCCAAAAGTCCCCTATACCCTCCCCCCCCCACTCCCCTACCCATCCACTCCCCGTTTTTGGCCCTGGCATTCCCCTGTAATGGGGCATATAAAGTTTGCAAGTCCAATGGGCCTCTCTTTCCAGTGATGGCCGACTAGGCCATCGTTTGATACATATGCTGCTAGAGTCAAGAGCTCCAGGGTACTAGTTAGATCATAATGTTGTTCCACCTATAGGGTTGCAGCTCCCTTTAGCTCCTTGGGTACTTTCTCTAGCTCCTCCAATGGGGTCCATATGATCCATCCAATAGCTGACTGTGAGCATCCTCTTCTGTGTTTCCTAAGCCCCTGCATAGTCTCACAAGAGACAGGTATATCTGGGTCTCTTCAGCAAAATCTTGCTAGTGTATGCAATGGTGTCAGTGTTTGGAAGCTGATTATGGGATGGATCCCCAGATATGGCAGTCTCTAGATGGTCTATCCTTCCAGCACAGCTCCAAACTTTGTCTCTGTAACTCCTTCCATGGGTGTTTTGTTCCCAATTCTAAGAAGGGGCAAAGTGTCCACACTTTTGGTCTTCGTTCTTGAGTTTCATGCATTTAGCAAATTGTATCTTACATCTTGGGTATTCTAAGTTTCTGGGCTAATATCCACTTATCAGTGAGTACATATTGTGTGACTTCCTTTGTGATTGTGTTACCTCACTCAGGATGATGCCCTCCAGGTCCATCCATTTGGCTAGGAATTTCATAAATTCATTCTTTTTAATAGCTGAGTAGTACACCATTGTGTAAATGTACCACATTTTCTGTATCCATTCCTCTGTTGAGGGGCATCTGGGTTCTTTCCAGCTTCTGGCTATTATAAATAAGGCTGCTATGAACATAGTGGAGAATGTGTCCCTCTTACCGGTTGGGACATCTTCTCGATATATGCCCAGGAGAGGTATTGTGGGATCCTCCGGTAGTACTATGTCCAATTTTCTGAGGAACCCCCAGACTGATTTCCAGGGTGGTTGTACAAGCTTGCAATCCCACCAACAATAGAAGAGTGTTCCTCTTTCTCCACATCCTTGCCAGCATCTCCTGTCTCCTGAATTTTTGATATTAGCCATTCTGACTGGTGTGAGGTGGAATCACAGGATTGTTTTGATTTGCATTTCCCTGATGATTAAGGATGTTGTACATTTTTTCAGGTGCTTCTCTGCCATTCGGTATTCCTCAGGGGAGAATTATTTGTTCAGATCTGAACCCCATTTTTTAATGGGGTTATTTGATTTTCTGGAGTCCACCTTCCTGAGTTCTTTATATATATTGGATATTAGTCCCCTATCTGATTTAGGATAGGTAAAGATCCTTTCCCAATATGTTGGTGGTCTTTTTGTCTTATTGACGGTGTCTTTTGCCTTGCAAAAGCTTTGCAACTTTATAAGGTCCCGTTTATTGATTCTCGATTTTACGGCACAAGCCATTGCTATTCTATTCAGGATTTTTTCCCCTATACCCATATCTTCGAGGCTTTTCCCTACTTTCTCCTCTATAAGTTTCAGTGTCTCTGGTTTTATGTGTAGTTCCTTAATCCACTTAGTATTGACCTTAGTACAAGGAGATAGGAATGGATCAATTCACATTCTTGTACATGATAACCGCCAGTTGTGCCAGCACCATTTCTTGAAAATGCTATCTTTTTTCTACTGGACAGTTTTTGCTACCTTGTCAAAGATCAAGTGACCATAGGTGTGTGGGTTCGTCTCTGGGTCTTCAATTCTATTCCATTGGTCTACTTGTTTGTCGCTATACCAGTACCATGTTGTTTTTATCACAATTGCTCTGTAGTACAGCTTTAGGTCAGGCATGGTGATTCCACCAGAGGTTTTTTTATCCTTGAGAAGATTTTTCCTATCCTAGGTTTTTTGTTATTCCAGATGAATTTCCAGATAGCTCTTTCTAATTCGTTGAAGAATTGAGTTGGAATTTTGATGGGGATTGCATTGAATCTGTAGATTGCTTTTGGCAAGATAGCCATTTTTACTATATTGATCCTGCCGATCCATGAGCATGAGAGATCTTTCCATCTTCTGAGATCTTCTTTAATTTCTTTCTTGAGAGACTTGAAGTTCTTATCATACAGATCTTTCACTTCCTTAGTTAGAGTCATGACAAGGTATTTTATATTATTTGTGACTATTGAGAAGGGTGTTTTTTCCCTAATTTCTTTCTCAGCCTGTTTGTCCTTTGTGTACAGAAAGGCCATTGACTTGTTTGAATTAATTTTATATCCAGCAACTTCATTGAAGATGTTTATCAGGCTTAGGAGTTTTCTGGTGGAATTTTTAGGGTCACTTATATATACAATCATATCATCTGCAAAAAGTGATATTTTGACTTCTTCCTTTCCAATTTGTATCCCCTTGATCTCCTTTTGTTGTCTGATTGCTCTGGCTAGGAATTCAAGTACAAAGTTGAATAGGTAGGGAGAAAGTGGAAACCCTTGTCTAGTCCCTGAATTTAGTGGGATTGCTTCCAGCTTATCTCCATTTACTTTGATGTTGGCTACTGGTTTTCTGTAGATTGCCTTTATCATGGTTAGGTACCGGCCTTGAATTCCTGATCTTTCCAATACTTTTATAATTAATGGGTTTTGGATTTTGTCAAATGCTTTCTCAGCATCTAACGAGATGATCATGTGTTTTTTGTCTTTGAGTTTGTTTATATATTGGATTATGTTGATGGATTTCTGTATATTGCACTATCCCTGCATCCCTGGGATGAATCCTACTTGGTCAGGATGGATGATTGTTTCGATGTGTTCTTGGATTCGTTTAGAGAGAACTTTATTGAGGATTTTTGCATTGATAGTCATAAGGGAAATTGGTCTGAAGTTTTCTATCTTTGTTGGATCTTTTTGTGGTTTAGGTATCAGAGTAATTGTAGCTTCATAGAATGAGTTGGGTAGAGTACCTTCTGTTTCTATTTTGTGGAATAGTTTGTGAAGAACTGGAATTAGGTCTTCTTTGAAGGTCTGATAGAACTCTGCACTAAACCCATCTGGTCCTGGGCTTTTTTTGGTTGGGAGACTATTAATGACTGCCTCTATTTCTTTAGGGGATATAGGACTGTTTAGATCATTAACCTGATCTTGATTTGGTACCTGGTATCTGTCTAGAAACTTGTTCATTTCATCCAGGTTCTCCAATTTTGTTGAGTATAGCCTTTTCTAGAAGGATTTGATGGTGTTTTGGATTTCTTCAGGATCTGTTTTTATGTCTCCCTTTTCATTTCTGATTTTGTTAATTAGGATGCTTCCCCTGTGCCCTCTAGTGAGTTTGGCTAAGGGTTTATCTATCTTGGTGATTTTCTCAAAGAACCAGTCCTTGATTGGTTGATTCTTTGAATAGTTCTTCTTATTTCCAATTGCTTGATTTTGCCCCTGAGTTTTATTATTTCCTGCTGTCTACTCCTCTTGGGTGAATTTGCTTCCTTTTGTTCTAGAGCTTTTAGGTGTGTTGTCAAGCTGCTAATGTATGCTCTCTCTAGTTTCTTTTTGGAGTCACTCAGAGCTATGAGTTTTTCAGTATTAGGCAATAAAGTTTGTAGAGGAATTCCATTGCTGAAATGTTCATGTTCTTTTAATTGTTATCTATTAAATTCTAAAATCTGTTAACATTATGAGATTTTTCTTTAAAAAAGAAACAATCAAATGCATGTGATGTTTATGGTTTGGCAGATTCCCCTACATATTTATCCTCTTATTGTACTTATCCTAGATGATTAAGCTCCTATCATATTTCTTTAGTCAACTCCTATTGACCTAATCAATCAGGCTTGTGAGATAACCATTTTTTTTTTCAAGACAGGGTTTCTCTGTTTAGCCCTGGCTATCCTGGAACTCACTCTGTAGACAAGGCTGGACAGGGACTCAGAAATTTGCCTTCATCTACTTTCCAAGTGCTGGGATTAAAGGCATGTGTCACCATGCACAGCTGAGGTAAACTTTTTCAGTGTTGAGCTCTTGGCACTTCCATCTTAACTCCTTCTTTAACATGGGAACACTTTTCCTCTTATGTCTTCTGATTGAACAATTGGCAAAGTCTAGGGTTGATTTTCTTGAGATTTATCAATGTTTTCACATAGAGTTTACACAATATCACCCTAAATTTCATCAATGGCTATCTCTTGAATCAAAATAATATGAACCATATAACCCCAGTTGTAAAGGATAATTTCTGCATAAATTTATGGGCAAGGCACCAACTTATTCTGCAATTTCACATTTCATATTCTACTGTCACATATTTAACTTCCATACATTATATTTAACTCTGTAATAACTTAGGACTTATTATTAAGTGATTATAATCCTTTTAAAGGGGCCACTATGAGTTCTAATAATTCTGTGAAATCATAGTTACATAAATCCTGTTTTTAGCATGTAACCTAATACAATACCAATTACTTTCAATTTTAATTTTGGCATTGGAGTTTTAACAAATGAAAATTAACACACTTTCTTGTACTTCAAAGCATTCCTGTGGTTTCTCCTGGATTAGTTTTTCCTGAGAGTAGGAAAACATTAACAGCTGGGAATTTTCACTAATGCCATTAAAACTTATCTCTAGTTGTTCAGAGACCAAAGGTTTAATTTCTGTTTTAATATCTTCAATGTTGATACCTTGTTGCACACTGGAACTTTGAAGAATCAAATCAATTCTGTCCAACAGCAAATCTTTTGTCTCTAAGAGCAAAGGACAATAAATTCAATTAGTGATTTTATATCATAGAATTTTGGTAGTAAAAAGCAAGATGCTGATCTTTTCCCAAGTCTAGAGCCGCACTGCCATCAGTAGAATGCATTAGATTTGAAAACTTCATTGAAACATGTCTGCCTGCTTATTCATTTCTGGCTGACAAGAGGAAAATGACCAGTCCTTTTTGCTGTGTGGCATCTAGCTAGGTCTCCATTTCATTTACTGATATCAGGAAAAGTTCTGGTGTACCTTTCTTAGATCTACACTCATTGTTCCAATAGTAACCCTTCCCTCATCAAATGATTACACCCTCAAAAACACTTGGAATAAGAAGCTTTTTTTTTCTGTATTATACATAGGACAAACACTGTCCTTAGAATTAACATGTTCACAACTGGGTTCCTAATAACTAAATTTCCCACAATAAAAGTACCAGATATTTTAAGACCAGATTCCTAGAGCAGCCTGTTCACACTATCTTTGTTTATGATCCTGTTTACATTAACTATATCAGCATGCATTTACATATTGCTAGTATTTAGGTATAGGGTGACCTAGCAAATAAGCATTTTACATATCAGAAACAATATCAGTTTTATCTTTCTCCACTTGTCCATAGGAGTTCCTAGGAGTTTAGATATCTCCTAACTTTTTGCCATAAGACATTCACATTTTCAAACACCAATGACCTTATCCAGTTCTCATATCATTAGGTTAACCACGGAAACCAATGTAACTTTATAATCAGTGAAGTTTTTTACAAAGCTGTATAATCTTTTTAAATAAGGCAGGGATTATGTTTGCTCCCAAAGATTTTTACAAGACCTTAAAGGTACTGAGCAAACATGGTTTTCAGCATGGTTGAATTGAGTTTGAATTTGGATAGCATTGTATAGCACTTGACCTAATAACTGCTTTCTCAGTATCTGAATTCTATTGGGTCTGCATCATGTACCAATATTACCAGCTGGTACATAACATGTGATATTTTAGTGTAATTGTCCCTCTCATGCCAGTTGTCCCATGTATCTTTGGTTGAACCTAGCAAACCATGTTGTATATTTTGTCCTCTATATATCCCATCTTGATTGCATGAACTTTTAAAGAATTATAAATAAACAACAATGTAAGTCATTCATATATATCAAAGCCTTTTCGTCCTCTCAAAGGTCACTTCATTTCAACGTGCTTGGCAAAGCTAGTGAAGTTCAGAGCCAGAATCAAATTATCCTTATATTTGTGATTCTATAAACAACATATTCATAACATTTTAACCTGATTATGCAAACACTCTAGTCCACAAAGTGGAAAATCATGATATATGTAGTTTGGCAGTCTATCCCTTAAAATAATAAATCCCTGTTGCATATTCTTTATGCTCTAAAATGTAAATTCCATGATTTATATCTGAATTGAACACCACAACCCATCCAAACCGTATGCTCTTGTAGACTTTTCTACTCCTCTGTTCACAGACATCAAATACAGTCTTCTGAATGATCATATTAGATTGAGTTATATCAAAATTTCACATCCATCATACTAGTATTTGCAATTCATTAAAGATTTTCTCTTAAGAATCTTAGTAAGATGCTGTCATCAAAATACCATCCATATAATAAAACTAAATGACTGGAAAATTTATCTATGAATTATGTTTGGTAGTTATTGCACAGTCTTCTCTTGCTCAAATACTGATATAGAGTTTGACTATTTAGCATTCTCCATAGAAGACCTTTCCTCTACTATCTGTTTATGAGGTAAGTATGTACAGTAGAGTAAAATTTTCTTTGTCTTTCTCAGTAAAAAGTGTAGTAAAAAAGCATTTGTTTAATAATATTTATCAATTACTAGGTAATAAAGTTGGTAGAGGAATTCCATGGCTGAAGTTCTCATATTCATTGAATTATCCTATTCTCACCTTACTTATAGCTGAGTTGAACACCACCATGTAACTACAAAATGTGCTAATGTACAATTTTCCACTCCTCTGTTCACAGACACAAATAAAGTCTTCTGAAAGGCCTCTTTATATTGAATTATATCAAATGTTCATATTGAGAATCCTGGGTTTATTTGTGATTCCTTAAAGACTTTTTCCTTTCCTTTTTGTTTGTTTGTTTGGTTGTTTGGTTTTGTTTTGTTTCATTTTTTGTTTGTCTCTTTGCTTGTTTGTTTCTTTGTTTAGTTTTTTCCAGAGAGGGTTTCTCTGTCTAGTCCTAGCTGTCCTGGAACTCACTCTGTAAACCAGGCTGGCCTCCAACTCATTAGTTTGTCTGCCTTTGCCTCCCAAGTGCTAGGATTTATGGTGTTTCACACACACACACCCCCCACTGCCTGGCTTAAAGATGTTTTTTTTTCTTTTCCCAAGGAATATTTACCAATTATCATCAATTTAATAAAACTATTTGATTGGATACTTTTTCTATAAATTATTTCTTGTGGCTATTGTGAAAAGCCTTTACTTGCTCAAATATTGACATTGAGTTAGACTATTTAACATACCCCTTAGAACATCTTTACCTAATATTTGTTTTTGTAATAAGTAGATACAATAGAGCTACAATTTCTTTGCCTTTTTCAGTACAAAGGTTAGTACAAAAGCAATTATTTTAATCATTTTCTATCAAGTAATAGGCAATAAAGTTTATAGAGGAATTCCATTGCTGAAATGCTCATATTTATTGAATTTTTCTATATTCAACTCTAAAATCTGTTAACATTTTGAGTTTTTCTTTAAAAAAACAAATAAATGCAGGTGATGTCCATGGTTTGGCAGATTCCTCTACATATTTACCCTCTTATTGTACTTATACCAGATGGTCAAGCTGCTATCATATTTCTTTAGTCAACTGGTATTGATCTAACCACACAGTCTTATGAGGTAACCATTTTCAGATTTGAGTTCTTGGCATTTCTATCTTAGCCCCTTCTTTAACATGGAAGCACTGCTCCATGAGTGAACAATTGGCAAAGTCTAGGGTTGCTTTTCATGAGATATTTTTCCCTTACAGTATACATAATATCACGCTAAATTTCATCAATGGCTATGTCTTGAATCACAATAATATTGACCATGCACCCGTAGTTGTAAAACATACTTTCTGTATAAATTTTTGGGAAGATATAAATATATTCTCTAATTTCACCTTTTCTATTCTACTGTCAGATATTTAACTTCCATACCTTTTTTAAAAATTCTGTGATAACATAGGACTTGTTATTAAGTGATTATAAACTGTTTGAAGAGGCCTCTTGAGTTCTAATAATTCTGTGAAATCAGTTACCTAACATCGTATTTTCACCATGTGTCCTAATACAATACTATTTACTTGCAATTTTAATTTTTGCATTGGAGCTTTAACACGTGAAAATTTACACACTTTGTTGTACTTCCAAACATTCCCGTGGTTTCTCCTGGATTACTTTTTCCTGAGAGCAGGGAAATATTAGCAGCTGGGCACTTTCACTAATGCCATTAAACCTTATCTCTAATCGTTCAGAGACCACGGACTTCATTTCTGTTTTGATATCTTCAATGATGATACCTTGTTGCACCCTGGAACTTTGAAGAATAAACTGCATTATTTCCAACAGCACCTTTTTTGTCTCTAAAGGGCAAAGGACAAAAATATCAATTAGTGATTTTTATCATAGAGTTTTGGTAGAAAAGAGTAAGATGTTTAAATATTCCCAAGTCTAGAGCACCACTGCCAGCAGTAGCATGCATTAGATTTGTAAACTTCATTGAAACATTTCTGCCTGCCTATTATTTTCTCGCTGACAAGAGGAAAATGATCAGTATACTTTGCTGTGTTGCTACAGCTAGGTCCCCATTTCATTTTCTGATGGCAGGAAATGTCCCTGTGTCCCTCCGTTTTGATCTATACTCACTGTTCCAATAGTAACCCTTCCCTCAACAAATGAATACACTCTCAAAAACACTTGGAATAAGAATCTTTTTCTGTTTTATACCAAGGTCAATCATTGCCCTTAGAATCTACTAGTTCATAATTGTGTTCCTAATGACTAAATTTCCCACCAGAAAAGTATCAGATATTTTAAGACCAGAGGCCTAGAGCAGCTTATTCACAATATCTTTGTTTATGATCCTGTTTACTTTAACTGTATTAGCAGGCACTTACACATTGCTGATATTTAGTATAGGAAGACCTAGCAATTTAGAATCTAACATATCAGAAACAGTATTAGGTTTATCCCTCTACACTTGTTCATAAGTGATTGCTATGCCTTTAGAATTCTACTAAATTTCTTGCCCTAAGATATTCATATTTTCAAACACCAATGACATTATCCTAACCTGCATTGCATCGGGTTCTCATATCATTAGGTTTACCACTGAAACCAATATAAGGTTATAATTAGTGAAGTTTTTTAAAGAGTTTGTATAATCTTCGTAAATAAAGTGAGAATTATGCTTGCTCCCAAAGATTTTTCCAAGACCTTAAAGATAGTGAGCTAAATTGTTCTTTCCTTTTCAGCATTGTTTGAGTTTGAATTTGGAGATCAGAGTACAGCACTTCACATACCAACTGCTCTCTCAATATCTGAATTCCTTTGGGTCTGCATCATGTATCAATATTACCAGCTGGTTCATAACATGTGATATTTATATTACTTGACTGGAGAATTCATCTATAAATTATGTTTGGTAGTTATTGTACAGTGTCATATCTTGATCAATTATTGACATACTTTGACTAATTTTCCCTATTATGCAAGTTGTCACATTCATCTTTGGTTGAACCTAGCAAACCATGTTGTATATTTTGTCCTCTTTATATCCCATCTTGATTGCATGAACCTTTGAACATCTCCACCTAAACAATAATGTAAGTCATTCATATATATCAAAGCCTTTTTGACCTCTCAAAGTTCACTTCATTACATGTTGCACAGCATAACTAGTGAAGTTCAGAGCCAGAATCAAATTATCCTTATATTTGTGGTTCTATAAACAACTTATTCACAACATTTTAACCTGATTATGCAAGCACTCTACTCCACAAAGTGGAAAACCATGATAAGTGTAGTTTGGCAGTCTGACAGTTAAAATAATGACTTCCTGTTGCATTCACCTTATGCTCCAAAATGGTAAATTCTATGATTTATATCTGAACTAAACACCACAACCCATCCAAACCATAGGCTCACATACACTTTTCCACTTCTCTGCTCACAGACATCAAATAAAGTCTTCTGCATGATTATATTAGATTGAGTTATATCAAAATTTCACATCCAGCATACTGGAGTTTGGGATTCCTTAAAGATTTTCTCTGAAAAATCTCAGTAAGAACTTGCCAACAAAATACCATCCATGTAATAAAACTAACTGACTGGAGAATTTATGTATAAATTATGTTTGGTAGTTATTGCACAGTCTTCTCTTGCTCAAATACTGATATAGGGTTTGACTATTTAGCATTCTCCATAGAAGATCTTTCCTCTACTATCTGTTTATGTGATAAGTATGTACAATAGAGTAGAATTTTCTTTGTCTTTCTCAGTACAAAGGGTAGCAAAATGTAATTGTTAATAATTTTTATCAAGTACTAGGAAATAGAGTTGGTAGAGGAATTCCATGGCTGAAATGCATATATTCATTGAATTATTCTATTCTCACCTTATTTATAGCTGAGTTGAATACCACCAATACCATATGCTCATGTACAATTTTCTACTCCTCTGTTCACAGACATCAAATATATTCTTTTGCATGGCCTCTTTATACAGAATTACATCAAATTTTCATATAGAGAATCTTGGGTTTATTTTTGATTCCTTAAAGACTTTTTCTTTTCCTTTTTTTTTCCAGGCAGGGTTTCTATATGTAGTCCTGGATGTCCTAGAACTAACTCTGTAGACCAGGTTGGCCTCCAACTCACTAGTCTGCCTGCCTCTGCCTCCCATGTGCTGGGATTAAAGGTGCTCACCACCACTGCCCAGATTAAAGATTTTTTTATGAGGAATCTTTATTAAAATCTTCAACCAATTATCATCCATTTAATAAAACTAATTGATTGGATAATTTTTCTAAATTATTTCTGGTGGTTTTTTTAACAAAGCCTCTTGGTGCACAAATATTGACATAGAGTTGGATTTTTAACATACCCCTTGGAAGAGGTTTACCTAATATCTCTTTTTGAAATAAGTCGGTACAATAGAGCAAATTTTTGTTTGTCTAGGTACAAAATTTAGCACAAAAGCAGTTGCTTTAATCATTTTCTATCAAGTATTAGGCAATAAAGTTTGTAGAGTAATTCCATTTTGATGCTAATATTCATTGAATTGTTCTATATTCACCTCTAAAATCTAGTAACATTTTGGGTTTTTCTTTAAAAAACAAACAAACAAATACAGGTGATATCCATGGTTTGGCAGATTCCTCTACATATTTACCCTCTTATTATATACTTGTACTGGATGGTTAAGCTGCTATCAAATTTCTTTAGTCACCTGCTATTCATCTAACCATACAGGCATGTGAGGTAACAGTTTTCCTTTTTTTTTTTTTTTTTTTTTTTTTTTTTTTTTTGAGACAGGGTTTCTAGCCTGGGTGTCCAGAAACTCACTCTGTAAACTAGGCTGGCGTTGAAATCTATTTCCCAACTGTTGGGATTAAATCATGTGCTATCCTGCCCAGCTGTGGCAAACATTTTCAGAGTTGAGCTCTTGGCATTTTGATCGTTATTCCTGCTTTAACAGGGAAACATTGCTTCTGTTATGTTTTCTGATTGAACAATTAGCAAAGTCTAGGGATCCTTTTCATGAGATATATCAACATTTTTCCCTAGAGCATACACAATATCACCCTAAATTTCATCACTGGCTATCTCTTGAATTACAATAATATGAATCATGTACCCCCAGTTGTAAAAGATGCTTTCCACATAAATTAATATGCAAGACATCAACATATTCCCCAACTTCATCCTTCATATTCCACTTTCACATATGTAACTTCCATACCTTTTTAAAAAAAATTCTGAGATAACTTATGATTTAGGACTTATTATTAAGCGATTATAAACCCTTTAAAGGGGCAACTCTGATTACTTGCAATTTTAATTTTGGCATTGGAGCTTTAACAAATGAAAATTAACACACTTTCTTGAACTTCCAAACATTCCCTTGTTTTTCCTGGAATAGTTTTTCCTGAGAGCAGGGAAACATTAGCAGCTGGAAACTTTCACTAATGCCGTTAAACGTTATTTTTATTTATTCAGAGAACAAAGGTTTAATTTCTGTTTTAAGACCTTCAATGATAATACCTTGTTGCACACTGGAACTTTGAAGAATCAAATCAATTCTGTCCAACAGTTGAACTTTTGTCTCTAAGGGCAAAGGACAATAAATTCAATTAGTGATTTTTATATCAAAGAGTTCTGGTCATAGAGAGTAAGGTGCTTATCTTTTCCGAAGTCTAGAGCAGCACTGCCAGCAGTAGCATGCATTAGATTTGAAAACATCATTGAAACATTTCTGCCTGCTTATTCATTTCTGACTGACAGGAGGAAAATGGCCAGTACTTTTTTTTTTTTTTTTTCCTGTGGCCTCTAGCTAGGTCTCTACTTCACTTAGTGATATCAGGAAAAGTTCTGGTGTACATCTCTTGGGATCTACACTCACAGTTCAATAGTAACCTTTCCCTCATCAAATGAATACACCCTCAAACGCGCATGGAATAAGAAGCTTTTTTTTTTTTTTTTTGATTTATTGTTGGGAGCCAAAACTAAATTCTTTATAATAATCCAAGTGAAAAGGGTGACTACCAAATCTTATGACATAAAGTTGGACCTCCTCCCCAAGCTAAGTCCAGACAAAGGTCACCAACGGACTGTTCCCGTCTGGACCCCCTCCCCAAGCTGACTAAGTCCAGATGAATGTCACCAATGGACTGTTTCGAGAATTACCACAAGATGATTCCAGACCTGACTGACACAAACAGCAGATGTCATAACCACAAGATGTACTTTTAGATATCATACCTCCCCTTGTAGTCACCAAGGAAAATTACCACGGCCCCCTCCCCTGCCCTTCTGCGTACGGGTTATTTCCCCTTTGATATTTTTGTATAAAACTTTAAGTTTTGCTGAATACAATGAGACCTTGACTAGATTCAGATTTGGCTCCCATTTGGTTTCAGGAGCAGTTCCCTTGAGACCCACGAATAACTGGACCTGCTGGACAGGTCATAGTGGCTCCCACACGTGAGACCTTGAGGTATGACCACCCTCCGGACGACAACAAGATTGAGGTACTGCCAGCCAGGGTAGAGACCTCCCCGGACCGCATTGCTCATGCAATGCAGGGAGTCTTGAGGTAAGTCTAGACGCTACAAGGTTGTCCCATTCGCCATGGGGAATTTACTTTCAAAGGAAATAATTTTTATAAGAGATGAAGGGTTTATTTAGGGAGAGAGGAATAAGAGTTAAGAAAAAAGATTTGATTAAATTTTTCTGCTTTGTGGACACTATATGTCCATGGTTAGTTTTGAGTGGACCTGAGATTCATCCACTTAAGTGGAATAAGGTTGGTAAAAATATTAATGATTTAATAAAGAAGGGTGAAAATATCCCTGAACATTTTTTCAGTTATTATGGGATTATTAGAGACCTCCTAAAAGATGCAGAAAAAGGAGGGGAGGGAGCCAGACTGCTGGCACTCACTGAGGATTTTTTTTTTTTTTTTTTGCAGCTTCTCACTCACAATCTGGTAAAAGTGAAAATAAAAAGGATTTAAATGATCTTTCAAGCTCCTCTTCAATCATCATAAGCATGCCAGAGCCTACAAGTAGTTTGCCTGGTCCTTTCTCCCCACAAAGTCTGAAGGGGCCCCTGGATGAATCAGAGAAATTTGTTAGACCAAAGAATATGTACCCAGTCTTGCATAAAGTCTTTTTTTTTTTTTTTTTGAGGAATATTTCCCATTTTATTTTTATTTTTATTTTTTTACATTTTATTAGGTATTTAGCTCATTTACATTTCCAATGCTATAACAAAAGTCCCCCATACCCACTCACCCCCACTCCCCTACCCACCCACTCCCCCTTTTTGGCACTGGCATTCCCCTGTACTGGGGCATATAAAGTTTGCAAGTCCAATGGGCCTCTCTTTGCAGTGATGGCCGACTAGGCCATCTTTTGATACATATGCAGCTAGAAACAAGAGCTCCGGGGTACTGCTTAGTTCATATTGTTGTTCCACCTATAGGGTTGCAGTTCCCTTTAGTTCCTTGGGTGCTTTCTCTAGTTCCTCCATTGGGGGCCCTGTGGTCCATTCAATAGCTGACTGTGAGCATCCACTTCTGTGTTTGCTAGGCCCTGGCATAGTCTCACAAGAGACAGCTATATCTGGGTCCTTTCAGCAAAATCTTGCTAGTGTATGCAATGGTGTCAGCGTTTGGAAGCTGATCATGGGATGGATCTCTGGATATGGCAATCACTAGATGGTCCATCCATTCTTCACACTTCCAAATTTTGTCTCTGTAACTCCTTCCATGGGTGTTTTGTTTCCTATTCTAAGAAGGGGCAAAGTGTCCATCCACACTTTGGTCGTCATTCTCTTGAGTTTAATGTTTTTAGCAAATTATATCTTATATCTTGGGTATCCTAAGTTTCTGGGCTAATATCCACTTATCAGTGACTACATATTGTGAGAGTTCCTTTGTGATTGGGTTACCTCACTTAGGATGATGCCCTCCAGGTCCATCCATTTGATAGGAATTTTATAAATTCATTCTTTTTAATAGCTGAGTAGTACTCCATTGTGTAAATGTACCACATTTTCTGTATCCATTCCTGTGTTGAGGGGCATCTGGGTTCTTTCCAGTTTCTGGCTATTATAAATAAGGCTGCTATGAACATAGTGGAGCATGTGTCCTCCTTAACAGCTGGGACATCTTCTGGATATATGCCCAGAAGAGGTATTGCTGGATCTTCCAGTACTACTATGTCCAATTTTCTAAGGAACCGCCAGACTGATTTCCAGAGTGGTTGTACAAGCTTGCAATCCCACCAACAATGGAGGAGTGTTCCTCTTTCTCCACATCCTCGCCAGCATCTGCTTTCACGTAAATTTTTCATTTTAGCCATTCTGACTGGTATGAGGTGGAATCTCAGGGTTGTTTTGATTTGCATTTCCCTGATGATTAAGGATGTTGAACATTTTTTTCAGGTGCTTCTCTGCCATTCCGTATTCCTCGGGTGAGAAATCTTTGTTCAGTTCTGAGCCCCATTTTTTAATGGGGTTATTTGATCTTATGGAGTCCACCTTCTTGAGTTCTTTATATATATTGGATATTAGTCCCCTGTCCGGATTGGGATAGGTAAAGATCCTTTCCCAATCTGTTGTTGGTCTTTTTGTCTTATTGACGGTGTCTTTTGCCTTGCAGAAGCTTTGCAATTTTATGAGGTCCCTTTTATCGATTCTCGATCTTACAGCACAAGCCATTACTGTTCTATTCAGGAATTTTTCCCCTGTACCCATATCTTCGAGGCTTTTCCCTACTTTCTCCTCTATAAGTTTCAGTGTCTCTGGTTTTATGTGGAGTTCCTTAATCCACTTAGTTTTGACCTTAGTACAAGGAGATAGGAATGGATCAATTCACATTCTTGTACATGATAACCGCCAGTTGTGCCAGCACCATTTCTTGAAAATGCTATCTTTTTTCTACTGGACGGTTTTTGCTACCTTGTTAAAGATCAAGTGACCATAGGTGTGTGGGTTCATCTCTGGGTCTTCAATTCTATTCCATTGGTCTACTTGTTTGTCGCTATACCAGTACCATGCAGTTTTTATCACAATTGCTCTGTAGTACAGCTTTAGGTCCGGCATGGTGATTCCACCAGAGGTTTTTTTATCCTTGAGAAGATTTTTCCTATCCTAGGTTTTTTGTTATTCCAGATGAATTTCCAGATAGCTCTTTCTAATTCGTTGAAGAATTGAGTTGGAATTTTGATGGGGATTGCATTGAATCTGTAGATTGCTTTTGGCAAGATAGCCATTTTTACTATATTGATCCTGCCGATCCATGACCATGGGAGATATTTCCATCTTCTGAGATCTTCTTTAATTTCTTTCTTCAGAGACTTGAAGTTATTGTCATACAGATCTTTCACTTCCTTAGTTAGAGTCACGCCTAGGTATTTTATATTATTTGTGGCTATTGAGAAGGGTGTTGTTTCCCTAATTTCTTTCTCAGCCTGTTTGTCCTTTGTGTAGAGAAAGGCCATTGACTTGTTTGAGTTAATTGTAAATCCAGCTACTTCACTGAAGCTTTTTATCCGGCTTAGGAGTTCTCTGGTGGAAATTTTAGGGTCACGTATATATACAATCATATCATCTGCAAAAAGTGATATTTTGACTTCTTACTTTCCAATTTGTATCCCGTTGATCTCCTTTTGTTGTCTAATTGCTCTGGCTAGGACTTCAAGTACAATGTTGAATAGGTAGGGAGAGAGTGGACAGCCTTGTCTAGTCCCTGATTTTAGTGGGATTGCTTCAAGCTTCTCACCATTTACTTTGATGCTAGCTCCTGGTTTTCTGTAGATTGCTTTTATCATATTTAGGTATGGGCCTTGAATTCCTGATCTTTCCAAGACTTTTATCATGAATGGGTGTTGGATTTTGTCAAATGCTTTCTCAGCATCTAACGAGATGATCATGTGGTTTTTGTCTTTGAGTTTGTTTATATACTGGATTATGTTGATGAATTTCCGTATATTGAACCATCCCTGCATCCCTGGGATGAAACTTACTTGGTCAGGATAGATGATTGCTTTAATGTGTTCTTGGATTCTGTTAGCAAGAACTTTATTGAGGAATTTTGCATCAATATTCATAAGGGATATTGGTCTGAAGTTCTCTATCTTTGTGGGGTATTTTTGTGGTTTAGGTATCAGAGTAATTGTGGCTTCATAGAATGAGTTGAGTAGAGTACCTTCTGTTTCTATTTTGTGGAATAGTTTGTGAAGAACTGGGATTAGATCTTCTTTGAAGATCTGATAGAACTCTGCTCTGCACTAAACCCATCTGGTCCTGTGCTTTTTTTTTTTTTGGTTGGGAGACTATTAATGACTGCTTCTATTTCTTTGGGGGATATCGGGCTGTTTAGATCATTAACCTCATCTTGATTCAACTTTGGTACCTCTTATTTGTCTAGAAACTTCTCCATTTCATCCAGGTTCTCCAGTTTTGTTGAGTATAGCCTTTTGTAGAAGGATCTGATGGTGTTTTGGATTTCATTGGGATCTGTTGTTATGTCTCCCTTTTCATTTCTGATTTTGTTAATTAGAATGCTTTCCCTGTGCCCTCTAGTGTGTCTGGCTAAGGGTTTATCTATCTTGTTGATTTTCTCAAAGAACCATCTCCTCAATAGGTTGATTCTCTGAATAGTTCTTCTGGTTTCCATTTGGTTGATTTCACCCCTGAGTTTGATTATTTCCTGCTGTCTACTCCTCTTGGGTGAATTTGCTTCCTTTTGTTCTAGAGCTTTTAGGTGTGTTGTCAAGCTGCTAATGTATGCTCTCTCCAGTTTCTTTTTGGAGGCACTCAGAGCTATGAGTTTTCCTCTTAGAAATGCTTTCATTGTGTCCCATAAGTTTGGGTATGAAGTGGCTTCATTTTCATTGAACTCTAAGAAGTCCTTAATTTCTTTCTTTATTCCTTCCTTGACCAAGGTATCATTGAGAAGAGTGTTGTTCAGTTTCCACGTGAATGTTGGCTTTCTATTATTTATTTTGTTATTGAAGATGAGCCATAGTGCATGGTGATCTGATAGGATGCATGGGACAATTTCAATATTTTTGAATCTGTTGAGACCTGTTTTGTGACCTATTATGTGGTCAGTTTTGGAGAAGGTACCATGAGGTGCTAAGAAGAAGGTATATCCTTTTGTTTTAGGATAAAATGTTCTGTAGATATCTGTCAGATCCATTTGTTTCATAACCTCTGTTAGTTTCACTGTGTCCCTGTTTAGTTTCTGTTTCCATGATCTGTCCATTGGTGAAAGTGGTGTGTGGAAGTCTCCCACTATTACTGTGTGAGGTGCAATGTGTGCTTTGAGCTTTACTAAAGTTTCTTTAATGAATGTGGCTGCCCTTGTGTTGGGAGCATAGATATTCAGAATTGCGAGTTCCTCTTGGAGGATTTTAGCTTTGATGAGTATGAAGTGCCCCTCCTTGTCTTTTTTGATGACTTCGGGTTGGAAGTCAATCTTATCAGATATTAGGATGGCTACTCCAGCTTGTTCATACCATTTGCTTGGAAAATTGTTTTCCAGCCTTTCATTCTGAGGTAGTGTCTATCTTTTTCTCTGAGACGCGTTTCCTGTAAGCAGCAAAATGTTGGGTCTTGTTTGTCTAGCCAGTTTGTTAGTCTATGTCTTTTTATTGGGGAGTTGATACCATTGATATTAAGAGATATTAAGGAAAAGTAATTGTTGCTTCCTGTTATTTTTGTTGTTAAAGTTGGCATTCTGTTCTTGTGGCTGTCTTCTTTTAGGTTTGTTGAGGGATTACCTTCTTGTTTTTTCTAGGGTGTTGTTCCCGTTCTTGTATTGGTTTTTTTCTGTTATTATCCTTTGATGGGCTGGATTCGTGGAGAGATAATGTGTGAATTTGGTTTTGTCGTGGAATACTTTGGTTTCTCCATCTATGGTAATTGAGAGTTTGGCTGGATATAGTAGTCTGGGCTGGAATTTGTGTTCTCTTAGTGTCTGTACAACATCTGTCCAGGCTCTTCTGGCTTTCATAGTCTCTGGTGAAAAATCTGGTGTAATTCTGATAGGCTTGCCTTTATATGTTACTTGACCTTTTTCCCTTACTGCTTTTAGTATTCTATCTTTATTTAGTGCATTTGTTGTTCTGATTATTATGTGTCAGGAGGAATTTCTTTTCTGGTCCAGTCTATTTGGAGTTCTGTAGGCTTCTTGTATGTTCATGGGCATCTCTTTCTTTAGATTTGGGAAGTTTTCTCCAATAATTTTGTTGAAGATGTTTGCTGGTCCTTTAAGTGAAAATCTTTATTCTCATCCACTCCTATTATCCGTAGGTTTGGTCTTCTCATTGTGTTCTGAATTTCCTGGATATTTTGAGTTAGGATCTTTTTGCATTTTCCACTTTCTTTGATTGTTGTGCCGATGTTCTCTATGGAATCTTCTGCACCTGAGATTCTCTCTTCCATCTCTTGTATTCTGTTGCTGATGCTCGAATCTATGGTTCCAGATTTCTTTTCTAGGTTTTCTATCTCCAGTGTTGCCTCACTTTGAGTTTTCTTTATTGTGTCTACTTCCCTTTTTAGGTCTAGTATGATTGTGTTCATTTCCATCACCTGTTTGTATGTTTTTTTCCTCTTTTTCTGTAAGGACTTCTACCTGTTTGATTGTTTTCCTGTTTTTCTTTAAGGACTTGTAACTCTTTAGCAGTGTTCTCCTGTATTTCTTTAAGTGAGTTATTAAAGTCCTTCTTGATGTCCTCTACCATCATCATGAGATATGTTTTTACATCTGGGTTTAGGTTTTCGGGTGTGTTGGGGTTCCCTGGACTAGGCGAAGTTGGAGTGCTGGGTTCTGATGATGGTGAGTGGTCTTGGTTCCTGTTAGTAAGATTCCTACATTTACCTTTTGCCATCTGGTAATCTCTGGAGTTAGTTGTTATAGTTTACTCTGCTTAGAGATCGTTCTTCTGGTAATTCTGTTACCGTCTATCAGCAGACCTGGGAGACAGATTCTCTCCTCTGAGTTTCAGTGCTCAGAGCACTCTCTGCTGGCAAGCTCTCTTACAGGGAATGTGCGCAGATATCTTGTGTTTGGACCTCCTGCTGGCTGAAGAAGAAGGCCCAAAATAGGACCTTTCTCAGAAGCTGTGTTGCTTTGGCAGGTCCCAGAAGCTGTCAGCTTCTGTGGTGCAGACTGTCACCTGTTGCATAAAGTCTTAAAAGACTGTAATGCTCCCCTTGACCTGTCCTCTGAGGAAGAACTAGAGGAGGAGACTGCCAAATATGAGGAAGAGAGATATGGTCCTGGCTCCGGAATGTTTCTAACAACAAAATCTGGCCCTAGGTACCCTCCTCCTCACCCACATCCCTTTCTCTTTCTGCACCTCTATCCCTCCCTCAGCCTTCAGCCTCCCGCTCCCTTACCAGATACTACTGTTTCTCACTTGCTCCACACAAGGACACTCTGGTGGCCCACATTTCTGGTCTAAAAGAGGTTTTATACTTGCAAAAACAATTAGGAGACCTTACTTTAGAAATTCATAACTTACAGGGGTCCCTCTCTGGAGCCCCAATTGTCAAGAAACAGTTGGAGAACCCTAAAGCCATAAAGGAGATTTCTCCTCCAGTCTCCACAGAAAAGATTCAACATAAATATTCAGCCAAGGACAAGGCACATAAAAAATTGGCCTTCCCAGTCCTGACTTGGACACACTCCAAACAGATAAGTTATGACTCTGAGCCAACTAATGATGAATGAGTGTTAGATACCTCAGGACAGGCAAAGAAGGAAAATGAAAGCAATGATGAATTTGAGCGATGTTTATTGGGTACAAAATTAACTGACTTCCAACCCATGCTGAACCTGTTTTTAGATGGCAAACAACTTCAGGGACTTCTAGATACTGTTAACATGGTCAGATAAGGAAAATAATACTGGAACCGTCCAGCCCTTTGTAGTCAGGGGCATTCCTGTTAATTTATGGGGAAGAGATATACTTTCTCAGATGGGAGTTATAATGTAAAGTCCCAATGAGACTGTCACAAGTTTAATGCTAAAAACAGGGTATCTCCCTGGAAAAGGCCTAGGGAAAAATGAACAAGGAATTGTTCATCCCTTTGTCCCTGTACCCAAAAGAGACAAAAAGGGTCTGGGAGCAGACCTGTTTTCCTAGAGATCACTGCTCCTCCTTTATTCCAGGCAGATAAAATATCTTGGAAAACTTATGATCCAGTCTGAGTCGACCAGTGGTCTATGCCTCAAGAAAATGTCCAGGCAGCCTTACAGTTAGTGCAGGAACAATTGAGGCTGTCACACCTTGAACCATCTACCTCCCTGTGGAATACACCTATATTTGTTATAAAAAAGAAAAATGGGACTTGGAGGTTATTACAAGATCTCAGAGCTGTAATAAGACTATGGGGCCAATGGATGCCCTATAGCCTGGTCTACCCTCTCCCATTGCCATACCTAAGTGCTATTTCAAAATTGTTATAGATATTAAAGATTGTTTTTTCTCTATTTGCCTTCATCCTCAAGGTTGTGTCTGCTTTGCCTTTCCCATTCCAGTTGTAAATCATGTGGGACCAAATCCTTGCTTCCAGTGGCGGGTTTTGCCACAAGGAATGGCTAATAGCCCCACCTTGTGCCAAAAATATGTGGCCTAGATTATTGATCCAATAAGAGGACTCTTTCCCACTGCCTATATTGTGAATTACATGGATGATTTACTAATAGCTACCAAAGATTTACAACAAACCCATGAGATTGCCCAAATAGTTGTTGCTGCCTTACAAAAGAGAGGTTTTGAAATAGCCCCAGAAAAAATATGGGATCAGTATCCTTTCATGTTCTTGGGCTTCCAACTAGAACCTGCAACTGTTCAGTCACAAAAATTGGCCATTTGAACATCTCATCTGAAGACCTTAAATGATTTTCAAAAATTATTGGGAGACATTAATTGGCTACGTCCATACTTAAAGTTAACAACAGGAGAATTAAAGCCCTTATTTGATGTCTTGCAGGGTGATTCTGATCCCACCTCCCCCTGAAGTCTGACCATAGAAGCACAAAGATCACTGGCCCTAGTTAAACAGGCTAATAGTCAACAGGTTATGAGTTATTTTGACCCCAGACAGCCTTTATTCCTGATCATCTTGTCATCTACTTTTACACCCACAGGCCTTCTCTGGCAAAAAGACAGCCCCCTCTTCTGTATCCATTTACCAGTCACTCCCTCTAACCCTACCTTTCCACTCTTGCTGTGCTAGGTGATATTTTTTAGGTTTAAAAATGGCCACCCGTCATTTTGGCCGAGATCCTGATGTAATTATTTCTCTTTATTCCTCCAAGCACCTTTCTTGATTTAATGATTGGGCCATATTGCTGTCCATCTACCAAGGGACTTTTGATATCCACCTCCCCAGTAACAGGTTGTTACAATTTTTACAGGTGATTCCATTTGTGTTTCCCAAAGTTACTCATTCAGACCCTATTTCAGAGGGATTAACTGTGTTTATAGATGGGTCAAAAAATGGAAAAGCCACTGTGGTCATTCATGGGCAAATTCAAGTCATTGATACTATCTATAACTCTGTGTAATTAGTTGAACTTTGTGGAGCATTAAAGGTGTTTGAGCTTGTTGCATTACCATTTAATCTTTATTCAGATAGCCACTATGTAGTTAGGGCCCTTCATATTTTGGAAGTGGTCCCTAGTATCCAACCCTTAACTGCCATCTTTCAGACGTTTTTTTTAAGATTCAGATGCTTACTAGGGCTCGTGCTCATCCCTTTTTTGTAGGTCATATTTGAGCACACTCAGGTCTACCTGGCCCATTAACAGAAGGAAATGATTTAGCTGATCAAGCTATTCAGCTGATGTGCCTTTCTTCCCTGTCTGATGCCCTCTCAGAAGCACAAACAGCCCATGCCCTCCATCACCTTAATGCTCATATGTTAGGACTCAGATATAAGATAACTAGAGAGCAAGCCAGACAAATTGTAAAACAATGTAAAAACTGCCTTATACTTCTTCCAGAGCCTCATCTGGGTGTCAACCATAGGGGACTTATACCTGGTGAATTGTGGCAGATTGATGTTACACATGTCCCATCCTTTGGAAAGTTAAGATTTGTACACGTTACTGTTGATACCTTCAGTGGTTTTATTTGTGCCTCTGCCCATATGGAAGAAGCCACTAAAGATCTCATCAATTATTTATTGTATGTATTTTCAGTAATGGGACAGCCAAAGGTGATTAAACTGACAATGGTCCTGGATATACTAGCCAAAAGTTTAAACAATTTTGCTCACAATTACAGTTCAAGCATATTACGGGCATTTCTTATAATCCTCAAGGACAAGGAATTGTCGAAAGAGCACATCAGACTTAAAAAAAAAATACCTCAATCAAGCTGGCTACTCAGGAAACTATTCCTTTAAAGGAAATTCAAAATTGTTATTGTCTCATGCACTCTTTATGCTAAATTTCCTGACCCTTGATATGTCAGGGCGCTCCGCAGCTGATCGCTTGTGGCCCCCTAAGACAAGTTCAAGCTATGCTCAAGTTTTGTGGAAAGATCCTTTAACAGGAATATGGAATGGACCGGATCCATTTATTATCTGGGCTAAGGGCTCAGCTTGTATCTATAATACAAAAGAAGGGGGAGTGAGATGGCTCCCTGGAAGGTTAATAAAACCTTATAATAAATTCCAGGCTGAGAAATGCCTGAGAAAGAAATATTTTCTCTTACAGGAGGAAGTATCGGACCGTGACCATGATGAACCTGATGATTCTGGCCTGGATACTATTTCTGTTCCCCTTCGTGAAGACTACTAATAATCAGGCCTATCAAGTTTTTAACTAAACCCGGGTTATTCAAAATTATGCTGGAGACATAGTTAATTCCAGCTCCAAAATTGATGTCAAGCCCCATTGGCCCGATCTAGAAGTAGATGTCTGTTTCCTTGCACTTGGTGCAGATACTGCCTGGGGAAAACCCTCATATTTTTTCCCTCAATCTAAGCCTATTAATAGCCCTGGTCCTGACCTTATTAGACATTTCACGGCTTGTAATTCATATTTTAAATGAGCCTCTATGGCTGACCATACCAGTGGATTCTATGTGTGTCCAAGAAAACATCACAATAAATCCCTACAGGATAAATGTGGCTATCGTGATTCATATTTTTGTAAGACATGGAGCTGTGAAACTACAGGAGATACATATTGGAACCCCACCTCCTCTTGGGACCTTATCACCATTAGACAGAAGTACCATCCCTTATATTTACAACAGATGCTAGGAATAACCACCTGTCGGCCTCTTAAGACCCTGTGCAAAGATGACTGGTGTGTCCCACTCCTTATTAAATTTATGGGAGCGGGAAAACGATACACCCATTGGAATATAGGAGGAGAATAGGGGCTCATACATCAAGAATGCGATGTTATGGAAGTCGGATGTAAAGATCCTGACCTTATTTCAGATAAAATTATTAAAAGAAGTTCCTAATAAACATAAGGCATCCATAGGACCCAGCCCCCAATTACATCACCCCCCAACCAAGCCGCAACCAACAGCTAGGTTGCCCTGCTCCACAGTGGAATCAATTACTCCGAATGTTCAGATGAGCACTCCTTATCAGCCTACCATGCTTCCTGGCCCTAAGCCGTCTACTGAATTATTGTTTTCCATTTTAAATGTCTCAGCCCTTGCCCTAATAGATAAAAAAACAGGAGGATGGTTCTCCTTGTTTTGAGGAGTGTTGGATGTGTTTCTCCGCCACCCATCCCTTCTATGAGGGATTAGCCCTGTTCAATAATTTTACCCTTCTTAATGATGCAGAACAATTACTCTTTGAGCCCATACAAATTACCCTAACTGAAGTTTCTGGAATTGGAAGTTGTGTTGTGGGGCCTCATAAGATCCCGCCCCTCCAACTTCAAAATGTATGCAATGATACCACTGTGGTAAATAATACTTATAAATATCTATTGGCACCTAATGATACCTTTTTAGCATGTTCCTTGGGCTTAACCCGATATTTAGTCAATGAAAATTTTATAAGGAGAAAAGATTATTGTGTTTTGGTCCAGTTGTTTCCCAATCTTCGAATTCATGATTCAGATGGTTTGTTAGGGTTTTGGGAAAGGGGCATAGAATTGCCCTGCAGGAGAAAAAGAGAGCCTGTCACTTTGGTGACCCTCGCGGTCCTCTTGGGATTGGGGGCTAAAGGGACAGGCACTGGCATTGCTTCCTTAGTTACTTCCCAGCAAAATGCACAGCGCTATCATGAGCTTAATGCAGCTATTAGTCAAGATTTAGAAGATTTAAAGAAGGATAGATCAGTTAACAGATTCTTTGGCATCCCTTTCTGAAGTAGTGTTACATAATAGAAGGGGATTAGATTTGCTCCTTTTACAACAGGGAGGATTGTGCACAGCGCTCAGAGAAGAGTGTTGTGTATATGTGGACAAGACAGGATTAGTGAAAAATAGCCTTGCCAAGGTAAAGGCTAGCCTTGAAAAAAGAAAATGAGAATGAGAACAAGAGTCTTGGTATCAGAATTGGTTCTCCCCCTCACCCTGGCTATCCACCTTATTGCCTTCCATTTTGGGACCCCTTGTGGGATTCCTACTATTAATTTCTTTTGGTCCTTGGGCTTTTCAAAGATTAACTCGTCTTGTTAAATCACAGATAGATTCTGCTCTTTCTGATAAATCTGTATCAGTTCATTATCATCGTCTGGACACCGAGACCAACAAAGAAAAAACTCCAGCTGTGACCACATCATGTGAGCCCTCACCTTGTGCAGAGAAGCTCAACTTCCATAACCTCTTAAAATAATTCCATCTGACCTTAAGACCCCTCTCCCCTTGTTTTGGCTTTTAGCGTTTTTACCTCCAGGCCTAGCTAAACTCTACGGTTGATGAGGACCCCCTTTAGGGGCTGCACAGAACTCAGAACTATGCATGCTGGTTTGTAATGACACGAACACAGCATGGGTACCAGCATGGGTACGAGGCTAAGCACCGCAAGGGAAGGTCCAATTTGATACCTTCTGAGTTCCCTGAGAGTAATAAAAAAACTATTAAAAAGGGGTTGGTATCTAAACTTGGTTGTGATCTGGTCCTCTGTGCCAACGCAACCGGAGTTCTAAATTCCCATGGCTATGCCCTGCCTCCCCCAAAGGTACCAAGAGCCACAAATGTTGGTCATGATAGCACCCATGGGATGAATCAGGTCAATGCTCCCCCAGCCGTTGTTAATGCCCAATCATCACAAGTTGATCAAACTATTCCATCATCCTGAGTGGACTTGGTCTTACTAAATTAATACAGATGGGGGAGATGTTGGGAGCCAAAAGTAAATTCTTTATAATAATCCAAGTGAAAAAGGTGACTACCAAATCTTAAGACATAAAGTTGGACCCCCTCCCCAAGCTGACTAAGTCCAGATGAATCTCACTAATGGACTGTTTCGAGAATTCCCACAAGATGATTCCAGACCTGACTGACACAAACAGCAGATGTCATAACCACAAGATGTACTTTTAGATACCATACCTACCCTTGTAGTGTGGGTTTATTTGTGTTTCCTTAAAGATTTTTTTTTTTTTTTTGGTTTTTCAAGACAGGATTTCTCAGTGTAATCCTGGCTATCCTGGCATTTAATCTGTAGACCAGGCTGGCCTCCAACTCAGGTCTCTGCCTACCTATGTCTCCCAAGTGCTGGGGTTAAAGGCGTGTGTACACCCCCCAATGCCTGGCTTAAAAATTTTTTTTCCTGAGGAATCTTTACCAAAACCTTCAACCACTCATCATGCATTTAATAAAACTAATTGATTGGATACATTTTCTATAAATTATTTCCAGTTGTTGTTGCACAAATCATTTTCTTGCACAAATATTGACGTAGAGTTTGACTATTTAACATACCCCTTAGAAGTTCTTTACTTCATATCTGGTTTTGGAGTAAATAGGTACAGTAGAGCAATTTTTTTTTGTCTTTCTCAGTACAAAGGGTAGTACAAAAGCAACTGTTTTAATCATTTTCTATCAATTATTAGGCAATAAAATTTGTAGAGTAATTCCATTGCTGAAATGCTCATATTCTTTGAATTGTTCTATATTCAACTATAAAATCTGGTAACATTTTGAGTTTTTCTTTAAAAAACAAACAAAATGCAGGTGATGTCCATGGTTTGGCAGATTCATGTACATATTTACCCTATTATTATACTTATATTAGATGATTAAGCTTCTATTGTATTTCTTTATTAAATCGCTTTTGATCGAACAACACAGGCTTCTGAGGTAATCAGATTTGAGCTCTTAGCATTTCCATTTTAGCTCCTCCTTTAACATAGAAACACTGTTCCTGTTATGTCTTGTGATTGAACAATTGGCTAAGTCTAGGGTTCATTTTCATGAGATATATTGACGTTTTCCACTTTTACATACACACTATCACCATAAATTTCATCAATGGCTATCTCTTGAATCACAATAATATTAACCATGCACCCTGAGTTCTATAACTTGCTTTCTGTAATAAATTTATGGGAAAGAGATCGACACATTCTCCAATTTTACCTTTTATATCCTACTGTCACATATTTAACTTCCATACTTTTTTTTAAATTCTGTGATAACTTAGGTCTTATTATTAAGTGATTATAAACCTTTTAAACTGACCACTCTGAGTTCTAATAATTCTGTGAAATCATAGATAAATAACATCCAATTTTTACCATGTGTCCTAATACAATATCAATTACTTGCAATTTTAATTTTGGCATTAGAGCTTTAACAAATGAAAATTAATACACTTTCTTGTACATCCAAACATTCCTGTGGTTTCTCCTGGATTAGTTTTTCCTGAGAGTAGGGAAATATTAGCAGCTTGGCACTTTCACTAATGTCATAAACCTTATCTCTAATTGTTCACAGACCAAAGGTTTAATTTCTGTTTTGATATCTTCAATGATGATACCTTGTTGCACCCTGGAACTTTGAAGAATAAAGTGAATTATTTCCAACAGCAAATCTTTTGTCTCTAAGGGCAAAGGACAAAAAATTCAATTAGTGATTGTTATATCATAGAGTTTTGGTAGAAAAGAGTAAGATGTTAAATATTCCCAAGTCTAGAGCACCACTGCCAGCAGTAGCATGCATTAGATTTGTAAACTTCATTGAAACATTTCTGCCTGCCTATTGTTTTCTCACTGACAAGAGGAAAATGATCAGTACTCTTTGCTGTGTTGCTACAGCTAGGTCCCCATTTCATTTTCTGATGGCAGGAAATGTCCTTGTGTCCCTCCGTTTTGATCTATACTCACTGTTCCAATAGTAACCCTTCCCTCAACAAATGAATGCACTCTCAAAATCACTTGGAATAAGAATCTTTTTCTGATTTATACCAAGATCAATCATTGCCCTTAGAATCTACTTGTTCACAATTGTGTTCCTAATGACTAAATTTCACACAAGAAAAGTATCAGATATTTTCAGACCAGAGGCCTAGAGCAGCTTATTCACAATATCTTTGTTTATGATCCTGTTTAACTGTATCAGCAGGCACTTACACATTGCTGATATTTAGTATAGGAAGACCTAGCAAATTAGAATCTAACATATCAGAAAAAATATTAGGTTTATCCCTCTCCACTTCTTCATTAGTGGTTCCTAGGTCTTTAGATTTCTACTAACTTTTGCCATAAGATACTCATATATTCTAAGACCAAAATCCTTATCCTAAACTGCCTTGCATCTCATATAATTAGGTTTACCATTGAAACAAATATAAGGTTATAATCAGTGAAGTATACTACAGAGCTTGTATAAGCTTTGTAAATATGGTGGGAATTATGATTACTCCCAAAGCTTTTTCCCAAGATCTTAAAGATACAAAGCAAAATTGTTCTTTCCATTTCAGCATGGTTGAATTGAGTTTGAATTTGTATAGCAGAGTATAGCACTTGACCTAACAATTGCTCTCTCAGTATCTTCATTCAATTTGGTCTGCTCCATGAATCAATATTAGGAGCTGGTACATAGCATGTGATATTTTAGTGGAATGGCCACTATAATACCATTTGTCACAATCACCTTTGGGTGAAACTTGCAAACCATTTAGTCTACTTTGCTCTTGATGCATCACATCTTTATTGCATGACCTTTTAAAAAACTCAACCTAAATAATGTAAGAAAATATGAATATCTTACAGCAAAATGTAAAAACCTAAAGGCCTACTCATTCATATACATCAAAACTTTCGCCTCTCAAAGGTCACTTCATTACTTGGTACATGGCAAAGTTAGTGAAGTTCAGAGCCACAGTTGAATCATCTTTATATTTGTGGTTCTATCAATAGCTTATTCACAACATTTTAACCTGATTATGCAAACATCTACTTCACAAAGTGGAAAATCATAATATCTGTAGTTTGGCAATCTATCAGTTAAAATAATAACTTCCTGTTATGTTTACCTTATGATCTAAAAAGGTAAATTCTATGATTTATATCTGAATTAAACACCACAACCAATCCAAACTGTATGCTCATATACATTTTTCTATTCGTCTGTTCACATACATCAAATACAGTCTTCAGCATGTCATATCAGATTGTGTAATATCAATCATTCACATCCAGGATACTGGAGTTTGGGATTCCGTAAGGATTTTCTCTGAAGAATCTCAGTAAGAAGTTGCCAACAAAATACCATTCATGTAATAAAACTACTTGACTAGAGAATTTATCTATAAATTATGTTTGGTAGTTATTGTACTATGTATTTTCTTGCTCAAATATTGACATTGAGTTTGACTATTTAACATTCTCCATAGAAGACCTTTCCTCTACTATCCGTTTAAGGGGTAAGTATGTACAATAGAGTAGAATTTTCTTTGTCTTTCTCAGTACAAAGGGTAGTGAAAAAGCAGTTGTTTATTCATTTTTTATCAAGTACTAGATAATAGAGTTGGTAGAGGAATTCCATGGCTGAATGCTAATATTCATTGAATTATTCTATTCTCACCTTATTTATAGCTGAGTTGAATGAACACCACCATACAACCATACAATGTGGTCATGTACAATTTTCCATTCCTCTGTTCACAGATATCAAATATATTCTTTCGCATGGCCTCCTTATACAGAATTATATCAAATTTTCATATAGAGAATCCTGGGTTTATTTTTGATTCCATAAAGACTTTGTTCTTTTACTTTTTTGCTTGTTTATTTGTTTGTTTTTTGGTTTTGGTTTTTCAAGACAGGGTTTCTCTGTGTACTCCTGGCTATCCTGGCATGCAATCTGTATACCAGGCTGGCCAACAACTCAGTAGTCTGCCTGTCTCTGCCTCCCAAGTTCTGGGATTATTGGTGTGCATCCCCATGGCCTGGCTTAAAGATTTTTTCTAGGGAATCTTTATCAAAAGCTTCCAACAAATTATCATCCATTTAATAAAACTACTTGATTGGATATTTTTTCTATTAATTATTTCTGGTGGTTATTTCACAAAGCCTATTTTTTGCACAAATATTGACTTAGAGTTGGACTATTTAACATACCCCTTCAAAGATCTTTACCTAATATCAATTTTTGGAATAAGTAGGTACAATAGAGCAAAATTTTCTTTGTCTTTCTCAGTACAAAAGTTAATACAAAAGCAGTTGTTTTAATAATTTTCTATCAAGTATTAGGCAATAAAGTTTTAAGTGGAATTACACTTCTGAAATGCCCACATTCATTGAATTGATCTATATTTGCATCTAAAATCTGTTAACATTTTGAGATTTTCTATAAAAAGCAAACACACAAATGCAGGTGATATCCATGGCTTGGCAGATTCCTCTATATATTTACCCTCTTATTGTACTTGTACCAGATTGTTAAGCTGCTATCATATTTCTTTAGTCAACTGCTATTGATGTAACTGTACAAGCATATGAGGTACCCATTTTCCTTTTTGATGTTTTTAAGTTTTTTCTTATTGTTGTATTTGTTTATTTGTTTGTTTCAAGACTGGGTTTATCTTTGTAGTACTGGCTGTCCTGGAACTCACTCTGTAGACCAGGTTGGCCTTGAACTCAGAGATTCACGTGCTTCTACCTACCAAGTGTGGAATCAAAGGCATGTGCCACCACGCCCAGATGAGTTAACCATTTCCAGAGTGACACTCTTGGCATTTCCATCTTAGCTCCTCCTTTAACATGGAAACACTGCTCCTGTTATATTTTGTGATTGTACAATTGGCTAAGTCTAGGGTTGCTTTTCATGAGATATATCAACGTTTTCCCCTAGAGCATACAATATATCACCCTAAATTTCATCAATGGCTATCTCTTGAATCACAATAATATGAGCCATGTACACCCAGTTGTAAAAGGTACTTTCAGCATGAATTTATGGGCAAGACATCAACATATTCCCCAATTTCTTATTTTATATTCTACTGTCACATATTTAACTTCCATACCTTTTTAAAAAAATCTGAAATAACTTAGGACTTATTATTAAGTGATTATGAATCTTTTAAAGGGGCTACTCTGAGTTCTAATAACTCTGTTAAATCATAGTTACTTAACATCCTATTTTCACCATGTGACCTATTATAATACCAATTACTTGCAATTTTAATTTTGGCATTAGAGCTTTAACAAATGAAAATTAACACACTTTCTTGTACTTCCAAACATTCCTGTGGTTTCTCCTGGATTAGTTTTTCCTGAGAGCAGAGAGATATTAGCAGTTGGGCACTTTCACTAATGCCAATAAAACTTATCTCTAGTTGTTCAGAGACCAAAGTTTTAATTTCTGTTTTGATATCTTCAATGATGATACCTTGTTGCACACTGGAACTTTGAAGAATCAACTCAATTCTGTCGAACAGCAAATCTTTTGTCTCTAAGGGCAAAGGACAATAAATTCAATTAGTGATTTTTATATCATAGAGTTTTGGTATTAAAGAGTAAGATGCTTATCTTTTCCCAAGTCTAGAGCAGCACTGCTAGCAGTATCATGCATTAGATTTGTAAACTTCATTGAAACATTTCTGCCTGCTTATTCATTTCTGGCTGACAAGAGGAAAATTGCCAGTACTTTTTGCTGTGTGGCCTCTAGCTAGGTCTCCATTTCATTTACCGATATCAGGAAAAGTTCTGGTGTACCTTTCTTGTATCTACACTCACAGTTCCAATAGTAACCTTTCCCTAATCAAATGAATACACTCTCAAACACACTTGGAATAAGAAGCTTTTTTTTTCTGATTTATACCTACAACAATTGCTTCCCTTAGAATTTACATGTCCATAACTGGGTTCATATTTTAAGACCAGATGCCTATAGCAGCTTGTTCACAATATCTTTGTTTATGATCCTGTTTACTGTAACTGTATCAGCATGCATTTACACATTTCTGGTGTTAGGTATAGGGTGACCTAGCAAATTACAATGTTACATATCAGAACCAATATCTGTTTAATCCCTCTCTACTTGTCCATAAGTGGCTCCTAGGCCTTTAGATTTCTCCTAAATTTGCCATAAGTTATTCACATTTTCAAACACCAATGCTATTATCCTAACCTGCCTTACATCTAGTTCTCATATCATTAGTTTTACCACTGAAACCAATATAAGATTATAATCAGTGAAGTTTTCTACAGAGATTGTATAGTCTTTGTAAATGAGGTGGGAATTTTGCTTGCTACCAAAGGTTTCTTCCAAGACCTTAAAGATACTGAGCAAAATTGTTCTTTCCTTTTCAGCATGGATGAATTGAATTTGAATTTGAATAGCAGAGTATAGCACTTGACCTAACAACTGCTTTCTCAGTATCTGAATTCTATTGGGTCTGCATCATGTATAAATATTACCAGCTGATTCATAACATGTGATACTTTAATGTAATTGTCCCTCTTACGCCAGTTGTCACATTCATCTTTGGTTGAACCTAGCAAGCCATGTTGTATATTTTGTCCTCTATATAGCCCATCTTGATTGCATGAACTTTTTAAGAACTCCACATAAACAGCAATGTAAGTCATTCACACATATGAAAGCCTTTCGACCTCTCAAATGTCATTTCATTACATGGTGCATGGCAAAGCTAGTGAAATTCAGAAAGCCAGAATCAAATTATCTTTATATTCGTGGTTCTATAAACAACTTATTCACAATATTTTAACCTGATTATGCAAACACTCTACTCCACAAAGTGGAAAATCATGATATCTGTAGTTTGGCAGTCTATCACTTAAAATAATAGCTTCCTGTTGCATTCATCTTATGCTCTAAAAAGTTAAATTCTATGATTTATTTCTGAATTATATGCTACAACCCACACAAATCATATGCTCATATACACTTTTTTACCCCTCAGATCACATACATCAAATATAGTCTTCTGCAAGGTCATTTTAGATTGTGTAATATCAAACTCACATCCAGCATACTGGAATTTCTGATTCCTTGAAGATTTTTTCTGTAGAGTCTCAGTAAGAGGTTGCCAACAAAATACCATCCATGTAGTAAAACTAATTGACTGAAGAAATTATCTACAAATTATGTTTAGTAGTTATTGCACAATGTCTTCTCTTGCTCAAATATTGACATAGAGTTTGACTATTTAGCATTCTTCATAAATGACATTTCCTCTACTATCTGTTTTTGAGGTAAGTGTGTACAATAGAGTAGTATTTTCTTTGTCTTTCTCAGTACAAAGGGTAGTGAAAAAGCATTTGTTTAATAATTGTTATCAAGTACTAGGTAATAGAGTTGGTAGAGGGGTTCCATGGCTGTAATGCTCATATTCATTGAATTACTCTATTCTCACTTATATATAGCTGAGTTGATGACCACCATGCAACCATACATTATACTCATGTACATTTATCCCCTCCTCTGTTCACAGACATCAAAAAATAACATTCTGCATGGCCTCTTTATATTGAATTATATCAAATTTTCATATTTAGAATATTGGGTTTATTTGTGATTCCTAAACTACTATTTATTTTCCTTTTTTCAATTTTTTTTTATTTTTTATTTTTCATTACAGCATTCCTCTGTATAGTCCTAGCTGTCCTAGAACTCACTCTGTAGACCAGGCAGGCTTCCAACTCAGGAGTGTGCCTGCCTCTGCCACCTAAGTGCTTGGATTAAAGTCATGCACCACCATAGCCCGGCTTAAAGATTTTTTTCTGGGGAATCTTTATCAAAAGCTTCCAACCAATTATCATCCATTTAACAAAACTAACTGATTCGATAATTCTTCTACAAATCATTTCAAGTGGCCATTATGCAAATAATTTTCTTGCACAAATATTGACATAGAGTTGGAGTATTTAACATGCCCCTTCGTAGATCTTTACCTAATATCTGTTTTTGGAGTAAGTAGGTACAATAGAGCAAAATTTTCCTTGTCTTACTCATTACAAAGTGTAGTACAAAAGCAGTTGTTTTAATCATTTTCTATCAAGTATTAGGCAATAAAGTTTGTAGAGGAATTCCATTGCTGAAATGCTCCTGTTCTTTGAATTGTTCTATATTCACCTCTAAAATCTGTTAACATTTTGAGTTTTTCTTTATAAAACAAACAAATAAATGTAGATGATGTACATGGTTTGCTAGATTTCTCTACATATATACACTCTTATTGTACTTTACAAGATGGTTAAGCTGCTATCATATTTCTTTAGTCACAAGCCTGTGTGGTTATATAAATAGCAGTTGAGTTCTTGGCATTTCCATCTTAGCTCCTCCTTTAACATGGAAAAACTGCTCCTGTTATGTCTTGTGATTGAACAACTGGCAAAGTCTAGGGTTGCTTTTCATGAGATATATCAACATTTTCCCTAAGAGCATACACAATGTTACCATAAATTTCATCAATGGCTATCTCTTCAATCACAATAATATTAACCATGCACTCCCAGTTGTAAAAGATACTTTCTGCATAAATGTATGGGTAAGACATCAACTTCTTTCCCAATTTTACTTTTTATATTCAATTGTCATATATTTAACTTCCATACCTTTTTTTTAAGTCTGTGATAACTTAGTAGTTATTATTAAGTGATTATAAACCTTTGAAAGTGGCCACTCTGAGATCTAGTAATCCTGTCGTATCATAGTTACATAACATCCTATTTTCACCATATGTTGTAATAAAATACAAATTATTTGCCGTTTTAATTTTGGTATTGGAGCTTTAACAAATGAAAATTAACACACTTTCTTGTACTTCCAAACATTCCTGTGGTTTCTCCTGGATTAGTTTTTCCTGAGAGCAGGGAAACATTAGCACCTGGGCACTTTCACTAATGCCATTAAACCTTATCTCTAATTGTTCAGAGACTAAAGTTTTAATTTCTGTTTTGATTTCTTCTATGATGATACCTTGTTGCACCCTGGAACTTTCGAGAATCATGTCAATTGTGTACAAAAGCAAATCTTTTGTCTCTAAAGGCAAAGAACAAAAAATTCAATTAGTGATTTTTACGTCATAGAGTTTTGGTAGTAAAGAGTAAGATGTTTAACTTTTCCCAAGTCTAGAGCAACACGGCCCACAGTATCATGCATTACATTTGTAAACTTCATTGAAACATTTCTTCCTGCTTATTCTTTTCTGGATGATAAGAGGAAAATTCTTAGTACTTTTTGCTGTGTTGCTACAGCTAGGTCCCCATTTTGTTTTCTGATGGCAGTAAATGTCCTGGTGTCCCTCTCCTTGTATCTATACTCATTGTTCCAGTAGTAACCCTTCCCTCATCAAACAAATACAGCCTCAAAAACACTTGGAATAAGAATCTTTTTCCTGATTTATACAGAGGACAATCACTGCCCTTAGAATTTACTCGTTTCCAATAGTGTTTCTAATGACTAAATTTCCCACAATAAAAGTGCCAGATATTTTAAGACCAGATGAATGGAGCAGCTTGTTTACAATATCTTTGTTTATGATCCTGTTTACTCTAACTGTATCAGCAGACATCTATGTATTGCTGGTATTTAGGTATAGAAAGTCCTAGCAAATTAGCATTTTACATACCAGAAACAATATCAGTTTTATCCCTCTTGATTTGTTCATAAGTGGTTTCTAGGCCTTTAGATTTCTACTAACTTTTTTCCCATAAGATATTCATATTTTCTAACACCAATGCCCTTATCCTAACCTGCCTTGCATCTCGTTGTCATACCATTAGATTTACCACTGAAACCAATATAAGGTTATAACCAGTGAAGTTTTCTACAGAGTTTGTATAATCTCCGTAAATAAGGTGAGAATTTTGCTTGCTCCCAAAGATTTTTCCAAGACCTTAAAGATAGTGAGCTAAATTGTTCTTTCCTTTTCAGCATGGTTTAATTGAGTTTGAATTTGAATAGTAGAGTATAGAACTTGACCTAACAACTGCTCTCTTAGTATCTGTATTCTATTTGATCTGTATTATGTATCAATATTTCCAACTGGTACATAGCATGTGATATTTTAGTGAAATTTCCCCAGTTGTCACTTTATCCTTGGGTGAAACTAGCAAAACATTTTGTCTACTTTATTCACTATATATCACATCTTTATTACATCATCTTAAAAAAAAAAACTCAACCTAAACAACAATATGGATATCTTACAGCAAAAATGTTAGTAGACACCTAAAGGCATACTCATTCATATACATCAAAGCCTTTTCAACCTCTTAAAGGTCACTTCATTACATGGTGCATGAGAAAACTAGTGAAGTTCAGAGCCATAAGTGAATTATCTTTATATTCATAACATTTTAACCTGATTATGCAAACACTCTACTATACAAAGTGGAAAATCATGATATCTGTATTTTGCCAGTCTATCAGTTAAAATAATAACTTCCTGTTGTATTCACCTTATGATCTAGAAAGTTAAATTCTATGATTTATATCTGAATTAAACACCACAACCCATCCAAATCCTATGCTCACATACACTTTTCTACTCCTCTCTTAAGACAATTCAAATACAGTCTTCTGCATGGTCATATTAGATTGAGTTATATCAAACTTTGACATCCAGCATATTGGAGTTCGTGATTCCTTAAAGATTTTCTCTGAAGAAGCTCAGTAAGAAGTTGCCAACAAAATTCCATCCATGTAATAAAACTACTTGACTGGAGAATTTATCTATAAATTATGTTTAGTAGTTATTTCACAATGTCTTCTCTTGCTCACAAGATAGGCGGTTGGAAGGACCCTTAAGAATGCACCATAGACCTGGGAGGTGAAAGACTCTCAGGAATCAAAGGGAGGGACCTTATATGAAAGGCCTGACAGTAGAGAGATGGAACTTATAGAGCCCACCAACAGCAGGAAGACAGAACAGCAACTAAGGTAGACTGGGTTCATCCCACCGTCAAAACTCTGACCCATTTTTGTTCCTGTCTGAGAGAATTACAGGAATGGAAAAGGAGAGAAACCCGAGGAAAAGCAGTTCCAGAGACAGGCCCACAGTAAGATCCAGCTCAAGGGGATGCCTAACAGTATTACTGAGGCTATGGAGCACTCAGAAAAAGGTACCTAATATACTGCATCCCAGAAAACCCATCTGTGGATTAAAAATGGGATCCTCTGTCGAGCCTAGGGTTTTGGTCATTGGGCGGGGTGGGCTTTAGGAAATCTGAATGGATACTCCCCACACATCTGCTGGGCTGGCTTCAGGCTGTGAGTATCCATGAGAGCCTACTCTGGTCTGTGGGAGTGGGGGTGGAGCAGTTTGTGGCTCCTGCAGAACTGCTGGAATTGGCTTCAGCTCCCAAGGCCTACACAGAGGCATAGAAGGATAGTTTCTTGCTCTTGGATACCAGGGGTACTGCTGGATGTTCTGGAAGAGCTGAAAATGGTGTGTGGCCTCCTGTGGCTGTCTGTAGCTCAAGGCTGAAGTGAAAAGGGCAGGAGTAGGGATCTGTCTGGTTACTCTGGGGAGGATAGACTTTGGCTTGTCCTTTGGCTGCTTGACTTGGGGGATTCCATGTCTGGGATTGCAATGAGGCCTTTTGTCATAGGTTATACTCAAGGCTCTTTAGAGGAAGATCTGCTCAACTGCTCCAGTACAGCAGATCCCACTGAGAAGGAGGCCTTAGTGTTAAGGGATTTATTGCAGAAAGGCTGAGAGAGGGAGAAAGTAGGGAATTGGAGGCCAGCCATGGACATGTGGATAGAGGTGAAAGGGAATGCTGAGAGACGGGTAGCAAGAATGAAAAAGTAAGAGTATAAGAGTAAGAGAGTAAGAACAAGTAAGAGAGAAAGGATGGGTAAGAAGCAGCTTTTATATAGCATCAGGCCTACCTGGATGTTGCCAGGTAAACATGGAGAGAAGCATACCTTGCTGTTGACAGGTAACTGTGGGGGTGGCATCCAGACAGGATACCAGGACCTTGGGACATTGCTATAGGCAACTGTTGGCAAAAGAATTTTGGAGCTGGGGCCTCATGTCAAGAGCATGATATCTGGGAGCATGGCAAACTTCCTTCCCTTCTTTGCAAAGTTATCTGTTGGGACCCTGGGGTTTAAACCTAGTCCAACCTAGGTTTGAACAGGCTGCCTTTCATAGTCCTACACCCAACAAGCAGGTGAAAGAGTCAGATGCAGATATTTACACCCAACCAATGGACAGAAGCACCTGATTATGTTGTTGTTGTTGTTTATTTTGTTGTATTGAACTGTTGTTGATTTAGGGAAGGCTGAAATAAGCTAAGAAGAAGAAGAGAAATCCTGTAATAGGACCAGCAATCTCAATTAATCTGAACCCCTAAAATCTCACAAATACTGGACCAAAAATCAGGCAGCATAAACCAGCTGAAATGAGGTCCCCAAAACACATGCAGTAGAGGACTGCCAGGTTTGTGTTCCTTCAGAATTGATGAACCAAACTATCAAGAGATTGGAGGCACCAGGAAGTTTATAGGTCAGTTGATGAGTGAGAAGGGAACATCCACATAGAGATAGGTGGGTGGTGAAGATTATGGGATATGGCACAGTCAAATGGTGGATGGGGTAGGGTAATAAAATACAGAGCATAAAATATTAATTAATTCATTAAAATGATTTCTATAAAACATAGTTAAATAAGCTCCTATTTCCACAATGTCTCATATTTCAATGCAACTTACTTGCAATTTTAATTTTGACCTCTGATCTTATCAACTGAAAATTAACACACATTCTTATACTTCCAAATGCTACAGTTGTTTCTTCTGGATATAGTAGCATCTGGGCAATTTCACAAATACCAATTAACTGTATCTCGAGTATTTCAGACAACAAAGGTTTAAATTTTCTAATGATAACTTCAATGATGATACCTTGATCAACACTGGAATTTTGAAGGATCACACAAATTCTATCCAACAACAAACATTTTGTCTCTATGGAAAAAGATAAATAAATTCAATTAGTTCATTTTATATCACTGAGTTTTGGTAGATCAGAATAAGATGTTTATCTTTTGCCAAGTCTATGCAGCATTGCTAGCAGTAGAATGCTTTAGACTTGACTAACTTCATTTAGGTATTTCTGACTGCTTATTATTTTCTGGCTGACAAGAGGCAAATAGCTGGAATATGCGCTGTCTACTCTCCAGCTAGGTCCACATTTCATTTTCAGATGGCAGGAAAAGACAAGGTGTGCCACCCTTGGGACTACACGCATTATTATAATAATAACCCTCCCCTCATCAAAAGAACAACCCTGCAAAAACACTATGAAGAAGAGGCATCCTTTATGATTTATACCTAAGAATATCATTTACCATAGTGTTGAAATGTTCAAATTCCTGTTCCACATTATAAAATTACCCACAATAAAATTACCAGATGTTTTATAACCAGAGACATAGAGTGGCCTTTTCACAATAACTTTGTATAAGATCCTGTTTCCTGCAACTGAATCACTAATCATTTACATACTAGTGATCTGTAGGTTCAAGATGATCTAGCAAGTTGGCATGTTACATATCAGAAGCAAAACCGCTTTATTTCTCTCCACTACTCCATAAGTGTTACCATAAATTTTATTGGTCTAAACACTTGTTTGTCATAAGATATTCACATTTTCAAACACCAAGGTCCCTATTAAAACCTGCCCTGCTTCTGGTTCTCATATGATTAGGTTTACAACTGAAACCAATATAAGGTTATAATCCATGAAGGCTTCTACAGAGCTGTATTATCTTTGTAAATAACGTAGAAATTGTCTGTGCTCCTGAAGCATTTCCTAGGAAACTTAAAGCTGCAAAGCCACATTGTTCTTTCAATTTCAGCATGGCAGAATTGACTTTGAATCTGGATAGCAGATTATTGCCCTTGAAGTATCTCACCTGCTCTCTGAGTATCTTGATTCCACTAGTTCTGCTTTATGGATCATTATTCCTGCCTGATAGATACATAGACTTTGATATTTTAGTGAAAATGTTCATTGAATGACAGCTGTCACGTTCATATTTGGATGAAATGAGCAGACCACTTTCTCTACATTTACCACTTTATATCCCATCTTTATTATACTAAGTTTTTAAGATCTCAACCTACACAACAATGTACGTCATTCATATCTGCCAAAGCCATTTCTGCTGAATGGATTTCAGCAAAATTATTGATGTTCACAGCCAGAATCTAATTACCATTATATTTGGGATTCTATAAACACCTTATTAAAAACATTTTAAACAGTCTATGTAAACACTCTTATTCACAAAGAGGAAAAACATGATATCTGTAGTTAGGCATTGTTATCAGTTAAAATACTACTTTTGCATTCAACTTATGCCCTAAAAATTAAAATTCTATTATGTAAAGCTGAGTTAAACACCACCAGGCATCCATACCGTATGTTCATGTACACATTTCTATTCCACTGTTCACAGACATCAAACATAGTCTTCTGCATGGCCATTTAAGATTGAGTTAGATCAAACTTTCATATCCAGCCTACTGGAGTAGTTTGTTATTCATTAAAGAATTTCTCTGAAGTATCTTGAACAAAAGATGGAAACAAAATACCATCCATGTAATAAAATTAATTGATTGGAGAATTTATCTAGGAATTTATCCTATTGTTATTACATAAAGTCTTGTCCGGAACAAATATGGACATAGAGGTTGTGTATTTAACATTCCCTGTAGAAGCATTTCCCCTTGATATCTGTTTATGGAAAAGTAGTTACAATAAAGCCAAATTTTCTGTGTCTTTCTCAGTACAAAATGAAGTTTAAGCAAGCAAGTTTTTAAATCAATTATTATCAAGTACTCAAGTAACAAAGAAAGGAAAATAATCCCATGGCTCTAATGTTGATATTTTTTGAATTATAAGATCCTCACCTCCAAAATCTGCTATCACTTTCATATTTTATTTTTCTAAAATATAACAAATGCAGGTAATGCCCATGGTTTGGCAGTCTCTTGTATCTTTTGTCTCTAATTGCATTTGTAAGTAATGGCGAAGCTCCTAACATATTTTGTCAAATGCCATGGTATATCAATACAGCCTTGTGAAGAAACCATTTTCAGAGTAGAGCTCTTGCTATTTCAGTCATGGCTCCTTCAACTTGAAAACTCTCAGTTGTGGTTGAACAACTGGCAAAAACTGGGGTTGCTTTTCATGAGGTATATCAATATCTTCCACCGAAGCATCCACAATATTACAGTAAATTTCATTAATGGCTATCTCTTAAATCACAATATTATTAACCATACAAACCACTGTCTACTGTTGTAAAAGATGTCATTCCAAGAGATTTATGTGCAAGTCATCGACATAAGTCCCAACTTTAACATTTTACTGTCTACTCTCACACATTTTATTCCTCATACTTTTTTTTTTAATCCATGATTACTAACCACTTACTATGAACTGAGGATAAACCCTTTAACGGGGCCATTCTGAGATTTAATATTTCTGTGAAATCGTAATTACATATACTTCTCTTTCCACCATGGTTCTTATCTCAGTACGATTTACTGGTAATTTTAATGTTGGCCTCTGATCTTAAACAACTGAAAATTAACACATTTTTCTTGCATTTCCAAATATTCCTATTGATTCTTCTAGAGTGGTTTTGCCCTAAAGCAATAGTTATAGTAGGAGCTGTTCAATTCACTAATACCATTACATTGTATCTCTAGTTTTTTAGAGACTAAAGGTTTAATTTCTCTTTTGATATATTCAATGATGATACCTTGTTGCACAGTGGAACTTTGAAAAATCAAATGAATTCTTTCCAAGAGCAAATCTCTTGTCTCTATGGGGGAAAGACAAAAATACAATTAGTTATTTTTATATGATTGAATTTGTTAGGGCAGAGTATGTTGTTTCTTTTTGCCCAAGTCTAGAGAAACACTGCCTGCAGTAGCATGCATTAGAATTATTTAATTCATTGAGGCATTTCCTGCTGACAAGAGGCAAATTGCATTTACTTTTCACTGTGTGGATGTCAGGTAGGTCCCCATTTCATTTTGTGATGGAAGGAAAAGTACTCTTGTACTTCTATTGGATCTATACTCATTGTTCCAATAGTAAACCTTCCCTCATCAAATGAACACACCCTCAAGATGACTCTGGAAAAGAGGATTTCTTTCTTACTTAGATCCTAGGAAAATCATTGCCCTTTGACTTGACTTGTTCAAAATTGGTTTCCAAATGACACAATTTCACACAATAAAATATGAGATATGTTAATCCAGAGACCTAAAGAAGCTTCTTCACAATATCTTTGTTTATGACACTGTTTCCTGCAACTGAATTACTAAGCATTTATATATTGGTGATCTCTAGGTATTGGATTACCTAGAAAATTAGCATGATACATATCATAACCAATATCAATTTTCTCCCTCTCCACTTTTTATAGGTGTTGCCTAGGCTTTTAATGGTCTAAGAACGTGTTTGTCATAAGACATTCACATTTTTAAATGCCAAGGTCCCTATGATAATCTGCCCTGGATCTAGTACTCATATATTTAGGTTTACCACTATATAAGGTTATAACCAGTGAAGGTTTCTACAGAGCTTGTATAATCATTGTAAATAAGGTAGGGATTTTCTTTGCTCCAGAAGCTTTTCCCTGAGAATTTAAAGATGCAAAGCATGATTGGTCTTTCGTTTTCAGCGTGGATAACTTGTGTCAGAACTTGGATATCAAAGTGCTGCCCTTGACCTCACACCTGCTCTCTGAGTATCTTCATTACACTTGTTCTGCCCTATGGATCTATATTCCTGTTTGATACATAGAATTTGATATTTTAGTGAAAAAGGCACTACATGCCAGCTTTAACATTCACTTTTGATGAATCTAATGCACCCCATTTTCTACTTTGTCTTTTATATGCCCCATCTTTATCGCATTGTTTTTTTATGAACTCAACTTAAGTAACAATGTAAGTCATTGAGATCTGTCAAAGCCATTTCTACAACTTAAAAATCACATCATACCAAGGGGCTTTGCAAAATTATTGAAGTTCTTAACCAGAATGTAATTATCTTTATATTTGTGGACCTATAAACAACTTATTAATAAAATTGTAACCTCTATATGTAAACAGTCTTGTCCACAAATTATAAAAACATGATATCTGTAGTTTGGAGTTATATTACATAAAATATTAATTTCCTGGTGCTTTCACCTTAGGTCCTAAAAGGAAAAAAAATCTATTGTTTATATATGAATGAAACACCACCATGCACTCATACCATATGCTCATGTACACTTTACTACCCCTTGTTCCCACACATCATATAATCTTCTGAATGGCCACTTTAGATTGAGTTATATCAAATTTCCACATCCAGCATATTGACGTGGTTCGTGATTCCTTAAAGGTTTTCTCTGAAGAATCTTCATCAGATACTGCCAACAAAATACCATCAATATAATGAAAGGAATTGATTGGAGAATTTATCTACAAATTATATCTGGTAGCTATAACACAAATAATTTTCTTGCACAAATATTGTCATAGAGTTTGACTATTTAACATTACTCATAGAAGACCTTTCCTCTGATATCTGGTTATGGTGTAAGTAGGTACAATAGAGCAAAATTTCCTTCATTCTTCCCAGTACAAAGGGCAGTAAAAAAGCAGTTTTTCAATTGTTTACTACCAAGTACGTAGGAAATAAAGAATGTAAAGGAATTCCTTGGCTCTAATGTTCATATTCGTTGAATTATTCTATCCTCAATCTAAAATATGTTACCATTTTCAAATTTTTCCTTTTTTATTAAATATCAAATGCAGGAGATAGCCTTGGTTTATCAGACTCCTCTGAATATTTTGACTCTAGTTGCACTTGTTCCAGATTTCCAAGCTTCTATTATATTTCTTTTGTCATGTGCCATTGCTCTATTCATAAATCCTTGTGAGATAAATTTTTCAGAAGCGAGATCTTGGAATTTCATTTATGTGTCCTCATTTAATTTGGAAACTCTGTTGATGTCTTCTGATTGAAAATTGTCAAACCAGAAGTTGCTTTTCATGAGATATATCAATATCTTCACCCAGGGCATCCACAATAAATTTCATCAGTGGCTGTCTCTTGAACCACTATATTAACGGTGTAACCTATTGTTGTAAAAGTTCCCTTTTTCATAAATTTGTAGGCACGTCATCCACATAAGGCCCCAAATTTCACATTGTACCTTCTACTCTCTCACATTTAACTCTTCAGGCCATTTTTAAAAATCTTTGGTAACTTACTACATCCTATTAACTGAGTATAAATGAGTTAAAAGTACTATTCTATGTTCTAAGATTTCCTTAAAATCATAGTTACGTAAGACCCTATTTCCGGGCATGGTGGTACACACCTTTAATCCCAGCTCTTGGCGGATGTCTGAGTTCAAGGCCAGCCTGGTCTACAGAGTAAGTTCCAGAAGAGACAGGCAATACTGAGAAACTCTGTCTCAAAAAAATATCCTATTTCCACCATGAAACCTATTTTAATACCATTTATTTGCAATTTTACTTTTGGACTTGAATCTTTAACAACTGAACATTAACACATTCTGTTGTATTTTCAAACACTCCTGTTGTTCCTCCTGGTTTTGTACTGTGCTAGAGAAAAGGATATAGTAGCAAGTCCGCTATTTCACTAAAACCATTTAACTGTATCTCTAGTTTTTCAGAGACTAAAGGTTTAATTTATTTTTTGATATCTTCAATGATGATACCTTGATGTAAACTGGGATTTTGAAGAATCAACTGAATTCTTTCCAACAACAAATCTTTTGTTTCTAGGGAAAAAGATGAATAAATTCGATTAGTTATTTTTATATCACTGAGATTTGGTAGGATGGAATAAGGTATTTATCTTTTGCCAAGTCTATGCAGCATTGCTAGCAGTAGAATGCTTTAGACTTGAATAACTACATTTAGGTATTTCTGACTGCATATTATTCTCTGGCTGACAAGAGGCAAATAGCCTGAATTTTCACTGTCTAGACTCCATCTAGGTTTGCATTTCATTTTCTGATGGCAGGAAAAGACAAGGTGTGCCACTCTTGGGACTACAATCATTATTATAATAACCCTCCCCTCATCAAAAGAACAACCCTGCAAAAACACTATGAAGAAGAGGCATCCTTTATGATTTATACCTAAGAATATCATTTACCATAGTGTTGAAATGTTCAAATTCCTGTTCCACATTATAAAATTACCCACAATAAAATTACCAGATGTTTTATAACCAGAGACATAGAGTGGCCTTTTCACAATAACTTTGTATAAGATCCTGTTTCCTGCAACTGAATCACTAATCATTTACATACTAGTGATCTGTAGGTTCAAGATGATCTAGCAAGTTGGCATGTTACATATCAGAAGCAAAACCGTTTTATTTCTCTCCATTACTCCATAAGTGTTACCATAAATTTTATTGGTCTAAACACTTGTTTGTCATAAGATATTCACATTTTCAAACACCAAGGTCCCTATTAAAACCTGCCCTGCTTCTGGTTCTCATATGATTAGGTTTACAACTGAAACCAATATAAGGTTATAATCCATGAAGGCTTCTACAGAGCTGAATTATCTTTGTAAATAACGTAGAAATTGTCTGTGCTCCTGAAGCATTTCCTAGGAAACTTAAAGCTGCAAAGCCACATTGTTCTTTCAATTTCAGCATGGCAGAATTGACTTTGAATCTGGATAGCAGATTATTGCCCTTGAAGTAACACCTGCTCTCTGAGTATCTTGATTCCACTAGTTCTGCTTTATGGATCATTATTCCTGCCTGATAGATACATAGACTTTGATATTTTAGTGAAAAAGTTCATTGAATGACAGCTGTCACGTTCATATTTGGATGAAATGAGCAGACCACTTTCTCTACATTTACCACTTTATATCCCATCTTTATTATACTAAGTTTTTAAGATCTCAACCTACACAACAATGTACGTCATTCATATCTGCCAAAGCCATTTCTGCTGAATGGATTTCAGCAAAATTATTGATGTTCACAGCCAGAATCTAATTACCATTATATTTGGGATTCTATAAACACCTTATTAAAAACATTTTAAACAGTCTATGTAAACACTCTTATTCACAAAGAGGAAAAACATGATATCTGTAGTTAGGCATTGTTGTCAGTTAAAACACTAATTTTCTGTTGCATTCAACTTATGCCCTAAAAATTAAAATTCTATTATGTATAGCTGAGTTAAACACCACCAGGCATCCATACCATATGTTCATGTACACATTTCTATTCCACTGTTCACAGACATCAAACATAGTCTTCTGCATGGCCATTTAAGATTGAGTTAGATCAAACTTTCACATCCAGCCTACTGGAGTAGTTTGTTATTCATTAAAGAATTTCTCTGAAGTATCTTGAGCAAAAGATGGAAAGAAAATGTCATCCATGTAATAAAATTAATTGATTGGTGAATTTATCTAGGAATTTATCCTATGGTTATTACATAAAGTCTTGTCCGGAACAAATATTGACATAGAGGTTTTATATTTAACATTCCCTGTAGAAACACTTTCCCCTGATATCTGTTTATGGGAAAGTAGTTACAATAAAGCCAAATTTTCTGTGTCTTTCTCAGTACAAAATGAAGTTTAAGCAAGCAAGATTTTAAATCAATTATTATCAGATACTCAGGTGATAAAGAAAGGAAAATAATCCCATGGTTCTAATGCTGATATTTGTTGAATTATTAGATCCTCGCCTCCAAAATCTGCTATCACTTTCATATTTTATTTTTCTATAAAAAAATAAATGCAGGTAATGCCCATGGTTTGGCAGTCTCTTGTATCTTTTGTCTCTAATTGCATTTGTAAGTAATGGCGAAGCTCCTAACATATTTTGTCAAATGCCATGCCATATCAGTACAACCTTGTGAAGAAATCATTTTCAGAGTAGAGCTCTTGCTATTTCAGTCATAGCTCCTTCAACTTGAAAACTCTCAGTTGTGGTTGAACAACTTGCCTAAATTGGGGTTGCTTTTCATGAGGTATATCAATATCTTCCACCGAAGCATCCACAATATTACAGTAAATTTCATTAATGGCTATCTCTTAAATCACAATATTATTAACCATACAAACCACTGTCTACTGTTGTAAAAGATGTCATTCCAAGAGATTTATGTGCAAGTCATCGACATAAGTCCCAACTTTAACATTTTACTGTCTACTCTCACACATTTTATTCCTCATACTTTTTTTTAAGTCTGTGATAAGTAACCACTTCCTACGAACTGAAGATTAACCCTTTAACGGGGCCATTCTGAGATTTAAGATTTCTGTGAAATTGTAATTGCATATACTGATTTTTCCACCATGGCTCTTATCTCAATACCATTTACTTCCAATTTAATTTTGGCTTCTGATCTTAAGCAACTGAAAATTAATACATTTTCTTGTATGTCCCTATATTCCTATTGATTCTCCTAGAGTAGTTTTGTCCTAGAGCAAGAGTTATAATAGGAGCTTTTCAATTCACTAATACCATTACAGTGTATCTCTAGTTTTTCAGAGACTAAGGGTTTAATTTCTCTTCTGATATATTTAATGATGATACCTTGTTGCACATTGGAACTTTGAAGAATCACCTGAATTTTTTCCAAGAGCAAATCTCTCGTCTCTATGGGGGAAAGACAAAAACACAATCAGTTATTTTTATATCATCAAAATTGTTAGGGCAGAGTATGCTGCTTATCTTTTCCCAAGTCTGGAGCAGCACTTCCTACAGTAGCATGCATTACACTTATTTAATTCATCGAGGTATTTCAGGCTGACAAGAGGCAAATTGCATTTACTTTTCACTGGGTGGATGCCAGGTAGGTCCCCTTTTCATTTTGTGATGGAAGGAAAAGTTCTCTTGTGCATATATTGTATTTATACTACTTGCTCTAGTAGTAAACCTTCCCTCATCAAATAAACACACCCTCAAGATCACTCTGGAACAGAGGCTTTATTTCTGATTAATATCCTAGGAAAATCATTGCCCTTAGACTTGACTTGTTCAAAATTGGTTTCCAAATGACACAATTTCACACAATAAAATATGAGATATGTTAATCCAGAGACATACAGAAGCTTCTTCACAATATCTTTGTTTATGACACTGTTTCCTGCAACTGAATTACTAAGCATTTATATATTGGTGATCTCTAGGTATTGGATTACCTAGAAAATTAGCATGATACGTATCATAACCAATATCAATTTTCTCCCTCTCCCTTTCTATAGGTGGTGCCTAGGCCTTTAATGGCCTAAGAACTTGTTTGTCATAAAACATTAACATTTTTAAATGCCAAGGTCCCTATGAAAATCTACCCTGTATCTAGTACTCATATATTTAGGTTTACCACTATATAAGGTTATAACCAGTGAAGGTTTCTACAAAGCTTGTATAGTCATTGTAAATAAGGTAGGGCTTTTCTCTGCTCCAGAAGCTTTTCCCTGAGAACTTAAAGATGCAAAGCACTATTGGTCTCTTTCCTTTTCAGCATAGGCAAAATGTGTCTGAACTTGGATATCAGAGTGCTGCCCTTGACCTCACACCTGCTCTCTGAGTATCTTCATTCCACTTGTTCTGCCCTATAGATCTATATTCCTGCTTGATACATAGAATTTGATATTTTAGTGAAAAAGGCACTACATGCCAGCTTTAACATTCACTTTTGATGAATCTAATGCACCCCATTGTCTACTTTGTCTTTTATATGCCCCATCTTTATCTCATTGTTTTTTTATGAACTCAACTTAAGTAACAATGTAAGTCATTCAGATCTGTCAAAGCCATTTCTACATTTTAAAGATCACATCATACCATGGGGCTCTGCAAAATTAATGAAGTTCTTAGCCAGAATCTAATTATCTTTATATTTGTGGTTCTATAAACAACTTATTAACAACATTGTAACCTCTATATGTAAACACTCTTGTCCACAAATTATAAAATCATGATGTCTGTAGTTTGGAGTTATATTACATAAAATATTAATTTCCTGGTGCATTCACATTATGTCCTAAAAAGAAAAAATCTATTATTTATACGTGAATGAAGCACCACCATGCACTCATACCATATGCTCATGTATACTTTTCTACCCCTTTGTTCCCATACATCATATAGTCTTCTGTATGGCCACTTTAGTTTGAGTTATATCAAATTTCCACATCCAGCATATTGGTTTGTGATTCCTTAAGGGTTTTCTCTGAAGAATCTTCATCAGATATTGCCAACAAAATACCATCAATATAATGAAAGGAATTGATTGGAGAATTTATCTACAAATTATATCTGGTAGCTATAACACAAATGATTTTCTTGCACAAATATTGTCATAGTGTTTGACTATTTAACATTACTCATAGAAGACCTTTCCTCTGATATCTGGTTATGGTGTAAGTAGGTACAATAGAGCAAAATTTCCTTCATTCTTCCCAGTACAAAGGGCAGTAAAAAAGCAGTTTTTCAATTGTTTACTACCAAGTACGTAGGAAATAAAGAATGTAAAGGAATTCCTTGGCTCTAATGTTCATATTCGTTGAATTATTCTATCCTCAATCTAAAATATGTTACCATTTTCAATTTTTCCTTTTTTATTAAATATCAAATGCAGGAGATAGCCTTGGTTTATCAGACTCCTCTGAATATTTTGACTCTAGTTGCACTTGTTCCAGATTTCCAAGCTTCTATTATATTTCTTTTGTCATGTGCCATTGCTCTATTCATAAATCCTTGTGAGATAAATTTTTCAGAAGCGAGATCTTGGAATTTCATTTATGTGTCCTCATTTAATTTGGAAACTCTGTTGATGTCTTCTGATTGAAAATTGTCAAACCAGAAGTTGCTTTTCATGAGATATATCAATATCTTCACCCAGGGCATCCACAATAAATTTCATCAGTGGCTGTCTCTTGAACCACTATATTAACGGTGTACCCTATTGTTGTAAAAGTTCCCTTTTTCATAAATTTGTAGGCACGTCATCCACATAAGGCCCCAAATTTCACATTGTACCTTCTACTCTCTCACATTTAACTCTTCAGGCCATTTTTAAAAATCTTTGGTAACTTACTACTTCCTATTAACTGAGTATAAACGAGTTAAAAGTACTATTCTATGTTCTAAGATTTCCTTGAAATCATAGTTACATAAGACCCTATTTCTAGGCATGGTGGTGCACACCTTTAATCCTAGCACTTGTCAGATTTCTAAGTTTGAGGCCAGCCTGGTCTACATAGTGAGTTCCAGGAGAGACAGGAGGTACAGAGAAACTGTGTCTCAAAAAAGAAAAAAAAAGAAAAAGAAAAGAAAAGAAAAGAAAAGAAAAAGAAAAGAAAAGAGAAAGAGAAAGAGAAAGAGAGAAAAAAGAGAAAGAGAAATTGAAAAAAAGAAAAAGAAGAAGAAAAAGAAAATGAAAAAAAAAAAAGATACCCTATTTCCACCATGACTCCTATTTTAATACCATTTACTTTCAATTTTACTTTTGGCCTTGAATCTTTAACAACTAAAATTAACACATTCTGTTGTATTTCCAAACACTTCTGTTGTTTTCCTGGTGTAGTATTGCGCTAGAGAAAAGGATATAGTAGCAGGTGTTTTATTTCACTAAAACCATTTAACTGTATCTCTAGTTTTTCAGAGTCTTTAGGTTTAATTTCTTTTTTGATATCTTCAGTGATGATACCTTGATGTACACTGGAATTTTGAAGAATCAACTGAATTCTTTCCATCAATAAATGTTTTGTTTCTAGGGAAAAAGAAAAATAAATTCAATTAGTTATTTTTATATCATTGAGTTTTTCTTAGGACAGAGTAAAGTATTTATCTTTTGCCAAGTCTAGAGCACCACTTCCTGTAGTAGCATGCTTTAGTCTTTTATACCTTCATTGAGATGTTTCTGCCTGATTATTATTTTCTTACTGACAAGAAGCAAATTGCCTATACTTTTGCTGTGTGGCCTCCAGCAAGGTTCCTGTTTCATTTTTTGATGGCAGGAGAAGGCCTGGTGTACCTCTCGTTGTTCTATACTCGGTTTTGCAATATTAGCCCTTCCCTCGTCAAATGAAAACACCCTTAAGATCACTTCAAGAAAGAGGTTTTCTTCTGATTCATACCTAGGACAATCATTGCCATTAGAGTAGAATTTTTCATAATTCTGTTCTAAATGTCAACATTTATCATAATAAATAAAAAGATATTTTAACCACAAAGACTTAGAGTGGCTTGTTCACAATATCTTTATATATGATCCTGTTTCTCGCAACTAAATAACTAGGCATTTACACATTGGTGATATCTAGGTTTAGTAGGACCTAAGAAATTAGCATGTTACATATCAGAACCAATGTCAGTTTTATCCCTCTCTACTTCTCCATAGGTGTTGCCTAGGACTTTATTAGTCTACAAACTTGTTTTTCATAAGATGTTGATATTTTCAAACAATAAGGTCCCTATCTAAGTCTGCCTTGCATCTGGTCCTCATATGATTAGTTATACCTCTGAAACCAGTATGAGTGATAAAGAGTGAAGACTTATACAGAGATTGTATAACCTTTGTAACTAAGGTAGGTATTTTCCTTTCTCTCAAAGCTTTTTTTCTAAATAACTTAAAGCTGCCAAGCAACACTACTTCCAATTCAGGGTGGTCTAATTGAGACTGAATTTGGATATCACTCTATGGCCCTTGACCTGTCACCTGCCATACCTAATCATCATTCCACATGTTCTGTTCCATGAATCAATATTCCTGTCTAGTTAATAGCATTTGATATTTTAGTAAAACTGTCCCTAGCATGCTAGCTGACACATTCATCTTTAGGTGAACCTAAAAGAACCATTTGTCTACATCGTCCTCCATATATCCTAGCTTTATCTCAAGTAATATTTAAGAACTAAAACTAAATAAGAATTTGAGTCATTCAGATCTGTCAAAGACATTCTGTCTCTGAAATATTACAACAAACCATGTGTCTCAGCAAAACTAATGAAGTTCAAAGCCAGAATAAAATAATATTTATAGTTGGGGTTCTATAAACAAGTTATTATAAACATTGTAACCTGTATAAGTAAACACTCTAACACACAAAGTGGAAAATCATGATATCTATACCTTGTCATTATATCAGTTAAAATATTAATTTCCTGTTGAATTCACCTTATGCCCTAAAAATTAAAATTCTATTATTTATAGCTGAGTTAAACACCACAACTCATCCATACCATATGCTCATGTACACTTATCTACTCCACTGTTCACAAACATCAAGTATAACCTTCTGCATGACCACTTTAGATTGAGTTATGTCAAATATTCATATCCAGAAAACTGGTTTATTTGTGATCCTTAAAGGTTTTTTTTTTCCTCTGAACAATCTGTGTCAGAAGCTTCCAACCAATTTCCTTTCATGTAATAAAACTAATTGACTGGATAATTTATCTATAAAATATTTCTGGTGGTTGTTGCACAAAGCCTTTCCTTGCACAAATATTGATATAGATCTGGATTATTAACATACCCCTTAGAAGATCTATACCTGATATCTGTTTTGGGGGTAAGTAGGTACAATATAGCAAAATTTTCTTTGTCTTTCTCAGTAAAAAGTATAGTACAAAAGCAGGGGTTTCAGCCATTTTCTGTCAAGTATAAGATAGTAAAGATTGTAGAGGAATTTCCTGGCTGTAATGCTCACATTCATTGAAATGTTCTATAGTCACCTCTAAAATATGTCACCATTTTGAGTTTTTCTTTTTTTTTAAATTAGGTATTTTCTTCATTTACATTTCCAATGCTATCCCAAAAGTCCCATATACTCTCCCCCCCCACTCCCCTACTTACCCATTCCTACTTCTTGGCCCTGGCATTCCCCTGTACTGAAGCATATAAAGTTTGCAAGACCTAGGGGCCTCTCTTTCCAATGATGGTCGACTAGGCCATCTTCTGCTACATATGCAGCAAGAGACACGAGGTCCGGGGTGGGGTGGGGTACTGGTTAGTTCATATTGTTGTTCCAACTATTGGGTTGTAGATCCTTTTAGCTCCTTGGGTACTTTCCCTAGCTCCTCCATTGGGGGTCTTATGTTCCATCCAATAGCTGACTGTGAGCATCCACTTCTGTGTTTGCTAGGCCCTGGAATAGCTTCACAAGAGACAGCTATATCAGGGTCCTTTCAGCAAAATCTTGCTAGTATATGCAATGGTGTCAGCGTTTGGAGGCTGATTATGGGATGGATCCCCGGGTATGGCAGTCTCTAGATGGTATATCCTTTCTTCTAAGCTCCAAACTTTGTAACTCCTTCCATGGGTGTTTTGTTTCCAATTCTAAGAAGGGACATAGGGTCCACACTTTGGTCTTTGTTCTTCTTGAGTTTCATGTGTTTTGCAGATTGTACCTTGTATCTTGGGTATTACAAGTCTCTGGGCCACTCTGTAACTCAGTCTGGCGGTTCCTCAGAAAATTGGACATAGTACTTGTATTAGTCAGGGTTCTCTAGAGTCACAGAACTTACAAATAGTCTCTAGATAGTAAAGGAATTTATTGATGACTTACAGTCGGCAGCCCAATTCCCAACAATGGTTCAGTCGCAGCTGTGAATGGAAGTCCAAGGATCTAGCAGTTACTCAGTCTCACGCAGCAAGCAGGCGAAGGAGCAAGAACAAGAGCAAGAGCTAGACTCCCTTCTTCCAATGTCCTTATATTGTCTCCAGCAGAAGGTGTAGCCCAGATTAAAGGTGTGTTCCACCACACCTTTAATCCCAGATGAAAGGCGTAGCCCAGATTAAAGGTGTGTTCCTTAAACTCGGAGATTCAATCTTCTGGAATCCATAGCCACTATGGCTCAAGATCTTCAAACCAAGATCCAGATAAGGATCTCCAAGCCTCCAGATAAGGGTCACTGGTGAGCCTTCCAATTCCAGATTGTAGTTCATTCCAAATATTGTCAAGTTGACAACCAGGAATAGCCACTACAATCCACCCCTTGTCAACTTGACACAAATAATATCTCATGTTCACATGAAACAATAACAAGGTTGTAAATACGCCTAACATGATATAACTATCCCTCGTACAATCGCAAACGCATTAGTAAATTTACAATGGGCATTCATATTACTTTATAATCCTCGTTTCTGCAACTGGTTACGTGGCCTTAATTGGTATTTATAACTACCTTCCTCTACTACCCATTCTGTATTTCCTTCACCTTCAGCCAGCACCTCAGCAGGTCTTGGCTCTTTTCCTGGAGGATTGACCCATACCTTCATTCCTGATGGGTCTGCATCCTTTCTCATCCTGCTTGGATTAGGCTGTTGTAGTTTCCCATTGACTTTAATCACAGGACATGGTAGTACTAAGAGACGCCCTAAGGGATCTCCTACACTCCAGACATAATCTTGCTTACCACCATTGTGAAGAGGTAATCCAATTTCCCCATGGTAATCTGGATCTATCACCCCTCCTAACACTGTTACTCCTTTTTTAGCCTGTTGGTTTAAGGGCATTAGAAGCCCAAAATGACCAGGGGGAAGTCTGAGCTTCCAGTTCAATGGAATGTTTGTTGTAGCTCCTGGTAGAAGCACTCCCCTCTCTGGAGCCAAAACTTCTAGGCCAGCAGAACCTAGAGTTATGGGGACAGGAAGCAAAAATTTTCCTAGAGGGTCACTAGGAGTGATAGTAAGTGGAACTATTCCGTTTTCCACCCCTTGATTCCTGGACCCATGAATCCTGGCTATGGGTGAAACTGTACCATATATCGAGCGCTGATTCAAAGCATATACTGCCTTCTGAAGAACTCTGCCCCAGCCTTCCAAGCTGTTACCACCTAATTGGCGCTGTAACTGCGTCTTCAAAAGGCCATTCCATCTTTCTATCAGACCAGCTGCTTCAGGATGATGGGGAATGTGGTAAGACCAGTGAATTCCATGATCGTGGGCCCACTGTCGTACTTCTCTGGCTGTGAAATGAGTTCCTTGGTCAGAAGCAATACTGTGTGGAATACCATGACGATAGATGAGGCATTCTGTCAATCCGTGAATGGTGGTTTTAGCAGAGGCATTACGTGCAGGAAAGGCAAATCCATAACCAGAATAAGTATCTACTCCAGTAAGAACAAAACGCTGTCCTTTCCACGAAGGAAGTGGTCCAATGTAGTCAACCTGCCACCAGGTTGCTGGCTGGTCACCTCGAGGAATGGTGCCATATCTGGGGCTCAGTGTTGGTTTCTGCTGTTGGCAGATCTGGCAATCAGCAGCAGCTGTAGCCAGGTCAGCTTTGGTGAGTGGAAGCCCGTGTTGCTGAGCCCAAGCATAACCTCCATCTCGACCACCATGGCCACTTTGTTCATGTGCCCATTGAGCAATGACAGGGATGGCTGGGGAGAGAGGCTGACTGTCCACAGAACGGGTCATCTTATCCACTTGATTATTGAACTCCTCTTCGGCTGAAGTCACCTTTTGGTGAGCATTTACATGGGACACAAATATCTTCACATCCTTTGCCCATTTGGAGAGATCTATCCACATACTTCTTCCCCAGATGTCTTTCTCACCAATTTTCCAATTGTGATCTTTCCAAGTCCCTGACCATCCAGCCAATCCATTGGCTACAGCCCATGAGTCAGTGAATAATCGTACATCTGGCAATTTCTTCTTGCAAACAAACTGTAATACCATGTGTACTGCCCGAAGTTCTGCCCACTGTGAAGATTTCCCTTCACCTGTGTCTTTCAAGGTTGTCCCAGAAATGGGTTGTAATGCTGCAGCTGTCCACTTCTGGGTGGTGCCTGCATAACGTGCAGAGCCATCAGTAAACCAGGCTCTAGTCTTCTCCTCTTCGGTTAGTTGATCATAGGGAACACCCCATGAGGCTATAGGCGCATGCTTGGCAGCAGATGGCATTGTAACAGGAGTAGAAACCATAGGCATTTGAGCAACTTCTTCATGTAACTTGCTTGTGCCTTCAGGACCTGCTCTGGCCCGATCACGTATATACCACTTCCATTTGATAATAGACTGCTGCTGTGCGCGTCCCACTTTATGACTTGCAGGGTCTGATAGTACCCAGCTCATGATGGGTAGTTCAGGTCGCATAGTAACTTGGTGTCCTATTGTCAAACGTTCAGTTTCCACTAAGGCCCAATAGCAGGCCAAGAGCTGTTTTTCAAAGGGAGAATAGTTGTCTGCAGATGATGGTAGAGCTTTGCTCCAAAATCCCAAAGGTCTTTTCTGTGATTCACCTACAGGGGCCTGCCAGAGGCTCCAAACAGCATCTCTATCAGCCACAGACACCTCAAGTACCATTGGGTCTGCTGGGTCATATGGTCCAAGTGGTAGAGCAGCCTGCACAGCAGCCTGGACCTGTTGAAGGGCCTTCTCCTGTTCCAGGCCCCACACAAAGCTAGCAGCTTTCCGAGTCACTTGGTAAATAGGCCTAAGTAACACACCCAAGTGAGGGATGTGTTGTCTCCAGAATCCAAATAGACCGACTAAACGTTGTGCTTCTTTCTTGGTTGTAGGAGGGGCCAGGTGCAATAACTTATCTTTCACCTTAGAAGGAATATCTCTGCATGCCCCACACCACTGGACTCCTAAGAATTTCACTGAGGTAGATGGTCCTTGAATTTTGGTTGGATTTATTTCCCATCCTCTGATACGCATATGTGTTACCAATGAGTTCAAAGTGGTTGCTACTTCCTGCTCACTTGGTCCAATCAGCATAATGTCATCAATATAATGCACCAATGTGATATTTTGTGGAAGATCCAAACGATCAAGATCCCTTCTAACTAAATTATGACACAGGGCAGGAGAGTTAATATATCCTTGAGGCAAAACTGTGAAGGTATACTGTTGGCCTTGCCAACTGAAAGCAAATTGCTTCTGGTGGTCCTTATGGACAGGTACTGAGAAGAAGGCATTTGCCAGATCAATAGCCGCATACCAGGTGCCCGGAGATGTGTTAATTTGCTCAAGTAACGAAACTACATCTGGTACAGCAGCTGCAATTGGAGTTACTACCTGATTTAGTTTTCGATAATCAACTGTCATTCTCCATGATCCATCTGTCTTCTGCACTGGCCAGATAGGAGAGTTAAACGGAGATGTGGTGGAAACCACCACCCCTGCATCTTTCAAGTCCTTGATAGTGGCAGTAATTTCAGCAATTCCTCCAGGAATACGATACTGTTTTTGATTCACTATTTTCTTTGGTAGAGGCAACTCTAAAGGCTTCCATTTGGCCTTTCCAACCATAATAGCCCTTACTTTACAGTTCAGGGAACCAATATGAGAATTCTGCCAATTTCTGAGTATATCTATCCCAATTATACATTCTGGAACTGGGGAAATCACCACAGGATGTGTCCGGGGACCTACTGGACCTACTGTGAGTCGGACATCAGTCAAAACTCCATTAATCACCTGCCCTCCATAAGCCCCTACTTTAACTGGAGGGCCACAATGTTTCTTGGGATCCCCTGGGATCAGTGTCAACTCAGAACCAGTATCCAGCAGACCCCGAAAAGTCTGATTATTTCCTTTTCCCCAGTGTACAGTTACCCTTGTAAAAGGCCGTAGGTCCCTCTGGGGAAGAACTGGAGAAAGGGTAACAGCAAAACCTTTGAGTGTCTTATCAAGATCCTTCCTCAGCGGAACCTGGCCACCCCTTCATTCAAGGGGTTCTGGATCTGCAAACTGTCTCAAGTCTGGAAATTGATTCACTGGCCGAGATTGCTGTTTACCACGATCTAATGTAGCCTTTTTTTCATTTGGCTGTTTACCACGATCTAATGTAGCCTTTCTTTCATTTGTTTGAGAATTTTTCTGCTTATACAGATCAAACAAATATGCAGTAGGCTTCCTATGTATTTCATTCCTGGAAACACCATGATTGGTTAGCCAGTACCAAAGGTCCAACCGAGTCATGCCATTATAAATTTCACCTCTCCTGTGCTGACCATTACTGGGTATGTTATTATAAACATTCTTTTGTCTACGCTGTCCATTATAATAACTAGGATCACCTTGTCTCCGGCGATTCAATGCTGCCACCTGGCCCTTGTTACCTCGGAATCCAACTAAACCCAGTGAATTTAATTCATCTAATTGAGCAGAAGCATCTCCAATGCTAAGATCTGGCACAAGGAAAAGGGAAAGAACAAAACCCTTCAAATGTGCTGGTGCCCCTCTCACCAATTTGCGTCTTATAGAGCTGGTGAAAGGCATATCTTCTGGACCTTCCCATTGTGGACAATTATGCTTTACACAATATATCCACTCTAGCATTGCAATTTCCCTAAGTCTTAAAATCCCTTCATCAACACTAAGCCACGGAATATCAGGCATCTCCAAGTCATTTCCAGTAGGCCATCTTTTGATAAACACCTCAGCCAACCATTCAAACAAACTTTTGACACCTTTTTTAACTATGCGGGCTTCTGTATTAAACCTAGAATCTCTACTCAGAGGACCCATGTCAATAAACTCAGCCTGCTCTAGTCTTATGTTCCTTCCACCCTTATCCCACACCCTTAAAATCCATTCCCACACATATTCACCAGGTTTCTGCTTGAATGAATTAGCAAACTCATTAAGCTCCTTAGTAGTGTAGCGAATTTCCTCATGAACTACACTTTCTACCTCCCCTCTAGGAGCCTGTTTTGCTTTGAGTCTGGTTACAGGTCTAGAAGAAACTATTGGTGGGCCTTGAGAAACATTAGTAGTGAAAGTCATTGCTGGTTTATCAGCCTCTGCAAAATTAATTTCCTCATGTGGGGAAGGCATTATTTCAAGGGGTGGGGCTGAGGGTACTACTTCCTCAGGTGGGGCAAACCCTTGAGAATCTGAAGATTCAAAATTCTCAGCTTCAATATGGTCTTCCCACACATCCCCGTCCCATGTTGTAGGATCCCATTCTTTGCCAATTAGAGCCCTTACTTTAACTGTCGACACACTCTGAGGCTGAGACTTGAATTTTCGCTGCAGTTCAGCCAACCTTACAATAAGAGTTTCTGTTTGATTTTCTGCAACTTGAGCTCTGTTGCTACAAGAGAGAAGATTTTCTTCAAGGACACACTTAGCAACTTTTAGATCGTTTACTTGTGTCTGGAGCCTTTTGATTTTATCACACAACTCCTTCCTTTCATTCATCATTCTTTCCACAGATACTAAGAGCAGCCAGCCAGTAAAATCATTTTCCGATTTTTTCCCCATCTTGTAGAAAGCTTTGTGCACTGAATCACCTAATTCATTAAGAAAATCAAGGGCATTAGCTTCTTTAAGTTCGGAATATAGTTTCAACCATGGGTCTTCAAAATTCTCTGAGCTCCCAGGAGGGAGAGAATCTGGAGAGGTTTCAATAGTTGAAAGTGCTGGTGGATCAACAAGCCAATTCCAGTATTTTAAAAGATTCATCCTTGTGCTTCTGTTACTCTAGAACCACTCCTGGTACCAACTTCTGTATTAGTCAGGGTTCTCTAGAGTCACAGAACTTACAAATAGTCTCTAGATAGTAAAGGAATTTATTGATGACTTACAGTCGGCAGCCCAATTCCCAACAATGGTTCAGTCGCAGCTGTGAATGGAAGTCCAAGGATCTAGCAGTTACTCAGTCTCACGCAGCAAGCAGGCGAAGGAGCAAGAACAAGAGCAAGAGCTAGACTCCCTTCTTCCAATGTCCTTATATTGTCTCCAGCAGAAGGTGTAGCCCAGATTAAAGGTGTGTTCCACCACACCTTTAATCCCAGATGAAAGGCGTAGCCCAGATTAAAGGTGTGTTCCTTAAACTCGGAGATTCAATCTTCTGGAATCCATAGCCACTATGGCTCAAGATCTTCAAACCAAGATCCAGATAAGGATCTCCAAGCCTCCAGATAAGGGTCACTGGTGAGCCTTCCAATTCCAGATTGTAGTTCATTCCAAATATTGTCAAGTTGACAACCAGGAATAGCCACTACAGTACTACTGGAGGAACCCGCAATACCTCTACTGGGCATATATCCAGATGATGTTCCAACTGCTAAGAAGGACACATGCTCCATTATGTTGATATCAGCCTTATTTATAATAGCCAGAAGCTTGAAAGAACCCAGATACCCCTCAACATATGAATGGATACAGAAAATGTGGCACATTTATACAACGGAGTACTACTCAGCTATTAAAAAGAATGAATTAATGAAATTCCTAGGTGAATGGATGGACCTGGAGGGCATCCTCCTGAGTGAGATAACCCAATCACAAAAGAGTTTTTATTTTCAAATAAAAAAAATAAAAATAAAAAATGCAGGTGATGTCCATGCTTTGGCAGATTGCTCTTTATATTTATCCTCTTATGGAAATTGTACTAGATGATTAAGCTGCTATCATATTTCATTAGTCAAGTGCTATTGATCTAAACACATAGAATTGTGAGGTAACCACTTTCAGAGTTGAGCTCTTGACATTTCCATCATAGTTTCTCTTTTTACATGGAAACACTGCTTCAGTTAGGTCTTATGATTAAACCATTAGCAAAGTCTAGAGTAGCTTTTCATGAGATATATCAACGTCTTCACCTAGAGCATAAAAAATATCACCCTTAATTTCATCAATATCTTTAATCACAGTAATATTAACCATGTACCCCACTGTTGTAAAAGATACCTTCCACATATATTTATGGTCCAGGCATCAACATACATCCCCAATTTCACATTTTATCTTCTATTCTCACATATTTAACTCCACATAATGTATTTTTGATCTGTGATAACTTAGGATTTATTAGTAAATGATTATAAAACCTTTTGTTTTGTTCTGTTTTACTTTTCGAGACAGGGTTTCTTTGTGTAGCCCAGGCTGTCCTGGAACTCACTTTGTAGACAAGGCTGACCTCAAACTCAAAAATCTGCCTGCCTCTGCCTCCTAAATGCTGGGAGTAAAGGCATGTGTCAACACGGCATGACTCTTTTAATTGTTTTAGTAGATAGTTTCTTCATTTACATTTCAAATGCTATCCCAAAAGTCTCCTATACCTGCCCACTGCCCTGCTATCCTACCGACCACTACCATTTCTTGGCCCTGGCTTTCCCATGTAATGGGGCACATAATGTTTGCAAGACCAAGGGGCCTCTCTTCGCAATGATGACCAACTAGGCCATCTTCTGCTACATATGCAGCTAGAGACACAAGTTCTAGGGGTACTGATTAGTTTATATTGTTGTTCCACCTATAGGGTTGCAGACCCCTTCAACTCCTTGGGTACTTTCTCTAGCTCCTCCATTGGGGTCCCTGTGTTCCATCCTATAGATGACTGTTAGTATCCACGTCTGTATTTGCCAGACACTGACAAAGCCTCACAAGAGACAGCTATATCACGGTCCTTTCAGCATAATCTCTCTGGCATATGCAATAGTGTCTGCATTTGTTGACTGAGTATGGGATGGACCCCTGGGTGGGGAAGTCTCTGGATGGTCCACCCTTTTGTTTTAGCTCTAAAGGTTGTCTCTGTAACTCCTTCCATGGCTATTTTGTTACATATTCTAGGGATGAATGAAGTATCCATGGGTTGGTCTTCATTCTCCTTGATTTTGCTGTGCTTTGCAAATTGTACCTTGGGTATTCTAGGTTTCTGGGCTAATGTCCACTTATCAGTGAGTGCATATCAAGTGACTTCTTTTGTGTCTGGGTTACCTCACTAAGGATGATATCCTCCAGATCCATCCATTTGTCTAAGAATTTCATAAATTCATTGTTTCTAGTAGCTAAGTAGTACTCCATTGTATAGATGTACCACATTTTCTGGATCCATTCCTCTTTTGAAGAACATCTGGGTTCTTTACAACTTCTGGCTATTATAAATAAGGCTACTATGAACAGAGTGAAGCATGTGCCCTCATTACTAGTTGGAACACCTTCTGAGTATATTCCAAGGAGAGGTATTGCTGTATCTTCCAGTAGTACCATGTCCAGTTTTCTGAGGAAATGCCACACTGATTTCCAGAGTGGTTGTACAAGCTTGCAATCCCACCAATAGTGGAGTGTTCCTCTTTCTCCACATCCTTGCCAGCATCTGCTGTCTCCTGTGTTTTTGATCCTAGCCATTATGACTGGTGTGAGTTGGGATCTCATGATTTTTTTAATTTGCATTTTCCTGATCATTAAGGATGGCCACAGAATTGTGGAAGTGGTGCCTTCTGTCAGGATCCTGCTTTCTGGGAGCATGGCAAGCTTCCTTCCCTTCCTTGCAAAGTTACCTGTTGGGTCTCTGGGGTGTAAACCCAGTTAAACTAGGGAACAAGCTGCCTTTCATAGTCCAGCACCCAACAAGCATGTGCAATAGTCAGATGCAAATATGTGTACCCAACCAATGGACAGAAACAGCTGTCCCCTTTGGTTGAGTTATGGAAGGATGTAAAAGGGTAAGGGTAGGGCCGATCCTGTAGGAGGACTGGATTAATCTTGATTAATCTGAACCCCCATAATCTCTCAAACACTGGACCAACAAAAAGGCAGGGTACACATGATGATATGAGGCCCAAATACACATACAGTAGAGGACTGCTCAGTTTTTGTTCATTCAGAGATGACGAAACAAAGCATCCAGAGACTGGAGGCACCACGGTGTTTAGAGATCAGTTGGCATATGGGTGGGGACATCCATGTAGAGACAGGGGGTGGCATGGAGGTATGGAATATGCAAATATCTGAGGGTGAATAAAATATGGAGTGTAAAAATATGAATTAATTAATTAATTAATTAAAAAAGATTTCTGTGAAACATAGTTACATAACCTCTTAATTCCAGCATGCCTCCTATTTTAATATTATTTACTTGCAATTTTAATTTTGGACTCTGATCTTTAAAAACTAAAAATTAACACACATTCTTATACTTCCAAATCCTCCAGTTGTTTTTAGTTGTTCTAGTAGCTTTGCATGAACAATGTATACAATAGCAGCTGGACAGGTTCACTAATTCCATTTTACTGTATCTCTTGTTTTATAGAAACCAAAATTTTAATTTTGCTTATGATATCTTCCATAATGATACCTTGATGCACACTGGAATTTTGAAGAATCAACTGAATTTTTTCCAATAACAGATCTTTTGTCTCTAGGGAAAAAGACAAATAAATTCAATTAATTATTTTTATATCATTTAATTTGGTAGGATAGAGTAAGATATTTATGTTTTGCCAAGTCTAGTGCAGCAAAGCCTGCAATAGAATGCTTTAGACTTGTATAACTTCATGGAGGTATTTCTGCCTGCTAATTATTTTCTGGCTGACAAGAGGCAAATGGCCTGTACTTTTCACTGTCTAGTCTCCAGCTAGGTCCCTATTTCATTTTCTGATGGCAGGAAAGGACAAGGTGTGCCACTCTTGAAACTACACTCACTGTTCCAATAGTAATCTTTCCCTCATCAAATGAACACTCCCTTAAAAACACTCAGAAGAGGAGGCTTTCTTTATGATTTATACCTACGACTAATATTGCTGATAGAGTTGAAATGTTCAAAATTGTGTTCCACATGTTGAAATTACCCACAACAAAAGTACCAGAAGTTTTATGACCAGAAAAATAGAGTGGTCTGTTCAGAATAACTTTGTATAAGATCCAGTTTCTTGCAACTGAATCATTTACACACTGGTGATCTGTAGGTACAGGATGATCTAGCATATTGCCATGTTACATATCAGAACCAAAACAATTTTATCTCTCTCTACTACTCCATACATGTTACCATGAACTTTATTGGTCGAAACACTTGTTTGTCATAAGATATTCACATTTTCAAACATCAAGGTCCCTATTAAAACCTACCTACATCTGAAACCTATATAAGATTATAATCAATGAAGTCTTCTACAAATCTTGTATAATCTTTGTAAATAAGGTAGGAATTTTCTTTGCTCCTGAAACTTTTTCTTAAAAACTTAAAGCTGCAAAGCCATATTGTTCTTTTTTTTTGTAAATAAATAGTTCAATATTGAATAATTTGATAAATCTTGGAAAAATAAACTTGCTGTCTTTACCTATGGTACCATTTCCAAGAATTTAGCTTCAAATCATAAGTCATGAAGATTTGTTCTAGCTATCTCCTAAGGATTTTGTAGCTTTATATCTTTGATTCATGCTGTTACTTTCTTAGCATTGAATTTGGTAAGAGCCCACTTCTTCATTCAATCGGCAGGGCATTTCAATTGGAAACCATTTGACCACATACTCAAGTGTTGATTCCTGAGCCTTTATATCATGCCATTGTTCAATATGCCTATCTTGATGGCAGTATCACATTGATTTGATTATTCTAACAAATATTAATATTCCCAGATGAATTGATTTGAAGTTGACTCTTTTATTAAGATAAGTTTTCCTAATCCCACAAAAGAGATTTAAGTGAGTCTTTGCTGGAAACTTCACTATATCTGTAAATTGCCTTGAGTAATATTGATATCATAAGCCTTCCAACCTATGGAAAGGGAACATGTTTTCACCTATTGGTATATTTTAAGTGTACTAGACTTTTTTTATACTATTATTAGATAATTTCTTTTTTTAATTTTTTTCTTTAATTTTTATTAGATATTTTCTTTATATACATTTCAAATGCTATCCTGAAAGTTCCCTATATGCTCCCTCCACCCTGCTCCCCTACCCACCCACTCCCACTTCTTGGTTCTGGCATTCCCCTGTACTGGGGCATATAAAGTTTGTAATACCAAGGGGCCTCTCTTCCCAGTGATTGCCGACTAGGCTATCTTCTGCTACATATGCAGCTAGAGATACGAGCTCTGGGGATACTAGTTCGTTCATATTGTTGTACCACCTATAGGATTGCAGACCCCTTCAGCTCCTTGGGTGCTTTCTCTATCTCCTCCATTGGGGGCCCTGTGTTCCATCTTATAGATGACTGTGGGCATCCATTTCTTTATTTGCCAGGCACTGGCATAGCCTCATATGAGACAGCTATAACAAGGTCCCTTCAGCAAAATCTTTCTGGCATATGCAATAGTGTCTGGGTTTGGTGGCTGATTATGGAATGGATCCCCGGGTGAGGTAGTCTCTGGAGAGTCCATACCTTTGTCTTAGCTCCAAACTTTGTTTCTGTAATTCCTTTCATGGGTATTTTGTTCCCTATTCTAAGGAGAAATGAAGTATCCACCCATTGGTCTTCCCTCTTCTTGATTTTCTTGTGTTTTGCAAATTATATCTTCGGTGTTCTGTTTCTGGGCTAATATCCACTTATCAGTGAGTGAATATTTAATGACATCTTTTATGATTGGGTTACCTCACTAAGGATGATATCCTCCAGATACATCCATTTGTCCAAGAATTTGATAAATCCATTGTTTTTAATAGCTGAGCAGTACTCCATTGTGTAAATGTACCACCTTTTCAGTATCCATTCTTCTGTTGAGGGACATCTGGGTTCTGTATATACATTTCAAAAGTTATCACCTTTCCTAGTTTCCCTTCTGAAAAACCCCTACACCTTACCCCCTCTCCCTGCTCACCAACCCACCCGCTCCCATTCATGGTCCTGGCATTCCCCTATACTGGGGCATAGAGCCTTCACAGGACCAAGGCCCTCTCCTCCCATTGATGATCATCTAGACCATCCTCTGCTACATATATAGCTAGAGCCACAAGTTCCATCATGTGTTCTCTTTCAAGTTCCACAGTGTCTTTTGCCTTAAAACTCTGGGAGCACTGGTTAGTTCATATTGGTGTTCCTCTTATGGGGTTCAGACCCCTTCAGCTCCCTGGGTACTTTCTCTGTCTCCTTCACAGGGGACCTTGTGTTCCTTCCAATGCATGAGTGTGAGCATCCACTTCTGTATTTGCCAGGCACTGGCAGAACTTCAAAGGAGATAGATATATCAGGCTCCTCTCAGTAGGCTCTTGTTGGCATCTGCCTAGTATATGGGTTTGGTGCTTGTTTATAGGATTGGTATCCAAGTGGGGCTGTCTCTAGATGGTCATTCCTTTAGGCTCTGCTCAGAATTTTGTCTCAGTAACTCCTTCCATGGGAATTTTGTTCCCCGTTCTAAGAAGGAACTAAGTTTCCAAACTTTGGTATTCCTTCTTCTTGAGTTTCATGTATTTTGCAAATTGTATCTTGGGTATTCTAAGTTTCTGGGCTAATATCCACTTATCAGTGAGTACATATCATGTGTGTACTTTTGTGATTGGGTTAACTCACTCAAAATGATAACATACAGATCCATATATTTGTCTAAGAATTTCATAAATTCATTGTTTATAATAGTTGCGGAGTACTCCATTGTGTAAATGTAGCACATTTTTTGTATCCATTTTTCTGTTGACAGACATCTGGGTTTCCAGCTTCTGGTTATTATAAATAAGGCTGCTATAACCATTGTGGAGCAGTGTCCTTATTATTAGTTGTAACATTTCTGGGTATATATCCAGGAGTGGTATTGCTGTATCTTCCGGTAGTAGTATGTCCAATTTTCTGAGGAACTGCCAAAAGTATTTCCAGAGTGGTTGTACCAGCTGGCAAACCCACCAGCAATGGAAGAGTGTTCATCTTTCTCCACAACCTCTCAAGCAGCTGCTGTCACCTGAATTTTTGATCTCAGCCATTATGACTGGTGTGACGAGGAATCTCAGGGCTGTTTTGATTTGCATTTCCCTGATTATTAAGGATGTTGAACAATTTGTTAAATGCTTTTCAGCCATTTGGTATTCCTCAGTTGAGAAATCTTTGTTTAGCTCTGTACCCCATTTTTAATAGGGTTATTTGATTTTATGAAGACTAGCTTCTTGAGTTGTTTGTATATATTGGATATTAGTCCCTTATTTGATTTAAGGTTAGTAAAGATACTGTCCCAATCTGTTGGAGGCCTTTTTGTCTTATTGGCAGTGTATTTTGTCTTACAGAAGCTTTGCAATTTTATGAGTTCCCATATATCCTTTCTTGACCTTACAGCACAAGCCATTGCTGTTCTGTTCAGGAATTTGCCCCCTGTGCTCATATTTTCAAGAGTTTTCCCACTTTCTCCTCTATAAGTTTCAGTGTCTCTGGTTTTATGTGGCGTTCCTTGATTGACTTTGTACAAGGAGATAAGATTGGATCAATTCCCATTCTTCCACATGATAACCTCCAATTGAGCCAGCAACATTTGTTAAAATTGCTGTATTTTTTCCAATGAATGGTTTTAGCTCCCTTGTCACAGATCAAGTGACCCTAGGAGTGTGGGTTCATTTCTGCATCTTCAATTTTACTGGTCGCTGTACAAGTACCATGCAGTTTTTATCACAATTACTCTGCAGTACAACATGAGACAGGCATGGTGATTCCAACAGAGGTTCCTTTAATGAGGAGAATAGTTTTTGCTATCCTCTGTTTTTTGTTATTCCAGACAAATTTGCTAATGGTTTGCTATATATTGCTTTTACTATGTTTAGGTATAGGCCCAGAATTCCTGATCTTTCCAAGACTTTTATCATGAATGGGTGTTGGATTTTCTCAAGTGCTTTCTCACCTTCTAAGGAGATGCTCTGTGATGTTTGTCTTTATATTTGTTTATATAGTGAATAACATTGATGAATTTCCATATATTAAACCACCGCCGCATTCCTGGAATCAAGCCTACTTGGTCATGATGGATGATCGTTTTGGTGTCTTCTTGGATTCAGTTTGTGAGAATTTTATTGAGTATTTTTGCATCGATATTCATAAGGAAAATTGGTCTTAAGTTCTCTTCTTTTGTTAGGTCTTTATGTGGTTTAAGTATCAGAGTAATTCTGGCTTCATAGAATGAATTGGGTAGAGTACCCTATGTTTCTATTTTGTGAAATAATTTGAGGAGAATTGGAATTAGTTCTCCTCCAAAGGTCTGATAGAATTCTGCACTAAACCCATTTTGTCCTGGGTTTTTTTTTTTTTTTTTTTTTTTTTTTTTTTTTTTTTTTTTTGGTTGGGAGAATATTAATGACTGCTTCTATTTCTTAGGCATTATGGAGCTGTTTAGACCATTAATCTGATACTGATTTAATTTTGGTACCTAGTATCTGTCTAGAAAATTGTTCATTTCATCCAGGTTTTCCAGTTTTGTTGAGTATAGCCTTTTGTAGTAGACTTCTGATGATTCTTTGGATTTCCTCAGATTCTGTTGTTATGTCTCCCTTTTCATTTCTGATTTTATTAATTAGGATACTGTCCCTTTGCCCTCTAGTTAGTATGGCTAAGGATTTATCCATCTTGTTGATTTTCTCAAAGAACGTGCTCCTGGTTTGGTTCATTCGTTTTATAGTTCTTTTTGTTTCTACTTCATTGATTTCAGCCTTGAGTCTGATTATTTCCTGCTGTCTACTCCTCTTGGGTAAATTTGTTTTCTTTCATTCTATAGCTTCTTGGTGTGCTGTGAAGCTTCTAGTGTATGCTCTCTCTAGTTTCTTTGTGCTGTCACTCAGCACTATGAATTTTCCTCTTAACACTCCTTTCATTGTATCCCATAACTTTGGGTATGTTGTGGCTTCATTTTCATTAAATTCTAAAGAGTCTTTAATTTCTTCCTTTATTTCTTCCTTGACCAAGTTGTCATTGAGTTGAGTGTTGCTCAGCTTCCAAATGAATGTTGGCTTTCTATTATTCATGTTGTTATTGAAGAACAGCCTTAGTCCGTTGTGGTCTGATAGGATGCATGGGATAATTTCAATATTTTTGTTTCTGTTGAGGCCTGTTTTGTGACCAATTATATGGTCTAGTTTGGAGAAGGTACCATGAGTTGCTGAGAATAAGGCATATCCTTTTGTGTTAGGGCAAAATGTTCTGCAGATATCACTTAAATCCATTTGTTTTATAGCTTCTGTTAATTTCACTGTGTCTCAGTTTAGTTTCTGTTTCTAGGATCTGTCCATTGATAAGAGTGGGGTGTTAAAGTTCCCAGCCATTATTGTGTGTGGTGTAATGTGTGCTTTGATCTTTACTAAGTTTTGTTTAATGAATTTGGATGCCCTTGCAATTGGAGCATAGATATTCAAAATTGAGAGTTCAACTTGGTAGATTTAACTTTGATGAGTATATAGTGCCCCTTCTTGTCTTTTTTTGATAACTTTGTGTTGGAATTAAATTTTATTTTAATTAGAATGGCTACTCCAGCTTGTTTCTTTTGCTTTTGACCATTTGCTTGGAAAAAATTTTCCAGCCTTTTACTCTGAGGTAGTATCTGTCTTTGTCCCTGAGGTGGGTTTCCTGTATGCAACAAAATGTTGGGTCATGTTTATATAGCCAGTCTGTTAATCTATGTCTTTGTATTGTAAAATTGAGTCCACTTATATTACGATATTAAGGAAAAGTAATTGTTACTTCCTGTTATTTTTATTGTTAGAGTTGGGATTCTGTTCTTGCAGCTATCTTCTTTTAGGTTTGTTGAAGGATTACTTTCTTGCTTTTTCTAGGGCATCATTTACCTCCTTCTGTTGGAATTTACTGTTTATTATCCTTTGAAGGGCTAGATTAATGGAAAGATATTGCATAAATTTGGATTTGTCATGGAATACCTTATTTTCTTCATCTATGGTAATTGAGAGTTTTTCTGGGTTAGTAGCCTGGGCTGGCATTTGTGTTCTCTTAGGGTCTGTATATCATCTGTCCAGGATCATCTGTCTTTCATAGTCTCTTGTGAGAAGTCTGGTGTACTTCTGATAGGTCTGGCTTCATATGTTACTTGACATTTTCACCTTACTGCTTTTTATATTCGATCTTTATTTAGTGCATTTGTTGTTCTGATTATTATGTGTCAGGAGGAATTTCTTTTCTTGTCCAGTCTATTTGGAATTCTGTAGGCTTCTTGTATGTTCAAGGGAATGTCTTTCTTTATGTTAGGAAAGTTTTCTTTTCTTTTATTTTTTTCAATTTCTTTTTTTTTTAAATTAGGCATTTTCCTCGTTTACATTTCAAATGCTTTCCCGAAGGTCCCCCATACCCACCCCCCCAATCCTCTACCCACCCACTCCCCCTTTTTGGCCCTGGTGTTCCCCTGTACTGGGGCATATAAAGTTTGTAAGTCCAATGGGCCTCTCTTTGCAGTGATGGCCAACTAGGCCATCTTTTGATACATATGCAGCTAGAGACAAGAACTCTGGGGTACTGGTTAGTTGATAATGTTGTTCCACCTATAGGGTTGCAGTTCCCTTTAGCTCCGTGGGTAATTTCTTTAGCTCCTCCATTGGAGGCCATGTGACCCATCCAATAGCTGACTGTGATCATCCACTTCTGTGTTTGCTAGGCCCCGGCATAGTCTCACAAGAGACAGCTATATCTGGGTCCTTTCAGCAAAATCTTGCTAGCATATGCAATGGTGTCAGCATTTGGAAGCTGATTATGGGATGGATCCCTGCATATGGCAATCTCTAGATGGCCCATCCTTTTGTCACAGCTCCAAATTTTGTCTCGGTAACTCCTTCCATGGGTGTTTTGTTCCCATTTCTAAGAAAGGGTAAAGTGTCCACACTTTGGTCTTCGTTCTTCTTGAATTTCATGTGTTTGGCAAGTTGTTTCTTATATCTTGGGTATCCTAAGTTTCTGGGCTAATATCCACTTATCAGTGAGTACATATTGTGTAAGTTCCTTTGTGATTGGGTTACCTCACTCAGGATGATATCCTCCAGGTCCATCCATTTGCCTAGGAATTTCATAAATTCATTTTTTAATAGCTGAGTAGTATTCCATTGTGTAAATGTACCACATTTTCTGTATCCATTCCTCTGTTAAGGGGCATCTGGGTTCTTTCCAGCTTATGGCTATTATAAACAAGGCTGCTATGAACATAGTGGAGCATGTGTCCTTCTTACCGGTTGGGACATCTTCTGGATATATGCCCAGGAGAGGTATTGCGGGATCCTCCGGTAGTACTATGTCCAATTTTCTGAGGAACCGCCAGACTGATTTCCAGAGTGGTTGTACAAGCTTGCAATCCCACCAACAATGGAGGAGTGTTCCCCTTTCTCCACATCCTCACCAGCATCTGCTGTCACCTGAGTTTTTGATCTTAGCCATTCTGACTGGAGTGAAGTGGAATCTCAGGGTTGTTTTGATTTGCATTTCCCTGATGATTAAGGATGTTGAACATTTTTTCAGGTGTTTCTCTGCCATTCAGTATTCCTCAGGTGAGAATTCTTTGTTCAGCTCTGAGCCCCATTTTTTAATGTGGTTATTTGATTTTCTGCAGTACACCTTCTTGAGTTCTTTATATATTGGATATTAGTCCCCTATCCGATTTGGGATAGGTAAAGATCCTTTCCCAATCTGTTGGTGGCCTTTTTGTCTTATTGACGGTGTCTTTTGCTTTGCAGAAGCTTTGCAATTTTATGAGGTCCCATTTATCGATTCTTGATCTTACAGCACAAGCCATTGCTGTTCTATTCAGGAATTTTCCCCCTGTACCCATATCTTCGAGGCTTTTCCCTACTTTCTCCTCTATAAGTTTCAGTGTCTCTGGTTTTATGTGGAGTTCCTTAATCCACTTAGATTTGATCTTAGTACAAGGAGATAGAAATGGATCAATTCACATTCTTCTACATTATAACTGCCAGTTGTGCCAGCACCATTTGTTGAAAATGCTGTCTTTTTTCCACTGGATGGTTTTAGCTCCCTTTTCAAAGATCAAGTGACCATAGGTGTGTGGATTCATCTCTGGGTCTTCAATTCTGTTCCATTGGTCTACTTGTCTGTCACTATACCAGTACCATGCAGTTTTGATCACAATTGCTCAGTTTTAGGTCAGACATGGTGATTCCACCTGAGGTTGTTTTATCCTTGAGAAGAGTTTTTGCTATCCTCGGTTTTTTGTTATTCCAGATGAATCCGCCCATTGCCCTTTCTAATTCTTTGAAGATTTAAGTTGGAATTTTGATGGGGATTGCATTGAATCTGTAGATTGCTTTTGGCAAGATAGCCATTTTTACAATGTTGATCCTGCCAATCCATGAGCATGGGAGATCTTTCCATCTTCTGATATCTTCTTTAATTGATTTCTTTAGAGACTTCAAGTTCTTATCATACAAATCTTTCACTTCCTTAGTTAGTTCGAGTCATGCCAAGGTATTTTATATTATGTGTGACTATTGAGAAGGGTGTTGTTTCCCTAATTTCTTTCTCAGCCTGTTTATCCTTTGTGTACAGAAAAGCCGTTGACTTGTTTGAATTAATTTTATATCCAGCAACTTCATTGAAGATGTTTATCAGGCTTAGGAGTTCTCTGGTGGAATTTTTAGGGTCACTCATATATACTATCATATCATCTACAAAAAGTGATATTTTGACTTCTTCCTTTCCAATTTGTATCCCCTTGATCTCCTTTTGTTGTCTAATTGCTCTGGATACGAATTCAAGTTCAACGTTGAATAGGTAGGGCGATAGTGGACAGCCTTGTCTAGTCCCTGATTTTAGTGGGATTGCTTCCAGCTTCTCACCATTTACCTTGATGTTGGCTAATGGATTGCTGTAGATTGCTTTTATCATGTTTAGGTATGGACCTTGCATTCCTGATATTTCCAAGACTTTAATCATGAATGGGTGTTGGATTTTGTCAAATGCTTTCTCAGCATCCAACGAGATGATCATGTGGTTTTTGTCTTTGAGTTTGTTTATATACTGGATTACGTTGATGGATTTCCATATATTGAACCATCCCTGCATCCCTGGGATGAAACCTACTTGGTCAGAATGGATGATTGTTTTGATGTGTTCTTGGATTCAGTTAGCAAGAACTTTATTGAGGATTTTTGCATCGATATTCATAAGGGAAATTGGTCTAAAGTTCTCTAAGTTTGTTGGGTCTTTTTGTGGTTTAGGTATCAGAGTAATTGTGGCTTCATAGAATGAGTTGGATAGAGTACCTTCCGTTTCTATTTTGTGGAATAGTTTTTGAAGAACTGGAATTAGGTCTTCTTTGAAGGTCTGACAGAATTCTGCACTAAACCTGTCTGGTCCTGGGCTTTTTTTTGGCGGGGAGACTATTAATGACTGCTTCTATTTCTTTAGGGGATATAGGACTGTTGAGATCATTAACCTGATCTTGATTTAGCTTTGGTACCTGGTATCTGTCTAGAAACTTGTTCATTTCATCCAGGTTTTCCAGTTTTGTTGAGTATAGCCTTTTGTAGAAGGATCTGATTGTGTTTTGGATTTCTTCAGGATCTGTTGTTATGTCTCCGTTTTCATTTCTGATTTTGTTAATTAGGATGCTTTCCCTGTGCCCTCTAGTGAGTCTGGCTAAGGGTTTATCAATCTTGTTGATTTTCTCAAAGAACCAGCTCCTTAATTGGTTGAATCTTTGAATAGTTCTTCTTGTTTACTTGGTTGATTTCACCCCTGAGTTTGATTATTTCCTGCCTTCTACTCCTCTTGGGTGAATTTGCTTCCTTTTGTTCTAGAGCTTTTAGGTGTGTTGTTAAGCTGCTAATGTGTGCTCTCTCTATTTTCTTTTTGGAGGCACTCAGAGCTATGAGTTTTCCTCTTAGGAATGCTTTCATTGTGTCCCATAAGTTTGGGTATGTTGTGGCTTCATTTTCATTAAATCCAAAAAGTCCTTAACTTCTTTCCTTATTCCTTCCTTGACCAAGGTATCATTGAGAAGAGTGTTGTTCAGTTTCCATGTGAATGTTGGCTTTCTTTTATTTATTTTGTTATTGAAGATCAGCCATAGTTCATGGTGATCTGACAGGATGCATGGGACAATTTCAATATTTTTGTATATGTTGAGGATTGTTTTGTGACCAATTGTGTGGTCAATTTTGGAGAAGGTACCATGAGGTGCTGAGAAGAAGGTATATCCTTTTGTTTTAGGATAAAATGTTCTGTAGATATCTGTTAAGTCCATTTGTTTCCTCACTTCTGTTAGTTTCACTGTGTCCCTGTTTAGTTTCTGTTTCCATGATCTGTCCATTGGTGAAAGTGGTGTGTGGAAGTCTCCCACTATTACTGTGTGAGGTGCAATGTGTGCTTTGAGCTTTACTAAAGTTTCTTTAATGAATGTGGCTGCTCTTGTGTTTGGAGCATAGATATTCAGAATTGCGAGTTCCTCTTGGAGGATTTTACCTTTGATGAGTATGACTTGCCCCTCCTTGTCTTTTTTGATGACTTTGGGTTGGAAGTCAATCTTATCAGATATTAGGATGGCTACTCCAGCTTGTTCATATCATTTGCTTGGAAAATTGTTTTACAGCCTTTCATTCTGAGGTAGTGTCTATCTTTTTCTCTGAGATGAGTTTCTTGTAAGCAGCAAAATGTTGGGTCTTGTTTTTGTAGCCAGTTTGTTAGTCTATGTCTTTTTATTGGGGAGTTGAGACCATTGATATTAAGAGATATTAAGGAAAAGTAATTGTTGCTTCCTGTTATTTTTGTTGTTAAAGTTGGCATTCTGTTCTTGTGGCTGTGTTCTTTTAGTTTTGTTGAGGGATTACCTTCTTTTTTTTTTTCTAGGGTGTGATTCCGTCCTTGTATTGGTTTTTTTCTGTATTATCCTTTGAAGGGCTGGATTCGTGGAGAGTTAATGGGTGAATTTAATTTTGTCGTGGAATACTTTGGTTTCTCCATCTATGGTAATTGAGAGTTTGGCTGGGTATAGTAGCCTGGGCTGGCATTTATGTTCTCTTAGTGTCTATATCACATCTGTCCAGGCTCTTCTGGCTTTCATAGTCTCTGGTGAAAAATCTGGTGTAATTCTGATAGGCTTCCCTTTATATGTTACTTGACCTTTTTCCCTTACTGCTTTTAGTATTCTATCTTATTATTGCATTTGTTGTCCTGATTATTATGTGTCGGGAAGAATTTCTTTTCTGGTCCAGTCTATTTGGAGTTCTGTAGACTTCTTGTATGTTCATGGGCATCTCTTTCTTTAGATTTGGTAAGTTTTCTTCAATAATTTTGTTGAAGATGTTTGCTAGTCCTTTGAGTTGAAAATCTTCATTCTCATCCACTCCTATTATCTGAGGTTTGGTCTTCTCATTGTGTCCTGGATTTCCTGGATGTTTTGGCTTAGGATCTTTTTGCATTTTCCATTTTCTTTGATTGTTGTGCCGATGTTCTCTATGGAATCTTCTGCACCTGAGATTCTCTCTTCCATCTCTTGTATTCTGTTGCTGATGCTCTCATCTATGTTTCCAGATTTCTTCCCTAGGGTTTCTATCTCCAGCGTTGCCTCACTTTGGGTTTTCTTTATTGTGTTTACTTCCCTTTTTAGGTCTAGTATGGTTTTGTTCATTTCCATCATCTGTTTGGATGTGTTTTCCTTTTTTTTTATAAGGACTTCTACCTGTTTGGTTGTGTTTTCCTGTTTTTCTTTAAGGACTTGTACCTCTTTAGCAGTGTTCTCCTTCATTTCTTTAAGTGAGTTATTAAAGTCCTTCTTGATGTCCTCTACCATCATCATGAGATATGCTTTTAAATCCAGGTCTACCTTTTCAGGTGTGTTAGGGTGCCCTGGACTGGGCGAAGTGGGCGTTCTGTGTTCTGATGATGGTGAGTGGTCCAGGTTTCTGTTAGTAGGATTCTTACGTTTACCTTTCACCATCTGGCAATCTCTGGAGTTACTTGTTATAGTTGTCTTTGTTTAGAGATTGTTCCTCTGGTGATTTTGTTACCCTCTATCAGCAGACGTCGGAGACTAGCTGTCTCCTCTGAGTTTCAGTCATCAGAGCAGTCTCTGCAGGCAAGCTCTCCTCTTTCAGGGAAGGTGCACAGTTATCTGGTGTTTGGACCTCCTCCTGGATGAAGATGAAGGCCCAAAACAGGATCTTTCCCAGAAGATGTGTTGCTTTGGCCAGGAAGGTGGCCGGTTGTCTGGAGCTGAAAATGGTTCTGCCTCAGAAGGTCTCTGGCTCTCGCCTCTCCCAGAAACTGCTGGCCTCTGTATTCCACACCCTCACCCGTGCAGCCTGCCCTCCACGGATTCCCGGAACCAAGGTGGCTCCCGCGGAGCCTGAGGCAGAAACCTCTCAGGCTGGGCGGACCCCTGTGCTCTCACCAGGAAGGTGGCCGGTTGTCTGGAGCCGAAAATGGCGCCGCCTCAGAAGTGAAAGTTTTCTTCTATAATATTGTTGAAGATATTTACTGGTGTTTTAGTTGAAAGTCTTCATTCTCATATCTACTTATTATCCTTAGTTTTGGTCTTCTCATTGTTTTCTGGATTTCGTGGATGTTTTGATTTAGGATCTTTTTGCATTTTGCATTTTATTTGATTGTTGTGTCCATGTTTTCTATGGAATCTTCTGCACCTGAAATTCTCTCTTCCATCCTTTATATTCTATTGTTGATACTTGCATCAATGGTTCCTGATTTCTTTCCAAGGATTTCTATCTCCAGACTTGTCTTCCTTTGTGATTTCTTTATTGTTTCTACTTCCCTTTTTAGATCCTGGATGGTTTTGTTCAATTCCTTTACCTGATTGTATGTATTCTTCTGTATGTCTTTAAGGTAGTTATTTACTTCGTACTTAAAGTCTTCCATCATCATCATGAGAAGTGACTTTAGAACCATATTTTGTTTCTTTGGTGTGATGGTGTAACCAGGACTTGCTATGGAGGTAGTGGTTGTTTCTGATGGTGCCAAGTAACCTTGGTATTTGTTGCTTCTCTTCTTACATTTGCCTCTTCCATGTGATTATCTCAAGTGCTTGCTGCCCTCAATATATCTGATTGGAGCCAGTCCTTCCTATAATCCCAGCTGATTCAGGACTCCTCAAAGTCCAGCTTTCTCTGTGATCCTGTGATTCCAGGCTCCTGTGAACCTGAGATTCTAGGTGTGTCAGAGTTCTTGGCAGTCAAGCTTCCTCTGAGACCCTTAGATCCTGGTGTGACCAAGCTCTTGGTATCCTGGGATCTTGGAATTCTGCGATCCTGGGCATGTGACAGTGCCTGAAGTGGTGTCTCCTCTGGGGACCATGGGGCTTTCTAATGTATTCAAACCAAGATATACCAGTACTGACCAGAAGAAACCCCAGCTGCTGGGCTTGAAGGGCTCCTGTGCACTGACCAGCCACAATTGCTTTGGAACAGATGTTGTGTTCTTCTCACCAATGATCCTAAGATCCTAGGCATGCTAGGGCACCTACAGCATGGAGATTCCTCTGGGTACCATGGGACCATCCACTGAGATTGTGCCCAGGGTGGCCCAGAGCTGGTGGCAACCTGGAGGGCACATTGTTCTTTGCAATTTAGCGTGGTGAATTGATTCTGAATATGCAGAGCAGAGTTTTACCCCTGATGTTACAACTGCTCTCTGAGTATCTTGATCTCATTAGTTCTGCTTTATTGCTCAATATTCCTGCCTGATACATAGACCTTGATATATTAGTGAAAATGTCCATTAAATGCCAGCTGTCACATTCATCTTTGGATGAATTGAGCAGACTCCTTTTTCTACTTGGTCCACTGTATATCCTGTCTTTATTTTACTAAGTTTTTAAGAACTCACCCTACATAACAATGTAAGTCATTCATATCTGCCAAAGCCTTTTCTTCCTATAAAAGTTCACATCATAGAATGGGTCTCAACAAAACCATTAATGTTCACAACCAGAATCTAATTACCATTATATCTGGGATTCTATTAAACGCCTTATTAAAAACATTGTAAATAATCTATGCAAACACACTTATCAACAAAGAGGAAAACCATGATATCTGTAGTTAGGCATTATATCAGTTAAAATATTAATTTCCTGTTGCATTCACCTTGTGCCCTAAAAATTAAAATTCTATTACTTATAGTTCAATTTAACAACTCTACAAATCCATACCATATATTAGTGGACACTTTTCTACTCCTCTCTTCACAGACATCAAATAGATTATTCTGCATGGTAATATTAGATTAAGTTAAATCATACATTCACACCCAGCCTACTGGAGTGGTTTGTGATTCCTTAAAGATTTTCTCTGAAGTATCTCGATTAGAAGCTGACAACAAAATACCCTCCATGTAATAAAAATAACTGATTGAAGAATTTATCTACAAATTATGTCCTGTGGTTATTGCACAAAGTTGTGTCTTGCACAAATATTGACATAGAGGAGGACTATTTAATATTCCCTGTAGACAAACTTCCCCCTAATATCTGTTTATGGGATGAGAAGTTACAATTGAACCAAATTTTCTCTGTCCTTCTCAGTACAAAATGTAGTAAAAAAAAGCAAGTGTTTAAATCCATAATTATTAAGTACTCAGGAAATAAAGGATAGTAATCCCATGGTTCTAATGCTCATATTTGTTGAATTGTAAGATACTCAACTCTAAAATCTGTTATCATTTTCAGATTTTCCTTCTTCTAAAAAATAACAAATGCAGGGGATGTCCACAGTTTGACAGACACCTGTATATTTTGCCTCTAGTTGCACTTGTACCAGATGGTCAAGCTCCTAACATATCTATCAATGCATCCTTATGAAGTAACAATTTTCAGAGTACAGCACTTGGCATTTAAGTTATGGCTCCTCCTTAAACTTGGAAACTCTCTTCCTTTTATGTCTCATGCTTCAACAATTGGCAAAAACTGGGGTTGCTTTTCATGTGATATATCAACACCTTTCACCGGAGCATCCACAATATCACTGGGAATTTCATCAGTGGCTATCTTTTGAATCAGAGTAATATTTACTATGCAACCCACTGCTGTAAAATATAGCTTTCCCAGAAATTTATGGGCAAGGCATCAACATAAGGCCCCAACTTTTACATTTTACATTCTACTCAAACTTATTTAAATGCTTATACCTTGTTAAATATTAATCTGCAATAACTTGCCACTTCCTATGAACTGAGAATAAACACTTTAACAGGAACATTATGAGATGTAAGGTTTCTGTGAAATCAAGGTTACATAAACACCTCATTTCACCATGACTGTTATTTCAGTACCATTTACTTGCAATTATAATTTTGGCCTCTGATCTTTAAGAACTGAATATTAACACATTTTCTTGCATTTCTAAACATTACTGTTCTTTCTCCTTAGGTAGTTTTGCCCTAGAGCAAGGTATATAGTAGGACCTTGGCAATTCACTAATACCATTACACTGTATCTCTAGTTTTTCAGAGACTAAAAGTTTAATTTGTCTTCTGATATATTCATTGACGATACCTTTTTGCACACTGGAACTTTGAAGAATCCACTGAATTCTTTCCAACAGCAAATCTTTTGTCCCTATGGTGGAAAGAAAAAAAATTACAATTAGTTTTGTTTTCTATTTTTTTTTTTAATATCATGGCATTTGGTAGGATAGAGTAAGTTGTTTATATTTTGCCAAGTCTAGAACACAACTGCCAGAAGTAGCATGCTTTAGACTTGTATAACTTTATGGAGGTATTTCTGCCGGCTTATCATTTTCTGGCTGTCAAGAGGCAAATGGCCTATACTTTTCACTGTGTAGTCTCCAGCTAGGTCTCCATTTCATTTCCTGATGGCAGGAAAAGACAAGTTCTGCCACTCTTGAAACTACACTTATTTTTCCAACAGTAATCCTTCTCTCATATGAACACTCCTTCAAAAACTCTCAGAAGAGGCTTTCTTTATAATGTATACCAGAACTAATATTAACTAATATTAACTCAGGACTGATGGAGTTAAAATGTTCAAAATTGTATTCCACATGCTAAAATTATTCACAATAAAAGTATCAGATATTTTATAACCAGAGAAATAGAGTCGCCTGTTCACGATAAGTTTGTATAAGATCTTGTTTCCTGCAACTGAATCATTAATCATTTACACACTGGTGATCTGTAGGTATAGGATGACCTAGCAAATTGGCATGTTACATATCAGAACCAAAATAGTTTTATCTCTCTACACTTCTCCATAAGTGTTACCGTGAACTTTATTAGTTGAAACACCTGTTTGTCATAAGATACTCACATTTTCAAACATTAAAGGTCCGTGTTAAAAATCTTTCCTACATCTGATTTTCACATTAGGTTTACAACTGAAACCAATATAAGGTTATGATCAATGAAGGCTTCTATAAAGTTTGTATAATATTTGTAAATAAGATAGGAGTTTTCTTTGCTCCTGAACCTTTTTCCTGAAAACTTAAAGATGCAAAGACACATTGTTCTTTCCATTTCAACATCTGGATCTGGAATCTGGATAGCAGAGTATTGCCCTTGATGTAACACCTGCTCTCTGAGTATTTGAATCCACTAGTTATGCCTTATGGATTGCTATTCCTGCCTGATACATAGAATTTGATATTTTAGTGAAAACGTCCATTGAATGACAGCTGTCACATTCATCTTTGGATGAATTGAGCAGACCCCTTTTTCTACTTGGTCCACTGTATATCCTATATTTATTACACTAAGTTTTAAAGAACTCAACCTACCTAATAATGTAAGTCATTCATATCTGCCAAAGCCTTTTCTTCCTATAAAAGGTCACATCATAGAATGGGTCTCAGCAAAACCATTAATGTTCACAATCAGAATCTAATTACCATTATATTTGGGATTTTATAAGCACCTTATTAAAAACATTGTAAACAGTCTATGTAAACACAATTATTCACAAAGAGGAAAATCATAATATCTGTAGCTAGGCATTATATCAGTTAAAATATTAATATCCTGTTACATTCACCTTATACCCTAAAAATTAAAATTCTATTATTTATAGCTGAATTTAACAACATAACTAAGCCATACCATATACTAAGGGACACTTTTCTACTCCTCTCTTCACAGACATTAGTTTATTCTGACTGGTCATATTAGATTGAGTTAAATCAATTTTTCACATATAGCCTAGTGGAGTGGCTTGTGATTCCTTAATGCTTTTCTCTGAAGTATCTCAATAAGAAGCTGACAACAAAATACCATCCCTGTAATAAAAATAATTGATTGGAGAATTTATCTACAAATTATGTCCTGTGGTTATTGCACAAAGTCGTGTCTTGCACAAATATTGACATAGAGGAGAACTGTTTAACATTCCCTGTAGACAAACTTCCTCCTGATGTCTGTTTTTGGGATGAGTAGTTACAGTAGAGAGAAATTTTCTCTGTTCTTCTCAGTACAAAATGTAGTAAAAAAGTAAGTGTTTAAATCAACAATTATCAAGTACTCAGGCAATAAAGAAAGGAAAATTATCCCATGGCTCTAATGCTCATATTTGTTGAATTATTAGATCCTCACCTCTAAAATCTGTCATAACTTTCATATTTTCTTTTTCTAAAAATTAACAAATACAGGGGATGTCCATGGTCTAGCAGACTCCTGTATCTTTTGCTTCTAGTTGCACTTGTACCTGATGGTCAAGTTTCTAAACATATTTTGTCAAATTTCTTGGATCTATCCATACATCCTTGTGAAAGTAATAATTTTCATGGTACAGCCATTACCATTTCAATCATGGCTCCTCCTTAAACTTGGAAACTCTCTTCCTGTTATGACTTGCGATTGAACAACTGGCAAAAAAATGGGGTTACTTTTCATGTGATATATCAACATCTTTCACCAAATCATCCACAATATCACCCTAAATTACATCAATGGTTATCTCCTGAATCACAATAATGTTATCCATGCAAACCACTACTGTAAAAGATAGTTTTTCCAGAAATTTATGGGCAAGTCATCAACATATGGCCCCACTTTAACATTTTACTTTCTACTCTCACATATTTAATACCTCATACCTTGTATTTTAAATCTGTGATAACTTGCCACTTCCTATGAACTGAAAATAAACCCTTCAGCAGGGCGTTTCTGAGATTAAAGGTTTCTGTGAAATCGTAATTACATATACTGCTCTTTCCACCATGGATCTTAGTACCATTTACTTGCAATTTTAATTTTGGCCTCTGATCTTAAGTAACTGGAAATTAACACATTTTCTTGTATTTCCAATTATTCCTGTTGTTTCTCCTAGAGTAGTTTATCCTAGAGAAATGTTTATAATAGGAGCTGTGCAATTCACTAATACCATTACACTGTATTTCTAGGTTTTCAGTGACCAAAGGTTTATTATTTTTTAATATATATTCAATGATGATACCTTTTTGCAAACTGGTACTTTGAAGAATCAATTGAATTCTTTCCAAGAGCAAATCTTTTGTCTCTATTGGGGAAAGATAAAAACACAATTAGTTATTTTTATATCATTGAATTTGATAGGATAGAGTAAGATGTTTATCTTTTCCAAGTCTATAGCAGCACTGCCTGCAGTAGCATGCATTAAACTTGTTTAATTTCATTGAAGTATTTCTGCATGACAAGATGCAAATGGTCTTTACTTTTCCCTGTCTTGATGTCAGCTAGGCACCCATTTCATTTTCTGATGGAAGGAAAAGACCTGGTATACCTCTATTGGATGTACATGCATTGTTCCAAGAGTAACCCTTCCCTCATAAAATGCACTCACCCCCAATATCACTCTGTTGAAGCGGCTTTCTTTTTTATTTAGATCCTAGGAAAATTTATTGCCCTTAGACTTGACTTGTTCATGACTGGGTTTCAAATGACACAATTTCCCACATTGAAAATATCAGATATGTTAAGTCCAGTACCCAGAGAAGCTTCTTCTCAATATCTTCATATATGATACTGTTTCCTACAACTGAATCACTAAGCATTTACACATTGGTTATATCTAGGTGTAAGATGACCTAGCAAATTAGCATGTTACATATTAGAACCAACATCAATTTTCTCCCTCTCCAAATTGTTTAGGGTGTGCCTAGGCCTTTAATGATCTAAGAACTTTTTTGTCATAAGATATTCACATTTCAAACTCCAAGGTCCCAATGAAAACCTGCCATGAATCTGGTATTCATATTTTTAGATTTATCACAGGCCAATATAAGATTGTAATCAGTGAAAGCTTCTACACAGCTTGTACAATCGTTGTAGATAAGGTAGGAATTTTCTTTGCTCCAGAAGCATTTCCATGAGAACTTAAAGCTACAAGCACTATTGGTCTTTCATTTTCAGCATGGATGAATTCTGACTGAATTTGGATATCAGAGTATTGCCCTTGACCTAACAACTACTCTCTGAGTATCTTGATTCCACTAGTTCTGCTTTATGGATCAATATTCCTGCCTGATACAAAGAGTTTTTATTAAAAAAAAAAAGTCACTAGCATGCCAGCAGTCACATTCATCTGTGGATAAATCTACTGCACCCCGTTGTCTACTTTATCTTTTGTATATCCCATCTTTATTGCATTAAGCTTTTATGAATGCAACTTAAATAAAAATGTAAGTCATTCATATCTGTCAAAGCCATTTCTACCTCTTAATGATCTCATCATACCATGGGGCTCTGCAAAATTAATGAAGTTCCAAGCCAGAAGCTAATTATCTTTATATTTGATGTTCAATAAGCTACTTATTAACAACACAGTAACCTGTCTATGTAAGCACTCTACTTCACAAAGAGTAAAATCATGATATCTCTAGTTTGGAGTTATATGAGGTTAAAGTATTCATTTCCTGATGCATTCACATTATGTCCTAAACAGAAAAATTCAGTTATTTATAACTGAATGAAACAACACCAGGCATTTATAGCATGTGCTCATGTACACCATTCTACCCCTCTGTTCACACACATCAAGTACAGTCTTCTGCATGTTCTTTTTAGATTGAGTCATATCAAACTTTCACATCCAGCACACTGGAGTAGTTTGTGATTCCTTAAAAATTTCCTCTGAAGAATCTCGTTCAGAAGCTGCCAACAAAATCGCATCATAGGCCCTTGGTCTTGCGAAGATCTTATGCTCCAGTACAGGGGAATGCCAGGGCCAGGAAGCAGGAGTGGGAGGGTTGGAGAACAGGGCGGGGGCAGGTATAAGGGGTATTGGGGATAGCATTTGAAATGCAAATGAAGAGAATATCTAATAAAAAATTAGAATTACTCGAAAAAAATTGATTAGAGAATTTATCTACAAATTGTATCTGGTAGTTATAACATATCACATTTTCTTGCCCAAATAATGACATCATTTTGACTATTTAATATTCCCTGTAGAAGACCGTTCCTCTGACATCAGTTTATGGTGTAAGGAGGTACAATAGAGCAAAATTTCTTCATTCTTCTCAGTACAATGTGTAATAAAAAGCATATTTTTAAATCATTTCCTCTCATGTCCATAGGTAATACAGAATGTAAAGGAATTCCTTGGCTGTAATGCTCATATTTGTTGAATTATTCTATCCTTACCTCTAAAATATGTTACCATTTTCATTTTTTCTTAAATATAAAATGCAGGGGATGGCCATGGTTTGTTAGACTCCTCTGTATGTTTTGACTCTAGCTGCATTTTTCCAGATGTCAAGCTCCTATCATATTTATTTTGGCATGTGCCATTGCTCTATCCATAAGTCTTTGTGAGGTAATAATTTTCAGAGGAGGGTTCTTGGCATTTTATTCATGGCTCCTTATTTAAATTGGAAAATCTATGACTGTTATGTCTTGTGTTTAAAAATTGTCAAAGCCAGAAGTTGATAAATCAATATCTTCCCCTAGTATATCCACAATAAATTTCATCAGTGGCTATCTTTTGAATCACAATAATATTAACCATGTATACTATTGTTAAAAATGATCAATTTCTTATAAATTTATAGACATATCCACATAAGGCCCCAACTTTCACATTTAAACTTCTACTCTCAAACATTTAACTACTCATACATTTTATTAATCTTTGATAACTTACTACTTCCTATGAACTGTGTGGAAACCTTTTAAAGACGGTATCCTAAGTTCTAAGTTTTCTGTAAAATCAGTTATATAAGATCCTATTTCCACCATTCCTCTTATTTCAATGCCATTTACTTGCAATTTAATTTTGGCTTTGAATCATTAACATCTGATAATTAACACATTTTGTTGTACTTACAAACACTCCTGTTGTTTCTCCTAAAGTAGCATTGCGCTAGAGCAAGAGATATAGAAGCAGGTGCATAGTTTCACTAGACCATTTAACTGTATCTCTAATTTTTCAGAGACTAAACGTTTAATTTCCTTTTTGATATATTCAATGATGATACCTTGATGCACACTGGAATTTTGAAGAATCAACTGAATTCTTTCCAACAACATATCTTTTGTTTCTAGGGAAAAAGACAAATACATTCAAATTAGTTATTTTTATATCCTTGAGTTTTGGTAGGATAAAGTATGATATTTATCTTTTACCAAGTCTAGAGTAGAACTGCCTCTAGTAGTAGGCTGTAGAATTGTATAACTTCATTGAGGTGTTTCTACCTGCTGATTATTGTCTGGCTGACAGAAGGCAAATGATTTTTTGCTGCCTGGCCTCCAACTAGGCCTCTGTGTCATTTTCTGATGGCAGAAGTAGTCCTGGTGTACCTCTCTTGTTTCTATACACATTGGTCCCACAGTAACCCTTCTGTAGTCAAATGAACACACCTTCAAGATCACTCTGAAAAAGAGGGTTTCTTCTGAGTTATACCTAGGGTAAACATTGCTCCTAGAGCATAATTTTACGCAATTTTGTTGTAAATATTGATATTTACCATAATAAATCAACAGATATTTTAACAACAGACTTAGAGTGGCTTGTTCACAATATTTTTGTCTATAATTCTGTTTCTTGTAACTGAATAACTAGGCATTTATACATTGGTAAACTCTAGGTTTAGTATGACCTAGCAAATTAGCATGTTGCATATAAGAATAAATATCAGTTTCCTCCTTCTCCATGTCTCCATATGTGATGCCTAAAACTTTAGTGGTCTAAGAACTTGGTTTTCATAATATATTCACAGTTTTCCAACGCCAACATCTCTATGCTAACCTGCCTTGTTTCTGGTTTCATATAATTAGGTTTATCACTGAAACCAATATAAGATTATAATCACTGAAAGAATCTAAAGAATTTGAACCAAAGTGTTTATTTTTTATTGCTTATATGATTATGGGTTAGATTTTTTTGAATTGAGCCTGGGTGATTAAATTTAGATAGCCATAATGCTGAATAGTTCTATGTGTCTTCGGTTTTGGCACACACATTTCACCTTTCAGCTTCTTCATAAACTTGGATTGCAATAACAAGTGTTAAAGTGGTTTCAACTTGATAAAGTCACCATGATTTTTTTGAAATGGTATTGTCAGAAACTCCACTGAAGAAGCAGAGAATCTGGGAAGAAGAAAAAAATGGTTAAATGCATTGAGAAATATTCATTCCCAGTTGCTTAGATGATGGCCATAATGCATATTGCAAGGGAACTTGTTAGAAAGAACTATGGCAGAAATGTACAGGAGTCTAAGGATTTTATTTTATTGGCATACATGTACCACATAAATAAATAATTTCCTTTAAGATATTTTCATGGAAACATATAACAATAATTTGATATTCATTCTGCACTTCCCCAAATCGTTTCCCTGTCTTTGGCTTTGATATAACTCCTAGACAATCTTGTTACTACATTAATATCACACATATATTATAATTTACTCCTATACATGTAAAATTTCCAATCTACAAAGTTGAAAATCATAATATCTGTATGTCTGCATTTCAGCTATATTATTAACTTACCTTTATATTCTTCTCATGCCCCAAAATAACAATTCTAATATTTATAGATCTATTAAGCCCCACCATGCATGCATATCATAGTCACATGTAGACTTCTATACCTTTCATTTGAAATTTTAATTGTGGACTTGGATCATGAATGGCTGAAAATTAATACATTTTCTGTACTTCCAAACACTCCAGTTCTTTATCCTGTACAGATGTGCCTGAAAGCTAGGGATACAGTAGCAGCTAGGCAATCCTACTGCAAGCATTAAATTTTATATCTATATATTCACAGAACATGGGTTTAATTTCTCTTTTGAAATTCATCAATCATACCTGGATTCACACTGGAACTTTGAAGAATCTGCTGAATTCTGTCCAACAGCAACTTTTCTCTTCCTGGGGGCAAAGGAGCATAAATTAGTAATTTTATGTCACTGAGTTTTTGTGCGATAGAGTAATTTTTTATCTCTTACCATCTAGATGAGCTGCCTGCATTAGCATGCATTAGACTTGCATTACTTCAGTGAAGTAATTCAGCCTGCTTACTCTTTTCTGGCTGACAAGAAGCAAATGGCCTCTAGGTTTTGCTGTGTTGCCTTCAGCCAAGTCCCCTTTACATTTTATGATGGCATGTAAAGACTTTGAGTATCTCTCTTGGACCTACATCCATTGTTCCAATGATAACATTTATCTCATGTAATGAACACACTTGGAAGAGTAGGCGTTTTATTATTATTTATTCCTAGGATAAACATTGTCCTTAGAGATTCCTTGTTTGCAATTGTATTGCAAATGACCAAATTTCCCACAATAAAAACATTAGGCACTTTGAGACCAGAGACCTACTGCAACTTGTTCAGAACTTGTTCTGTGCATGTGAACATGATTCCTGCAAGTAGACAACTAGGCATTTAGACATTGGTGATCTTTAGTTATGATATGTCTCAGTATATTAGCACGATATATTTTAGAACCAATATTTGTTGTATTCCTCTCCAATCTTCCTTAAGTGGTGCCTGGAACTTTAATGATCTAATAACTTGTTTTTCATAAGATATTCACAATTTCAAACAACAAGTTGTTTGTAAAAAATCTTTCTTGCACCTGATTCTCATATGATTTTGTTCACCATTGAGATCATTACTACTTTGAAATCAGGGAAGGATTCTCCAAAGTTTGTACAATACTTGTAAATGAGGTAGAACTTTTTATAGCACTTGAAATTTTACCCTAAGTTCATAAGTTGCAAAGCAACATTGCTCTTTCTTTTTTAACATGATGAAATTGAATTTGACATTTTATGCCAGAGCTCTGCCTTTCACCTAGAAACTTCTCTCTGAGTATATTCAATCCACTTGCTCTGGTTTATGGTTCAATATTCCCAGATTCATCCATTTGTATGTTAACCATTGCAAATGTAAACTGGTCTCTAGTACTGCTGTTGCCAACTGTTTAGAGACTATTTTTGTTTTGATTAACATTAATTATTAATTTATGTCAATTAAGTCAAGTCCATCCTTTATAAAACCATGGCTTATTTCTAAATACCTTAGATGTAGTCTTTCTATACAATGCAATCCTATTCCATAATAATTTTGTTCCACATCAGCAGCAGGCATATCATATACAACTACTATCAAAGCTGAGAGTGATCATAGAACCACAGGATAACCATCCTCTAACTCTCTTTGCATGATTGATGTGAGTATAAATATTTTTATTTTCAAACAGTTTGTTTCATCACATTTTACCTTCCTTTTCAGTATTTCTCTGAGCCACCAGCCTCCAGCACAGTTCCTTTACCTTTTTTTCTCCTGTGGGAAACTCCTGTAAGCTACCTTGCATAGAGCCTGAGCATTTGTGAGGTCTCTTCTTGTGCTACTCATTTCATAAGTGATTCCAAAACCAAGAATATCTTCACATCCATAAGTAATTATGCCATCCATTCAGAAAAGAGGGAATAGAGTGACCCAATTTGTTTTCAGATCTCAGGCTACTTTGCTTCTCAGATCCCTCTATATATACCTGCAGTTTTTCAAACTGCTCAGCAATTATTCCAACCCATGTTTGGAAACAGAATATATGAGGAGGAAAAGAGATAAACAAAAAATCCCCCTCTCAGATAAAAGCAGAAAATATCCAGCCATAGCAGACACAATTACTGCTTTCTACCGTCTTGTAAAAAATATATTCCTATCTTTCCCTTTTTAAATTTATTTTTATTTTTATTAGATATTTTCTTTATTTACATTTCAAATGGTATCCCCTTCCCTCATTTACCATCTGGAAATCCCCTATCCCATTCCCCATCTCCCTGCTTACCAACCCACCCACTCCCACTTCGCTGTCCTTGCATTCCCCTACATTGGGGCACTGAGTTTTCACAGGACTAATGGCCTCTCCTTTCCTTGAGGTCAGAGAAGTCCATCCTCTGCTACATATCTGTCTGGAGCCATGGGTCCCTCCATGTGTACTCTTTTGTTGGTAGTTTACTCCCTGTGATCTCTGGGTTACTGGTTGGTTGATATTATTGTTCTTCCTATGGGGCTGAAAACCCCTTCAGCTCTTTGGGTCCTTTCTCTAGCTTCTCCATTGGGGACCCTGTGCTCAGTCCAATAGTTCACTGAGAGCACACACATCAGCATTTGTAAGGCACTGGAAGAGCCTTTCAGGAGGCAGCTATATCAGGCTCCTGTCAGCAATCACTTGTTGGCATCCACAGTAGTGTATGGGTTTGGTAACTGTATTTCTATCTTTCACTATGATTTTCCCAATGGTATTTGACCACAAATGTCAAGTTCTTCATTGTCTCATATATTTGTGTCTTTGTTAATTTGTGGGATCTTCTTTCTCCAAATTCTCTCACTTTCAATACCTAATTATACCTGATGTTTTTTCTTTTATACATTATTCTTTCTTTCAACCTCCTACATCCCTCTTCAAGTCATCCATCCCCCTAATACTAGATAAACTAAAAAATTAAAAAATGGTGAGAGCAAAGAAAAGAGCACTTCAAATCTAATTTCTTTTTGTTGTTTTTGTTGCAGTTTCTTCTTTAAGCATGAATACTAACAAACTGCATCCAAACCTTGAACAACCAAAAACAGAGAACTAAAATCAATACTCAGTGCACTAAAAATTATTATGCCCTCTGAGTATTCCCCATAGCTGTAATTGTCACACATTTAAGGCTGACAAAATTACTCCAGTGATAGAGCACAAGGTAAATCATATTCATCTGCTCTGTATAATGTGAAGCATCTCAATATTCCCACTCCAGGAATAAAAGCAAAATAACATATTTCTCACATTTCTACATTTGATAAAGATAACAAAATTTCAAAATACATTGTATTCAGCTTATGGACAATTTCCAGGAAAGATCGTTTTACCATATGTTTTTCATTGATTTTCAAAAGAATAAAAGAATAATGAGAATGAGAGTCATGAGATTTCTAAGTCATGTGTGATTCCTGATCATTTTAATTTATTAATTATTATGAGGTCTTATACCATTCTTTACAAAGTAATGGTTTTTTCCCCATAAGGAAGAAATAAATTACACTTCAGTACTTTATTTTTCTCTCATATCAATTTGGTAATATTTTATGGCAATTTCCATACTTTGGCCATGGTTGATATCTATCATTTTATGCCTATTAATTAAAACCCTATGTTAAAACAAAATTCACTTATTATCAAGAGCTTAGTCAGTTTTGATTATATTCTTCAAAGTGACTGCAAAAAACAGGTTTCCCTACAGTTCCAAGTAGGAGAAATACTCTATGGGTAGAAACACAATTGTTTTAAATCCAGTCTGGTATCCACAGCTGTTTGTGAAACAATGATAGTCTACATTGAAAATTCTCTAACTATGGAAGCCATAACACTGGGAGGGACTTTCCAGGTATATTCTATCCTGGTTTCTGATTTTCATATAATGTACGCTATGGGTGCTGTATCTTTACTTTTGGGACCTTATAATCCAGTTTTGGCACATCCAATAACAGCAGAAATGCCTAGGTGTTTTATGTGGATTTAGGTCTTCATTGGCCTTAGGAGCTCTCTTCAGTGTCTTCAGTTTTTCCATGTTATTCAACATTTGTTCTAATTTCCTTTTGGCTCCAACCTGTGACTTTTTGTTTGTTTTTAGTTCCATATGGCAGCTTGAAAATTAAACAAACAAAGAAAGAAACAGTCAAACAGCACACCCAAATTTTGTTTTAATGGTTGCTTTTTCAAATATAAAAGCCTTATGAGTTAGCCTTATGTCAGAAGCCATCTACAACAGCCATGGTAAGCAAGTCTGTCTTCTGTATGTGGCCCTCCATTTTTCATGACTGTGATGGGTGTGCTCTAAGATGCAGTGTTCCTTGAGACTTCATCACAGGATTTCTACTTGTTGCCAATATTATACATTTCCTTCCTTGATTACATACCCTGATGATTCTTGGGCATCAGGCTCCACTATTGGGTAAATTTCCTGCAGAGTCAGTTTGAAGATGTACTTTGATGCAGCAAGCTATATACACAAATTTGATTCCCTAATTCCAGATAATGATTTTACATAACTCCCACATTGATACAAGTAACTTTTAAGTCTCCTATAAAACAAAACAAAACAAAACAAAAAACCAACAACAACAACAACAACAACAACAACAACAACAACAACAAAACCTCCCCATAAATGTCTGTCAACCTCAGCCTTTCTCATGCTAATTGCAAAAAGAAAAAAAGTCAAGCATGGAACAAATTAGGATCATTGGTAACATTCCATCTAGATTCCAAATGAGGCCACTATCTTGTCACTAAAGGGACTAAACAATGAATGGGCAATTTATTGTTGGCACAGGGACAGACAATGGATCATGGACAACTTTATCTATACAAGGCTTCAAACTAATGACACAAGGCAGATGATTTGTGTCTTGACAAAAGCATGCTAACTTATGACATAAAAGTATTGTTTTAATCTTATAATGAACCTATGGAGATAGAAAAAATTAATTAATGTTTAGTCAGGTAGTAGTATTAGTGGAAAGACATATAAACAATTCTGCTGTAACTCTTTAAGCCTTATAGTCATATGACATGAACTATTACTTTAAACATGCTATGAGATCACATAATATAAAACCAATTTGACCAGTTATAATTATATACAAAAATAAGGAGTAAAACCAAATTTTTATATAGCCTTATCTGCATCATCCACACATAGTCATCAAGACCCTAGGTGGTCCTTCCTTTCTTTATTATTCTCTATATTTTTTTGTTTCTTGTTTCTTTCTCTTCCTTAAGTTATTTCCTTCCTTCCTTCTTTCTTTCTTTCTCTCTCTCTCTTTCTTTTTCTTTCTTCTTTTTCTATTTTATTGGCTTTTGAATTGTAAATGAAATCTGAGCATCTATCCTGTGCAGTGATGTTCCCCTAGTCAAAGGGAAAGATACCAAGTTGCTTTTCCACTGTTGCTATGACTAGAAGGTTATTGTTAGAAGCAAGAAACTTGAGGTCCCTGAATAGCAAGTGAAAGTTAAGTTATCAGAAGTCTTAAGCTTTAAACCCATTCACCATTTTCATCATGCTTCTTTGCCTGTCTCAGTTTACTCTGCCATGTCAAACATTGTCTTTCACTGTATTACACAGTAAAATATCTTTTACAGTGGGTGGACAGGATCTTGGAAGGTTCACTAGTGTTCACTTCAAGAAAAGTCCATTGGTTCTGGAGGACTAAAAATACTAATTGAGAAACATGAGAGAGGATGTGTACTGAATGCAAATATATCAAGCTTTGCATCAATTATTTAATCATAAAAATCAGTGTTGGTTTTCCTAATTAAGTGCAGAAACATGAGTAATGACAAATCTATCCATCTACAACCCAATCAAGATTCTCTAAGTTTTATTCTCAAAATTGTTGGTGATGTTATTTCAGAGATTCCGCTGATATTGCTACCATGCCTGTCCTCAGTCTGTGGCATATTGTGCAACTCAATCCCACAAAGGGCTGAAAAGGAACAGTGTGGTTTTAGCCTTCTGAGCTTACTGCACTGGTCCTAACATTTCATGAGGTTCACCATAGCTTCTTTTCTTCATCAGATATTTATGATTATTGAAAGATTATAAATGAAAATCTTCTTGTGTGGTGTCACTATTTACCTGAAAGAAACATATATCACATATGTTGTCAGGGAATTACTGACCTTCATCATGAAAAGCCCAAAAATTCCCATATGCAGTTTTATCAACTATGGTTTCCATGAACTCTTTTGTCATCTTTAAAACATCCTTTAATCTCACTGGTATATAGTATTTAACATTTGTGCGAAAATGTCCCTAGTGTTCCAGCTATCATATTTATCTATGTGTGAACCTAGGAGACCTTTTCTCTACATTGTCCTCTATATAATCCATACTGACTGCATTAGGTTTTGAAGAACTCAACCTAAACATTAATTCAAGCTGTTCAAATCTGTCAAAGCATATTTTCCTCTTAGAGTACACATTCCACCATGAGGCATAGCAAAAACTAGTAAAGTTGCAAGTAAGATTCAAAATACTTTAATATTTGAGATTCTGTAAATGACTTATAACCAGCATTGTAACCTGGGCATCAAATGCCTCCTCTATAACAAAATTGCTTGGTGACTGTTCTTGTCTTCCAGTCCTTGATATTTATTGGATTTGTGGCTGGAGATAGTCAAGAGTTCCTGGTGTCTCTTATGAGTCAGTCTATCCAGACTGATATTCTGGTATTGTCTCAGGACATGTAGAATGCATTGTCATATTAATGTTTCTCCAGTTCTGTGGTATTGACACTGTCCCATGTGTTCCCATGTCTCATACCCTTGCAAGACAGGTTTTGAGAAACTCACTTTAATTTCAAAGTTGTTCCCAATTTCCAACATTTTAGATAGAGACTATTTCCTAAATATCATATGCACTTTGCCTTTCCATCCATGATATTGAAAATCATGCTTGATGTGAATATTCTATCATATTTACCATGCGTTCTTATTCCTTTGCATTTGAATATTTTTGAAAGTGGGTTCTAAATTTCTATTTCAAAGGAGGACTCCTTAGCAAATTTCTCTCTTGCTCCTTTCTTCAAAATATGTGAAACTGCACATTGACATCTTCCTAAAAAGTCCACCTAGCCTTTTTATTATTATTATTTTGTATTTTTCACTCTGGGAGTAGTATTGCTCATAGCACAATCCTAGTCTGCTTTCTTTTATCTTTTTTCTTTTAAATTAATCCATAAGTACTGTAGGAAAACTCTTGGTGGGAATGCAAAAAAAGCACCCTTTTCATGATTTATCATGTTCAATAAAGGCATGTGATTGATTGCAGTATTGTTTTTTTCTAATTGTCTGTGTTATGATATATTGTGAATGTGATTCATGTATTTAAGTGCGTCTCCATACTTACTGAAATGGTCAACCTTCACCAGTAATTCATTGTACATAATGCCATGTGAGGAAAAATGTCCATACTCAGAACATACTTGTACAAGGATGCCCTACTCTGAGATATCTCACCCTCCCTTGCGTGATTCATAAATCATTACAGAGGTAATGTAACTGACACTACTGAAAATAAAAGGCTCTTCATTTGAAATCACATGGGAAAATGTATAGATGTTGAGTTTGGTTTGCACAGATGCCTTTTCTTCAGATTGATCAGCCTAGCATTTTCTCTTCTTAAAAGTAGGTAATGATTCCTCTGCCAATAGTACCCAGTAAATAAAAGAAAATTTAGTCATTTCACAAGGACACACATGAGAGACCAATAATTCCATGTAATTCAACTTTGGTGCACCCAAGTGTTTATTTGGTGTTGTTCACATGATCATGGGTTTGAGGTTACTTACTTGACCCTGGATGCCTAAAAATAAGATAGCTGTATTGCTAAATATTTATCTGCACCATGTATTTTAACACAAGCAAGTTCCTCACACAGCTCTCTCATAAACTTGAAAGTGAATCACATTGTTAACGTGGTTTCAACTAGATTAATCTAAAGGCAACACTAACTTGTTAAAACAGCATTGTCAGAGAAGCTCCATCAGAAAAGCAAAGAATATAGGCAGAAAAAAAATTGTAATAGCTTACAGAAACATTCATTCCCAACTGCTTAGATGATGGCCATACTGGATCAATTCTGCATCCATTCATGTATATCTAGAATAAGTTAATTGTCCCTTCTGAGATAGATATAAATAAGCAATATACATGAATTTGAGGTGCTTTTTAATAGCATAAATACATTACATACAACCATATATTTCTCTAAAATATTGTCATGGAGACAAAACACAACTTGATATTCATGAAGCCCCACAATCATTTTACTCTCTGTACTTTGTACTCACTCTAACTCCCAGTCAGTCATGTTTTCACATTAATATCAAACATAAACAGCTATTTACTCATATCCACATAAACTCTCAAATACACAAAGTGAAAATAATATCTGTAGTTCTGCATTGTATCAGTTATAATATTAATTTTCTGTTGCATTTACTTTGTGCCATACAATTAAACTTCTATTATTTATAGCTGAATTAAACACCACCATGCATGCATACCATATTCACAAGTACACTTTTCTACTCATCTGCTCACAGACATCAACTAATCTCCCATGCATAGTCACTTTTAATTGAGGAATATCAATCTTTCACAGCTAACATAGTTGAACAGAGTGGTTTTTATTTGCTTCAATAGTTTCTGAGTTATCTGTGTCAAAAGCATCAAACAATGTGACTTCCGTGTAATGAAAATTAATGGATCAAGGAAATTATCGACAAATTATTTCCAGTGGTTATTGCACAAAAGATTGACATAGAGTATTTAAAATTCCCAGTAGAAGAACATTCTCCTGATATTTTTTACAGGTTAAGCTTTGCTATAAGTAGGAACACTAAAATAAAACTTTATTCTACTCACTAAAAGTGATTAGAAAAGGTTAGTCAATTAAATCAATTACTGTCAATTTCTCATTTTTATTTTATAATTTATTTTTAATTTAAAATATTTTAATTTTTTACATTTCAGATGTTATCCCCTTTCCTGGTTTCTGATTGGGAAATGCCATGTCAAATTCTCTTTCCTTCTTGTATGTGGCACTCCACCTCCCACAGTATGACTCCCACCTCTCTCCCTGGCATTCCCCTACACTGGGGAATAGAGCCTGCACAGGAACAATGGTCTCTCCTCCTATTAATGTCAGACAGTCTCGTCCTCTGTTATATATGCAGCTGAAGCCATGGGTTCTTCCATGTGTACTCATTGTTTGGTTGTTTAGTCCATGGGAGCATTTCGGTGTCTAGTAGGCTGTTTGTGTTGTTATTCCTATGGGATTGCAAACACTTTCAGTTCCTTTAGTCCTTTCTCTAACTTCTCTATTGGTTTAGCTGTGCTCTGTCCAATGGTTGGCTGTGAGCATCCACCTCTGTATTGGTCACAGTATTTGGGGTTTGGGTTAATATCTACTTATCAGGGAGTGCATTCCACCTGTGTGCTTTTATGATAGGGTTACCTCACTCAGGACGATGTTTTCTAGCTCCATCCATTTGACTAAGAATTTCATGAAGTCATTGTTTTTAATAGCTGAGTCATACTCCATTACATAAATATAAATGTCTTCTGAATCCATTCAGATGTTGAAGGACATCTGGGTTCTGTCCAGCTTCTGTCTATTTTAAATATGGCTGCTATGAACATAGTGGAACATGTATCCTTGTTATGTGTTGGAGCATCTTTTGGGTATATGCCAAGTAGGGGTATATCTGGATTCTCAGGTAATAGTATTTCCAGTTTTCTGAGGAACCACCAGAATGACTTCCAGAGTGGTTGTAATAGCTTACAATCCCATTAACAATGGGGCAGTGTTCCTATTTCTCCATATCCTCATTTGCATTTGCTGTAACTTGAGTTTTTGATCTTAGCCGTTCTGACTGGTGTGAGGTAGAATCTCAGGGTTATTTTGACTTGCATTTCCCTGATGATGTTGAGTACTTCCTTAGCTATTTCTTGGCCATTCAAGTTTTCTCAGTTGAGAATTCTCTCTTTAGCTCTGTTCTCCAGTTTTAAAAGAGATATTTGGTTCTCTGGAGTCCCTTCTTGAGTTCATCATATGTATTGGATATTAACCCTCAATGGGATGTAGGATTGGTAAAGATCTTTCCCAATCTGTTATTTGCCATTTTGTCCTATTGACAGTCTCCTTTGCCTTACAGAAGCTTTGCAATTTCATGAGGTCTCATTTTTCTACTGTTGCTCTTAGAGCATAAGTCATTGGTGTTCTGTTCAGGAATTTTCCCCCTGTGTCCATGTGATCGAGGAATTTCTCTCCTTTCTCTTCTACTAGTTTCAGTGTATCTGGTTTTCTGTGGAAGTCTTTCATCCACTCGGACTTGAGATTTGTACAAGGAGATAAGAATGGATCAATTTGTATTCTTCTACATGATGACTGACATTTGAAACAGTACTACTCATTGAAAATGCTGTCTTTCTTCCACGGGATGGATTTAGCTCCTTTGTCACATATCAAGTTATCATAGGTGTATGGGTTCATTTCTGGGTCTTCATTTCTATTCCATTGATCTACATTCCTGTCTCTGTACGAATACTATGCAGCTTTTATCACTATTTTTCTGTAATACAGGGGTGGTGTCAGGGATGGTGAATCCCCCAGAAGTTCTTTATTGTTGAGAATAGTTTTCTCTATTCTGTGTATTTATTTATCCCAGAAGATATTTTATATTATTTGTGACTATTGTGAATGGTTTCACTTCCCTAATTTCTTTCTCGGGCTGTTTAACCTTTTAGTAAAGGAAGGGTACTGATTTGTTTGGGTTAATTTTAAATTAAAATCTTTGTTGAAGTTGTTTATCTGCTTTAGGAATTCTATGTGCAATTTTTGATGTGACTGAAGTATACTATCATATCATCTGCAAATACTGATATTTTGATTTCTACCTCTCCAATTTGTATCACTTTACCATAATTTTGTTGTCTAATTGTTCCAGCTAGGACTTCAAGTACTATATTGAGTAGCTAGAGAGAGTGGGCAGCCTTGTTTAGTTCCTGGTTTTAGTGGAATTGCTTCAAGTTTCTCTTCATTTAGTTTGGTGTTGGCAACTGGTTTGTTGTATATTGCTTCTATTATGTTAAGGTATGGATGTTGAATTCTTGATATTTCCAAAACTTTTACCATCAGAGGTTGTTGAATTTTGTCAAATGCTTTTTATTATTCTAATGAGATTATCATGTTGCTTTTTGTTTCAGGATTTTTTGGTTTTTATTTATGTGGTGGATTACAATAATGTATTTTCATATATTGAAGCATTCCTGCATTCCTGGGAAGAAGTCTATAACAGAAAGCACATACACACAAGGTAGCTAAACAATGATAACTTGGTCAAGAAAGAAATAAAGAAAGAAATTAATAACTCTTTAGAATTTGATACCAGGTGTGGTGGCGCACACCTTTAATTCCAGCACTCGGGAGGCAGAGGCAGGTGGATTTCTGAGTTCGAGGCCAGCCTGGTCTACAAAGTGAGTTCCAGGACAGCCAGGGCTATACAGAGAAACCCTGTATCGGAAAAACCAGAAAAAAAAGAATGTGATGAAAATCAAGGCATAGCATACCCAAACTTATGGGACACAATGAAAGTCATACTAAGAAGAAAGCTCAAAAAAAAAAAAAAAAGTGGATAGAGCATCAACTAACATCTTCACAGCATAGCTGAAAACTTTCAAACAAAAAGAAGCAAATGCACTCAAGTGAAGTTGATGGGAGTAAATAATGAAACTCAGGGCAGAAATTAACCAAGTATAAACAAAAGGAACTGTACAAAGAATCAACAAAAACAGGAGCTGGTTCTTTGGGAAAAACCAACAACCAGACTAATCAGAGGGCACAGGGATAGTATCCAGATTAACAAAATCAAAAATGAAAAGTGAGACATAAAACCAGTGAATTTTAATAAAAGTCATCAGATCCTACCATAGACGTGTATACTCAACAAAACTGGAAAATCTGGATGAAATGGACACTTTTCTAGACAGATACGTGGTACCAAAGTTAAATCAGGATCAGATAAACAATCTAAACAGCCCCATGATCCCCAATGAAACAGAAGCAATCATTAAAAGTCTCCCAACAAAAAAAAATCCCAGGACCAGATGAAATTATTGCAGAATTCTATCAGACCTTCGAAGAAGACCTAATACCAATACTCTTCAAATTACTCCACAAAATAGAAATAGAAGGAACACTGCAAATTTGTTCTATAAAGTCACACTTATTCTTATACCTAAACCACACAAAGACCCAACAACGAAGGAAAACTTCAGACCAATTTCCTGTACGAATATTAATGCAAAAATACTCAATAAAATTCTTGTAATCCGAATCCAAGAATACATCAAGATGATCACTTACCATGATCAATTAGTATCAATTTCTTAAGTACCTCAGAAGGTAAAGGAATTTCATGGCTGTAATACACATGTTCATTGAATTACTATTTCCTCATCTTTAAAAATTGGTAAGAATCTCAGTTTTCCATATTTCTTTTTCATTTAAAATACAAGGGATTTCCATAGGCTGGCAGACTCCTCTATATATTTTGAATCTAGTCATATTTTTATATTTTCTTTGTCAGTGGCCATTGATCTGTCCATTTGGCTTGTGATGTAACCATTTTCCAAATAGGGATCTTGGCATTTCAGCTGAGGCTCGTCCTCTAATTTTAGAAACTCAGTGTCTTAGTCAGGGTTTCTATTCCTGCACAAACATCATGACCAAGAAGCACTTGGGGAGGACAGGGTTTATTCGGCTTACTCTTCCACATTGCTGTTCATCACCAAAGAAAATCAGGACTGGAGCTCAAACAGGTCAGGAAGCAGGAGCTAATGCAGAGGCCATGGAGGGATGTTCTTTACTGGCTTGCTTCCCCTGGCTTGCTCAACCTGCTCTCTTATAGAACCCAAGACTACCAGACCAGACATGGTCTCACCCACAAGGAGCCTTTCCCCCTTGATCACTAATTGAGAAAATGCCTTACAATTGTATCTCATGGAGGCATTTCCTCAACTGAAGCTCCTTTCTCTGTGATAACTCCAGCTGTGTCAAGTTGACACAAAACTATCCAGTACACTCACTTACTTTTGTGATCTGTTTTTTTGAACAATTTGTAAAGCCCTGAGTTGTTTTTTGATTAATTGTATCAATATTTTCTCCCAGAGCATCCAACATTTCATCATAAGTTTTATCACAGGCTATCTCTAGGATCACAGTTATATACACTAAAAATTGCAGTCTCTTGGATCACCGGAATATTAACCCATGTACCCCACTTTAGTACAAGATCTTTCCCCATAAATTTATGAGCATGTGATCCATGTAAAGGTTTAACTTTCACATTTAATTTTTTGCTCCCTCACATTTAGGTCTTCATACACTTTATTTTATCTGTGATGACTTTCACCTTTCATTTAACTTAGTATCCTCTTTTTAATGTGACTGCTGTGAGTTACAGATTTCTGTAAAATCAATGTTACATAAATTCGTATTTCTCCAAAGCAGCCTATTTCAATAGCTTTTACTTGCAAGTATAATTGTTGCCTCTGATCTTTAACAACTTAAAATTAACACATTTTCCTGTACTTCCAAAAAAACAGTCCTGTGCTTTCTCTCTGAAAAGCGTTTTCCTAGAGATAGACATACAGTAGCATCTGGGTAAATCTACTAACTGGATTTAATTCTATCTCTATTGATTCACAGACCATGAGTTTAAATTCTCTTTTGAAATCTTCATTGATCATACCTTGATTCACACTGGAAATTTGAAGAATCCTTTGTGTTGTATCATTCAGTATATTTTCTGCTTCTGTGGACAAAGGGCAATAAAGTCAATGGGGGATATTTTTATATCATTGAGTTTTGTAGATTAGAGTAAGATGTATATCTATTCCCAACTCTAGAAAAGCACTGCATTCAGTAGCATACATTGGATTTGTATTACTTCATTGAGATATTTCTGCCTGCTTATTCTTTCCTTATTTACAAAAGGCAATTTTCCTGTAGTTTTTGTTATGTGTTATACAGCTAGGGTTGACTCTCATTTTCTGAGGGCAAAAAAGGCCTTGGCTATCTCTCATGGATCTACACTCATTTATCCAATGGTAGACATTACTTCATCAAATAAACACAACCATAAGAGTAGGCTTTCTTTTTATTTATATCTAGGAAACCCACTCCCCTTAGAGATGCCTTGTTAACAATTATATTAAAACTGATCAAATTCTCCACAATAAAAGCACCAGGCATATTGAGAACTGAGACTTATAACAGCATGTCAGAGTATCTTTATGTATTACCATGTTTCCTGCTACTAAATCATAGTTATTTAGATATCAGGGATCTCTAGGTATAGGATGAGGTACTATAGTACCATGATACATATATAAACAATATCAGTTGTATCCCTCTCTAGTCCTTCAAAGGTGATTCCTGATAGCCGGGCGTGGTGGTGCATTCCTTTAATCCCAGCACTTGGTCTACAAAGTGAGTACCAGGACAGTCAGAGCTATACAGAGAAACCCTGTCTCGAAAAAGCAAAAGGCAAAAAGCAAAAAGCAAAAAGCAAAAAAAAAAAAAAAAAAAAAAAAAAGTGATTCCTGGACCTTTAATGGTCTAAGAACTTGTTTTTCAAAAGATATTCACAGTTTCAAACACCAAGGTCAGTATAAATATCTGCCTTGATTCTGGTTCTCATAAGATTTTGTTCACCACAGAGACCGATATTATTTTAAAATCAGTAAGGATTCTCCAGAGTTTGTATAATATTTGTACATGAGGTAGAATGCTTTACCTGCTCCTGAAGGTTTTCCCTAAGATCTTAAATGTGCAAAACAACATTGTTCTTCCTAATTTAGCATGATCCGATTGAATCTGACTTTGGATACCAGAATACTGCCCTTCATCTAGCAACTGCTCTCTGATTATCTTCATTCCACTTACTCTGCTCCAGAGATCAATATTACTGTCTTAGACATTTTGCTATGTGAACCACTGCAAATGCCAACTGGCTTCCAGTCCTGCTGTTGCCAATTCTTTTAAACCTAAATCTATTTTGACTAAGCCAATTATTTTTCACTCATTTCAACTAAGGAGAGTCCATCCAACAAGAAATCATAGCCTCTTTTAAAAACCCTTGGATGTAGACTTACAACAGGAAGCCATCCTATCTCATCATAACTTTGTTCCACACCATCATCAGGCATGGTGTATACAACTACTGTGAAAGCTGATTGGGATCTTGTATTCTCAAGATTGTGGTCTTCTAAATTTGCTGGTAAGGTGGGTTCAATTTTAACCCTTTTTTGAAATAGGCCCTTTTTAATGTGTTCCTCCCTATTTTTCAGTATTTCTCTGTCCTACCAACCTTCAGCACAGATTTATTTCCATTTATCTTATGTGAGAAACTCTGGCATGCTCTCTCTTTTCTGATTCTCCACATTTCCCAAATGATTACAGCACCGGGGATAATCTATCCAGGTCCATAGGAAATCATGTCATCCTTTTAGAGAAGAGGGTATAAATTGAAACTGTTTTTTTTTCCCATTTCATCCATCTTTTGCTTCTCAGAGCCTATGTTATCTTGAAATTATTCCAACAGCTTAAGTCATTTTTCAGACCCTTTTTTGGAAAAAGAATATATGAGGAGGAAGAGGAAAAACAGAAAAAAAAAAAAAAAAACAGGAAGCTCCTTCTGGAAGCAATGCAGAGAATATGCTAGAAACAGGAGACACAATAATTGTTCTCTTGTGTCTTTAAAAAACAAGTTCATCCTTCCTTGTCTGCCTTTTCCCCTCCTTTTTACTTCGAATTTCCTAGCCTCATATTTTAGCTACATCTTGTAGCTGCATTTACTTCTTTGTAGGTTCTTCTTTCTTGCAAAGTCTCTCACTTTCAACACCTTATTTGTAACTAGCCTTTTCACTTTTGAGTATTATTATTTTTTCTTTAATCTACCTCCACACCTCTTCCATTCATTAAGACCCCTAAAACTATATGGAATTGAAGAGAGCAAACAATAGAAAACTAAGAATCAAATTTATTTTCTCTATTGTTTCTTCTTTAAGCACAAATGCTAACAAACTTTACCCAAGCACTTAATTACCAACACCAGACAAACTAAATGAACCCCCAGTGCCCTAGAATTTATATACCCTCTGAAAAGCCCTCAAAACTGAAAAGAACACACACTTGAAGAACCTATTTGCTGCTGACAAAATCACTCCCATTCTAAAGCATGGGATATATCTTAGTCAGCTACTGTGGAAAAATGTGAACCAGGTCAACATCCCCACACCAGGTATAAAATAAAAAAAATTATGTTCATAACACACTTCTGTTTGTTACAGAAACCAAAATTTCTAAATTGTCACTACAGTGTTTTCACTGTACAGACAAGTTCTATGAAAGATTTTTTTTAACCAAATGTTTTTCAGTAATCTTAAAGACAATAATGGGTATGAGAATGGTGATATTTCTGAGTCATGTGTGCTTCCTAGTTCTTTAATTTTTTTTGCTTAATATGAGTCTTTCATCTTCATTTTAAAAGTAATATTTCTTCCTAAATAATAATAAAAAAGTATACAACATTCCCCTACTTTATGTGGTTCTTATATTAATTTGATGATATTTTATGACAATTTCTGTTCTTTGGAGATGCTTAATGTTTATCATTTTAAACCAGATAATTGAATCCTTATTTAAAAAAAAATTCACTTATTATCAGGAACTTGAGTAATTGTGATTCCTTTCTTCACAGTGAATTCCAAAGACAGATTTCTCTCTAAATATTTATAGAAGATGTACTCCAAGAATAGATATACAAGTGTTTTAAATCCAGTTTGATGGATACTCCACAGTAGTTTATCAAAACAATGGTAGTCTCCTTTGTACCTTCTGGAAGTTTGAAAGCCAAAATATATAGCCTCCCTCAGCCTTGAAGCCGGCTGATCCAGACTTTGATCTTGCTGCCATTAAGAACAGATTGGGAAAGGATCTTTACCTATCCTAAATCAGATAGGGGACTAATATCCAATATATATATAAAGAACTCAAGAAGGTAGACTCCAGAAAATCAAATAACCCCATTGAAAAATGGGGATGAGATCTAAACAAAGAATTCTCACCTGAGGAATACCGAATGGCTGAGAAGCACCTAAAAAAATGTTCAGCATCCTTAATCATCAGGGAAATGCAAATCAAAGCAACCCTGAGATTCCATCTCACACCAGTCAGAATGGCTAAGATCAAAAATTCAGGTGACAGCAGATGCTGGCGAGGATGTGGAGAAAAAGGAACACTCCTCCATTGATGGTGGGATGCAAGCTTGTATAACCACTCTGGAAATCAATCTGGTGGTTCCTCAGAAAAATGGACATAGTACTACCAGAGGATTCCGCACTACCTCTCCTGGGCATAAATCCAGAAGATGTTCCAACTGGTAAGAAACACACATGCTCCACGACGTTCATAGCAGCCTTATTTATAATAGCCAGAAGCTGGAAAGAACCCAGATGCCCCTCAACAGAGGAATGGATACAAAAAATATGGTACATTTACACAATGGAGTACTACTTAGCTATTAAAAACAATGAATTTATGAAATTCCTAGGAAAATGGTTGGACATTGTACTGGCTAGTTTTGTGTCAACTTGACACAGCTGGAGTTATCACAGAGAAAGGAGCTTCAGTTGAGGAAATGCCTCCATGAGATCCAACTGTAAGGCATTTTCTCAATTAGTGATCAAGGGGGAAAGGCCCCTTGTGGGTGGGACCATCTCTGGGCTGGTAGTCTTGGTTTTATAAGAGAGCAGGCTGAGCAAGCCAGGGGAGGCAAGCCAGTAAAGAACATCCCTCCATGGCCTCTGCATCAGCTCCTGCTCCCTGACCTGCTTGAGTTCCAGTCCTGACTTCCTTTGGTGATGAACAGCAGTATGGAAGTGTAAGCCAAATAAACCCTTTCCTCCCCAACTTGCTTCTTGGTCATGATGTTTGTGCAGGAATAGAAACCCTGACTAAGACAAATTGGTACCAGCAGAGTGGGGTATTCCTGTGACAACTTGACCATGTTTTGGGGAGGACTGTGGAAGGACTTTGGAACTTTGGGATTGAAGATCCATCCGTTGTTAAGAGCTCTGTCGGATGTTGTGTAGGAGCTTGGAAGATAATATTGAGAACAATGCAGAAGATGGAGGTCTGGTTTGTGAAATTTCAGAGGGAGAATTAAAGACTCTTTTCAGGGCCATTGCTGTTTTGATTGTGAAGATTCTGTAGTTCTGGTTAGCTGGGGCTGAAGAATCAGCTGTGATTAAAAAGATACCAGAACTACCAAAGCAAAAACTTTGCATTACTGGGACTATTGATGCTGGTTAGCTGGAGCTAAGAAATTAGCGGTGATTAAGAAGAGTCCAGCATCATTGAGGTGACATCTTCTGGGAAGTGTTTTCTGAAAGCACAAAGATGCTGTGTTCCAGAGATAGCCAAGGTTGTACTTCTGCTGCAGTGGGATTTGGTAATGTGTAAGGTTCACCCAGGTGGTACTGGTTTTGAAGGCATGAAGGGGTCACGCAGAGCAGTTGAGGCTTGGCACTGTGAGAGGCCATGGAAGGCATTGGTGAAGGTGCAGCCTCAGTTGCAATTGACGGCCCAGGACTGAAGGGGTCATGCAGTGTTTTGGAGATGCCAGTACCATGAGATGACCACCAAGAGCAGCAGCAGCAGTGGAGTCCACGCATCTGGAGCCTAGAGGATGACGTGTGTGCTACAAAGGGCATGGCTGGAGAAGTGACCCAAGCCCTCGGAGGAGCCCAGAAGATTGAGTTGGATCCCAGACATTGGACGGTTAGAGATTGACTTTTGCTTTTGATTGTGACTGTGCCCTGATATTTTCCCTCTTGAAGGAAGAAACTATTTTAGTGGAGCCCAAAGTTAAGAGATTTTTAATTGTAAAAAAGACATTGGATTTTAGAAGATACTGGACATTTTAAAGGGATTGACTTTTAATATATAAAGACTGTGTGACTTTTAAAGTTGTTTAGATCTTGGGATGAATAAGAAATTAAGGGTTGAGGCTTACTAGTGATGTGTTTGTGTGTCAAGTTGACAAGGGGTCAATTGTACTGGCTAGTTTTGTGTCAACTTGACAGCTGGAGTTATCACAGAGAAAGGAGCTTCAGTTGAGGAAATGCCTCCATGAGATCCAACTGTAAGGCATTTTCTCAATTAGTGATCAAGGGGGAAAGGCCCCTTGTGGGTGGGACCATCTCTGGGCTGGTAGTCTTGGTTTTATAAGAGAGCAGGCTGAGCAAGCCAGGGGAGGCAAGCCAGTAAAGAACATCCCTCCATGGCCTCTGCATCAGCTCCTGCTCCCTGACCTGCTTGAGTTCCAGTCCTGACTTCCTTTGGTGATGAACAGCAGTATGGAAGTGTAAGCCAAATAAACCCTTTCCTCCCCAACTTGCTTCTTGGTCATGATGTTTGTGCAGGAATAGAAACCCTGACTAAGACAGACATGGAGGGCATCATCCTGAGTGAGGTAACCCAATCACAAAAGAACTCATATGATATGTACTCACTGATAAATGGATATTAGCCCAGAAACTTAGAATGCCCAAGATATAAGATACAATTTGTGAAACACATTAAACTCAAGAAGAACGAAGATCAAAGTGTGGACACTATGCCCCTTCTTAGAGTTGGAAACAAAACACCCATGGAAGGAATTACAGAGATAAAGTTTGGAGCTGAGACAAAAGGATGAACCATCTAGAGACTGCCATATCCAGGGATCCATCCCATAATCAGCCTCTAAACACTGACACCATTGCATACACTAGCAAAATTTTGCTCAAAGGACCCTGATATAGCTGTCTCTTGTGAGACTATGCCGGGGCCTAGCAAACATAGAAGTTGATGCTCACAGTCAGCTATTGGATGGATCACAGGGCCCCCAATGGAGGAGCTAGAGAAAGTACCCAAGGAGCTAAAGGGTTCTGCAACCCTATAGGTGAAACGACAATATGAACTAACCAGTACCCGGGAGCTCTTGTCTCTAGCTGCATATGTATCAAAAGATTGCCTAGTCGGCCATCAGTGGAAATAGAGGCCCATTGGTCATGCAAACTTTATATGCCTCAGTACAGGGGAACACCAGGGCCAAAAAGTTGGAGAGTGTGGGTAAGGGAGTGGGGGGGGAGGGTATGGGGGACTTTTGGGGTAGCATTGGAAATGTAAATGAGGAAAATACCTAATAAAAATATTAAAAAAGAAAAAAATTGAAGGAGATTAACTAGGGTAGAGCCTTCTGACATTGATGGCTTTATTTGCTCTTCTCCAAGACTCTGCTTCCTGCAGAAAGGTCCTTGTGATATTCCGGAATCACACCCTGTAGATGGCCTACAGGCTGGCTCCAGGCACCAAGAATGTGCTGGCAGGGGATAAGCCTACCCGCTTTATAAGCATGGACTCTCAGTAAACTTCAGAGGCTTTGAATAGAAAGGTTGTCTTAGACTCCTTCTTTTCTTGCTGTCTGTTCTCTTTCAGCCCCAGCCTGCCTTTCAGGGGAACCTAGTTCAGGTGTCCACAGATGGCTACAAAAACACAGAAACTGTGTTTCCATCTCTATCCTATCCTTTTTTTGTTTTTCATGTAATGTAGACTAAAGGTATAGCATCCTTAGTTTTAAGGTCATATCATGTGTTTTAGCTTATCTGACAACAGTTTAAATAACCTAGATGGTTTATGAGGATTTAGGGCTTCCTTTCCTCAGAGGCTTTCTATAAAGTTAGTTTTCTCATGGCATTGAACATTTGCTATAATTTCTTTTTGACTTGTACCAGTGACTTTTTGTTCATTTTTAGTTTCATTTGGTAGCTTGCAAAATACACCCTAACCATTGTTTTTATAGGTGCTTTTTTTTTCCTAATCAGTATAACACAGATGAATTATCCTCATCTCAGAAGGCATCTAGTAACAGTAATGGCAAGCAAGCATGTTTTGTTAAAATGCCCCTTTCATATTCCATGTCTGTGATGGGTGCACTCTGATATGCAGGGTCCACATATGCTACATCCACTCCAGTGAAGTCTGCTTGACAGGTTTAGAAACCTGAAAGCAGTCCTGAGGCCAAGAATTTCATGGAAACTTAGCCTCCTGGAAACTTGACATTCCCATAGCCTGTGTACTCAAACCTTGTCCCCACTTTAGTCTGGTGTATGGATCGTGTGCTCTTTTTCAGTATTGTTTTATTATAAGTGCCTTTAAGGATTGATTTTGACATACAGCTAAGCCTTTGCCAATATGCCAATGTACTAGATTGCCCTTGAAGCCGACCCTGAGCTTGGAATTCAATAAGAATGCTATCTATTCAGTAACATACAAATTTACTTCTAGTTGAGACAGTGAAAATAATCAGGCATTACAATTTACTTGAATAGAGCTAGAAAGCTCAGGGCTAGTCTACATAGTAATTACTTATGACAATAGCTGAGTCACATGCAAACACATGAATACACAATGGCCTAGGAAATAGGTGGATTGTAGTATTATTCATGAAAGGGTTAGTAGAACAGAATTCCCCTGGCCCAGGTTTTTCACTAGCCCGAAAGTAATAGCAAAATCAGGTATTTACAAAAGGACCCCCGGTGGTGGGTTTAACAATAGACTAGCACTGCCTCAGAGCATTCACTTGGCTCCTATGTTTAGCTGATCTTAATTAAGGATTGTTCTTATTCTCAGTTGTAAACACAGCCTGGTTCCTGCCATCTTTTTATGTATGATGAACCAGTGTACCTTGGCAAATGTATTCAACTAGCCTTCTTGTTTTTTATCTGTATTATCAGACTGGTGCTAGATTTGACAAATTACATCCAGATACAACACTCCCTTGTGTCTGTGCCCATTTGTCATTCATTTCTCACTTATGCCTTGCTCACCTGTAACAAGAACCCCATTTCCTGCAAATCAGAGATCCAATAGAGGTTCGTCTGCAGCACACATAGACTTCAACCCTGGATTTTTACTTGATGTTTGTATGCCATTTTTTTAATTATTATAAGCCTGATGATTCCTGGTCATCAGCCCTCCCTACTGGGCAGATTTCCTGCAGAGTCAACATGAAGATTTACTTTGGTGTGGTAATTCTGTATGTACAAATTTGGTTTGATAGCTCACAATAATGATTTTATAGAATTCCTACATTGATATATGTAATCTCAAGCCTTCTTTAGAAGAGAAGCTTCAAATAGAGCTCTGTCAAACTTCATGTGTCTTGTGATAACTGCACTAGAAAAAGAAAGCAGTCTTGGAACAAATTAGGATCAAATATATCATTCCATCTTTTGTATAAATGAAGTCACTATCTTGTTACTAAAAGTCCTAATCTAGTAGTGGGCAGGTTATTATAGACTCGAGGACAGGGAAATTAGTCAGGATGGATCTACCTACACAAGACTTCAAAATGATAAGACACAGGCAGATGAATTTAATTTTGATAAAACCATGGTAGTATATGACCTAATAATATTGCTTTAAAGTTATAATTGGTTTATGGGGCTAGAACACAGTTAATAAATGTTTATTCAGGTATTAGTCTTTATTGAAAACCATGCAAACAATTCTCTATAACTCCTTTATACTTATACACCTATGACACGAACTATTGATTAAACTTACTATGAACTCTTAGAGTACAAAAATAATGTAATAATATGTGATCGATTATCAGATATAGATATAAAATTTAAGATCAACAACAAATTTTGGATGTAGCCATATCTGCTTCATCCAGTATTTATGTATCTATGTGTTTGTCTTTCTTTCCTTCCTTCTCTCTTTCTCTCTTTCTCTCTTTCTCTTTTTCTTTCTTTCTTTCTCACTCTCTTTCTCTCTTTCTCTCTCTTTCTTTCTTTCTTTCTTTCTTTCTCACTCTTTCTCACTCTCTCTTTCTCTCTCTCTTCTTTCCTTCCTTCCTTCCTTCTTTCCTTCCTTCCTTCCTTCCTCCATCCCTCCCTCCCTCCCTCCCTCTCTCTCTCTCTCTCTCTCTCTTTCTTTCTTTCTTTCTTTCTTTCTTTCTTTCTTTCCTTCCTTCCTTCTTTCTTTCTTTCTTTCTTTTCCTTTCTTTCCTCCTTCCTTTATTCCTTTCTTTCTTTTTTCTTTCAATTTCTTGTGAACTGGCTTTTAAATTGTTAATGAAATCTGAGCATCTAGGCTCTACAGTGATGTTTTTAGTCAAAGAGAACAGAACACAAGTAACTAAGTTTCTTTTCTTTGCTGCTATCAGTAGCAGGTAATTTCTAGAAGCAAGAAGTTTTTTGGCACCAGAATAGCAAGAAAGTTAAACTGGCAGAAGTCATCAGGTTTTGGCTACATTCACCCTTGTCATACCCCTTCCCTGCCAGCTTCATTTTATTTTTCCATGTCCAACTTGGTATTTGACTGCCTTATACAATGAAATATCTTTAACAGAGGGTGGACAAGGTCTTGGAAGTTTTACTATAATCCACTTCCAGAATAGTCGGTTGTTTCTGGAGGGTTAAAACAACACTAAGTGTGAAATATGAGAGAGGATGTGTACTTAATATACAGATGTCAAAGTTTATATTCAAAATTTAATTATATAAAGCTGTGCTAGAAAATGCATGGGCATGAAAGATGACACATCTATCCATTTACAATCCAATCATATTCTGTAAGTTTTTTGTCCTCCAACTTTCTAGGTGATATTATTGCAGGGATTCTGCTGGTATTGCACCTTTAAATGTACTCAGTGTGCCATTCTGTGCTGCTCATTCCACACAGGCCCAAGGAGGAACAAAGTGGTTGTAGCATGATGACCCTACTGCACTGATCTTAACAGTTCTTCAGCTGCACCACAACTTTGTTTCTTCATCAACTATATCTGGCTATAGGTGACAGATGAAAATCTTCATGTGTGGTGACCCTATTTGTCTGGAAGAAACATAGACTGCATAGGATGAAAAATAATTACTGACCTTCACCATGAAAAACTCAATAATTTCCCTATCCTTTTTCTTTTTACTAATGTCAACTTTCCATGAATATTTTGTCAGACGTTAAACATTCTATTAGCTCACTGGTGTATAGTATTTGATATGTCTATAAAAATGTCCCTAACATTCCAACTGTCATAGTTGTCTTGGTGTGAACCTAGCAGACCATTTTGTCTATCTTGTTCTCTATATATCCCATCTTGATTGTATTATCTTTTAAAGAATTCAACCTAAATAACAATGTAAGTTATTAAGATCTGTCAAAACATTTTCTACTTCTGAAAGACTTCTGAAGTTCAAATCAACAATCAAATTACCTTTATATTTATGTTACTGTAAATGATTCATAATCAGCATATTGTAATCTGAGCACTTACAATCTCCTCTATAAGAAAATCCCATGGTAATGCCTGTTCTTTTGCTATTGTCTTAAATTCCCTGTTAATGATGGGAATTCTGGTTGGACAGTTCATTCAGACTGAAGCTTTTGTATTGATTGTGTCATATAGGGTGGATAGTCATATTACTGCTTCTCAAGTTCTGTGGTGCCTCCATTGTTACATGTGTTCCCATAACCTTTTGACTTTCCAGACAGGTTCTGAAAAACTCACTTTTCTTTTAAATCTTCCCAAGTTTCAATAGTTCAAATACAAACTGTTCCCTAAATATCTTAATTTATGTGCCTTTGCAGCCATTATACTGAAAATCATGTTTGATCTAAATATTCTATCGGATACTATGTGTTCTTACTTGTCCTCATCCTAATTAGAATATATGTCATCATTGGTCTTCTTATCAAACTACTAACTTGTTCCCTCCTTCTAAATATGTGAATTTGCAAGTTGACATCTTTTTTATCCACTCCAGCCAACACTTTTTATTTAAAACCTGGTATTAGTGTTGCTGATAATAGAATTGCTCGCTCTCCCCCCCTCTCTCTCTATCCTCCTGTGTGTGTGTGTGTGTGTGTGTGTGTGTGTGTGTGTGTTTGGTAACTTAATCTTTCAGTCCTGTTAGAAAATTCTTATTCTTGTTAGGAATGCTTCCAAGCCTCCTTTTCATGTTTTATTGTCTATAGTAAAGTCATGTGACTTATTACAGTGATTTCTTCTGATTTTCTTTATTATTGTTTAGTTTCAGATATTACAATATGTAGTGAGCCATGCATTTGAAGTACATCTCCACACTTACTGAAACAATGAGGCATTCCACCTGATTTCATGTGATGAAATAGTTTCAGGTTCAGAACATATATCACCCTAGCTTCCATGATTCACAACTCATCACAAAGAGCATCAAATTGACGTTACCAAATAAGGCTCCTTGTTTCATATCACATAAGAAAACATATAAATATTGTGTTTGGTCTGCACAGATGCCCTATCTTCAGATTGATGAGACTCACATTGTCTATTGTTAAAAGAAGGTAATGATTCCTCGACAAATGGTTCTCAGTGGAGAAAATAAAATTTAGTCACTTGCCCAGGGTGCCCATGAGTAAACAGTGATTAAATATAAGTCATCTTTCATAAACCACAGAATTTACTTGGCATTGTTACATGATTGTGGGTAAGAGGTCACTGAATTGAGCCTGAATGATTAAAAATTAGATAGCTATACTGCTATTTTACTGCAGCATGGATATAGACACACAAAAATTTCACTTTAAAGCTCTCTCATGAATGTGAATGTTAATTAATATTTACGTGATTGAAGTAAAGGCAATACCAACTTTTAAAAACAGGTGTTTCAAAAGCTCCACCAACAAAACCAGAGGATATAGAAAGAAAAAAATGGGTACAGGCATTCAGAAACATTCATTCCCAACTGCTCAGATGATGGCCATAATGCATCCACTGAAGGACATCTAGAGCAAAAAGATGGGCTCTTGTCAGAGATAACTATGGCAAGAATGTACATGAGTTTGTGGGTTTTATTTTTACTTCTGGCCATACATATAACATATATAGCAAGGTTTTAATTAATTTTCAATGACACATATTGCAGTTATTTGAAGTTTGTGCCTCTCTCCCCAAAAGTCATTTTTTTACTGGCATTTGGATTTCCTTTGCCTCACAGACAATCTTGTTTTTAAGTTAATATTATAGATATTTAACAATTTACTCATGTCTATGTAAACTCTCCAATCCACAAAGTGAAAATCATATCTGTAGTTGTGCATTCTATCAGTTAGAAATTATTTTTCTGTTATATTATCCATATGCCCTAAAAATGAAAATTCTATTATTTATAGCTGATTAAACACTGCAAGGCATTCATAACATATTCTCATGTATGCTTTTCTACTTAACTGCTCATATACATCAAATAATCTGCCATGCTTGGCCACTTTGAATTGAGGCATATCAATCTTTCACAGCCAGCATAGTGGAGTGGTTTGTGGTTCCTTAAATATTTTCTCTGTAGTATATCTGTTAGAAGCAATCAGAAAAATATCATCCATATGATGAAAACCAACTGGTTGAGGAAATTATATACAAATTATTTCCAGTGGATATTGCCTAATATATTGGCATAGAGTTGTACTATTTAACATTCCCAGTAGAAGAACATTCCCTGATGTCTTTGTACATGTTAAGCAATGCTATACCTAGGTACAATAAAGCAAACCTTCCTCTAACCTGCTCACTGAAATTGATAGTAAAAGAGAAGTGTGCTAAATGAATAACTTTCAATTCCTTAGATAATCCAGAAGGTAAAGAAATTCCCTGGCTGAAATGAAAATATTTCTGTAGTTACAGTATCCTCATCTCTATGTTTTGTTACCATTACCACCTTCCTCTATTTCTTTTTCTTAACAAATACAGGGGATTTCTATGGGCTAGCAGACTCCTCTATATATTTGCTTTTAAGCTGTTCTGTACCAGGCAGTCATGCTCATATCATATTTACTTTGTCAAGGGCCATTGATCTATTCATGATGCTTCTGGTGTAACCATTTTCAGGGTACTGCAATTGGCATTTCAACTATGGCTCCTCTTTAAGTTTTGAAACTCTGTTTTGTTACATCCTGTGTTTGGTAAATTGGCAAACCCTGTGTGTGTGTGTGTGTGTGTGTGTGTGTGTGTGTGTGTGTGTGTGTGTGTGTATTATTTATTTTGGTTACACATATCAAAATCTTCCCCTGGAGTATCCACCATTTTCCATAAATTCAGACACTAGCTGACTCTTGGATCACAGGAATATTAACCTATGTACCTCATTGTTATAAAAGATTACTTCCCCATGAATTTATGGACATGCCATCCACATAAGATCTTAACGTTCTCATTTTAACTCATGGTTCCACAAACTTAATTCATTTTAGACGTGCTTCATATGTGATTATTTTCAGTCTCCTATGATCTGAGTTTTAACAAATTAAAGTGAGCATTTGGAAATCCAAATCTTCAGTGAAATCATAATTCTTGCTCTCTTTTCCATCAAGCTCCTTTTTTTGTTTGTATGTTTGTTTGTTTGTTTGTTGGTTGGTTGGTTGGTTGGTTGGTTGGTTGGTTGGTTGGTTTTGGGTTTTTAGTTTTTTTCGAGACAGGATCTCTCTGTGTAGCCATGGCTGTCCTGGAACTCACTCGATAGACAAGGTGGACCTTGAACTCAGAGATCTGCCTGCCTCTGTCTCTTCCTCCCAAGTGCTGGGATTAAAAGTGCGCACCACCAATGCCCGGCAAGCTTTTTTTAAAATTTTTTTATTTTTTATTTTCTTAATTTTGGCCTCAGATAATTAACAGCTGAAAATCAACAAATTTTCCTGTATTTCCAAACACTCTTCTTGTTTTGCCTGGAGAACCTTTATCCAGACCTAGGGATACAGTAGCAGCTGGAAAATCCTAAGTGCACTGTTATTTCTTTATTTACTCACAGACCTTTGATTTAATATCTCTTTTGATATCTTCAATATCCATACCTAGAGTCACACTGGAACTTTGAAGAAGCAGTTGAATTTTTTCCTCCAGCAACTCTTCTGTCACTGTGGGCAAAAGACAATTAGTTATCAATTAGTTATTCTTATACCATTGAGTTTCCATAGAATAGATTAAGAGTTTTATCTAAGGTAGTAAAGTCTACAGCATCGCTGCCTGCACTAGCATACATTAGATTTGCCTTACTTGATTAAGGTATTTCTGCCTGCTTATTCTTCTTGATTGAAAAATGGCAAATGGCTCGTACTTTTTGCTGCATGGACTCCAGCTAGGTCGCCGTTTCTTTCTGATGGCAGAAAAGGGCCTGGTGGATCTCTCTTGGACATGCATTCTTGTTCTAATCATATCCATGGCCTCATCAAATTAATCCTTCAGGAAGAGTAGACTTTCTTACTGATTTATATCTAGGACAATCATTGCCCTTAGAGATGCCTTTTTCATAGTTGTGTTCCAAATGACCATATTTGCAACAATAAAAACATCAGGCATTGAGGCAGGAGACCTATAGTAGCTTGTTCACAATATGTTCGCATGTTTCCTTCCACTGAGTTAGGAGGCATTTAGACACCATTGATATCTAGGTATAGGATGACCCAGTATATTAGATGATACCTATTAGAATCAATATCAGTTCTATCCCTCTCCGTGCCTCCAGAGTTGATACCTGACCATTTAATGGTCTAAGAAATTGTTTCTCATAAATTATTCACATTTTCAAACACCAAAGTCCCTATCAAAACCTACCTTGCATCTGGTTCTCATAAGACATTGTTTATCACTGAGATCATTATAAGTTTATGTTGGGAGACAAAACTAAATTCTTTATAATAATCCAAGTGAACTACCAAGTCTTAAGACATAAAGTAGGACCTCCTCCCCAAGCTGACTAAGTCCAGATGAAGGTCACCAATGGACTGTTTCGAGAATTACCACAAGATGACTCCAGACCTGACTGATGCAAACAACAGATGTCATAACCACAAGATGTACTTTTAGACATAAAACCTCCCCTTGTAGTCACCAAGGAAAATTACCACGGCCCCTTCCCCTGCACTTCTGCATAAGGGTTATTTCCCCTTTGATTTTTTTGTATAAAAACTGTAAGTTTTGCTGAACACAACTCAGATTTGGCTCCGTGTATTTTCTGTGCTTGGTCCCGTTTCTCTCTCACGCCCCATTTGGTTTCAGGAGGAGTCCCCTTGAGACCCACGGATAACTGGACCAGCTGGACGAGTCAAGTTTAAAATCTGTGAAGGTTTCTCCAGAGTCTGTTCAAACTTTATAAATGAGGTAGAACATTTCCTGGCTCTTGACCTTTTTCCCCAAGGTCTTAAAACTGCAAAGCAGCATAGTTCTTTCTATTTTTTTCATGAACAAATTGCATCTGACTTGGATATCAAAGTCTTCAACCTATCAACTGCCCTCTGAGTGTCTTCACTCCACTTGCCTTGCTTTATGGACCAATATTTCTGACCTACTCTCTTTGCCATGTTAATCTTTGAATATGCAAACTGGCCTCTTTTGTTGCTGTTGGAAATACTTTCCAGCCCAATTCTATTTTGAGTTACCCAGTTATTTATAATTTGTGGAAATTGATACAAGTTTATCATATAGGAAAATGTGGTCAGTGTTAAAAAGCCATATCACATAGTACTACCGGAGGGTCCTGCAAATCTGCTCCTGGGCATATATCCAGAAGATGTTCCAACCAGTAATAAGGACATATGCTCCACTATGTTCATAGCAGCAGCCTTATTTATAATAGCCAGAAGCTGGAAAGAACCCAGATGCCCCTCAACAGAGGAATGGATACAGAAAATGTGGTACATTTACACAATGGAATACTATTCAGCTATTAAAGAGAATGAATTTATGAAATTCCTAGGCAAATGGATGGACCTGGAGGGCATCATCCTGAGTGAGGTAACCCAATCACAAAAGAACACACATGATATGTACTCACTGATAAGTGGATATTAGCCCAACTTAGAATACCCAAGATATAAGATTTAATTTGTAAAACACATGAAACTCAAGAAGAATGAAGACCAAAGTGTGCACACTTTGCACCTTCTTAGAATTGGGAACAAAACACCCATGGAAGGAGTTACAGAGACAAAGTGTGGAGCTGAGACAAAAGGATGGACCATCTAGAGACTGCCATATCCAGGGATCCATCTCATAATCAGCTTCCAAACACTAACACCATTGCATACAATAGCAAGATTTTGCTGAAAGGACCAAGATATAGCTTTGTCTTGTGAGAGTATGCCGGGGCCTAGCAAATACCCAAGTGGATGCTCACAGTCAGCTATTGGATGGATCACAGGGCCCCCAATGGAGAAGCTAGAGAAAGTATCCAAGGAGCTAAAGGGATCTGTAACCCTATAGGAGAAACAACAATATGAACTAACCAGTGCCCCCAGGATCTCGTGTTTCTAGCTGCATATGTGTCAGAAGATGGCCTAGTTGGCCATCAGTTGAAAGAGAGGCCCATTGGTCGTGCAAACTTTATATGCCTCAGTACAGGGGAATGCCAGGGTCAAGAAGTGGGAGTGGGTGGGTGGGGGAGTGGGTGGGGGAGCATGTGGGGGACTTTTGGGATAGTATTAGAAATGTAAATGAAATAAATACCTAATTAAAATATATATAAAAGAAAGAAAGAAAAGTTAGGGAATCCCACTGAGACAGGTTTCTTCATTAGGCCCTAAAAATTCAGGCAAGAACTATAGAGCATAAATAAATTTTATGCCTCAGTCCAGCCTTTCTTTTTTATATTAATAACAGGGAGAAGATGTAACCTCCCCCACAGCCTGAAACAGGCTGAGCAGGCTTGACTTGTTGTCACTAGGAGGTCACCTGGGTTGGAGCCTGCCTCCCTGGACCACCAAATTGTTCTACCACTGCTGCTGCTGCTACTTCCTGCCTAGCTGTTATGGAGCCTACATGTGGTCCCCTGCAGCTGGACTCCAAGGATGATTTGGTGGGAATGTGCCCCCTTCTTTATAAGCATGTGTTCCCCAATATTAAAATTGAACCTTAATCAGACTATTGTCTTGGTTCCATCCTTTCTCTTGTCACCTAGATTCCCTCTTTTCTTCCAGATTCCAAGATGCCTTCCAGGCTTGAACCCAACATGTGAGCCACTGGCCGGCCTCAACTCAGTGAAGTTTTCTTGGCAGGTCGAAAGGCCTGGGAGCACTCATGAGGCAAAGAGTTTCACTTCAACTCTCCTCCTGGAACTTTGGCGTTCTCATAACCTGTATACTCATACACTATCCCCGCCTTAGTCTGGTGTATGGATCCATGTTCTCTCTTTTAGTATTTTTTTATTATAAGTGCCTTTTAAGATTGAATTCTGACATAGCTAAGCCTTAGCCAGTGTTCCAACATCCTAGAAAGTCCTTGAGCTGGCCATGGGCTTGGAATTCAGTAAGAATGTTGCCTATTCAGTGACATTCAGAATTGCCTCTGGTATTACACTATCACTTAGAATAAAAACCAAGTCGCTCCCATATACAGGAGTTTACAATGGTTTAGGAAGTAGATTGGGCTGTGGTTTTAGAGTATTGCATTATTCATGAGATGGTTAGCTAGAGCGGAACTCTCTAATTAGAACCATGACTTGGGTGTGAAAGCCCTTGCCCTAGGAGTGCAAAGACCTCACATCTGGCTTCTAAGACTATAGCTGACCTTAGATAGGGCTGACTTTGTCTCAGATGTTTTATTGCCCAGTTCCTGCCAGTCTTTGTGTTTACATTCCTCTGTTTTCTGTAAGAGTCATTAAGCATCCAGTAACCTCATTTGTACCTTGCTGAGGTGTCACCTATCTTCCCTATTTTCTTCTGTATAAAAAGTTTGATGCTCAATTTGACAAATTACATTCAGATTCTCCACAATCTCCTGTGTGCATCTGTCTGCCATTTTTGCCGACTCTTTGCCCACCTGCAACTAGAGACCCATTCCACGCAGACAAAGGAACCCAGAGGGTCTGCAGCACTGGAGTAGATGTGGAGAAAGAGGATCACTCTTCTATTGTTGGTGGGATTGTAAGCTGGTACAACCACTCTGGAAATCAGTCTGGCCTTTCCCCAGAAAATTGGAAATAGTATTACCAAAGAACCTAACTATACCACTCAGTGCATATACCCAAAAGATGCTCCAACATATTACAAGGACATATGTTACACTATATTCATAGCAGCCTTATTTATAATAGCCAGAATCTTGAAAGAACCCACATGTCCTTCAACAGAAGAATAGATCCACACAAAATGTGGTACATTTACACAATGGAGTACTATTCAGCTATTAAAAATAATGGCTTCTTGAAATTCTTAGGCAAATTGGTGGAACAAGAAAATATCATCCTGAGTGAGGTAACCCAGTCATAAAACAACATACAGTACTCAGTAATAAGGGGATTTTAGGAGAAAAAAGCTCAGAATACCCATGATACAACTTATAGACCACATGAAGCTGAAGATGAAGGAAGACCAAAATGTGGATACTTCAGTCCTACTTAGAAGGGGGAACCAATAATCACTGGAGGTAGAGGGTGGGCAGGCTTATGAGGAAGTAAGGAAGGGAAGAAGAAAGAGGGTCAGAATCAGGTGTGAGAGGAGACTAGAGTGATGTGCAAAGAGTCAGGAATTTGAACAGATGTATGTAGCAATGGAGGTTGGTGAACTGGATGTAGCTAACAGAAAGTCCCAGATTCCAGGAAAGCAAGAGTCTTCCTGGACCAAAGTGGATGACATTAGTTGATATATGCAGCAAAGTGGGGAGAAAACCTGTAGAGACCATATCTGGACTTTAAGTACAACCCACAGTTGAGGGATGGGGTTGCCTACCCTTCTCAAAAATTTTAAACTCGAATTGCTCCTGTCAAAATGAAATACCAGGATAAAGGTTGGAGCAGAGACTGAAGGAGAGGACATCTAGAGACTGTGCCATCTCTGTAACCATCCAAAATGCAGCCAACTAACCCAATCACTGCTGTTGCCAAGAAGTGCTTGCTGACAGGATCCTGATATGGATATCTCCTGAGAGGATTTGAGAGAACTTTACTGATACAGATTCGTATCCTTGCAGCCAACAGTCAGACTGAGCACAAGGACCCCATTGGTGGAGATAGGGGAAAAACTGAAGAAGTTGAAGGGGTTTGTAACCCCATCTGAACAACAACATCAACAAAACAGCCTCCCAAGAGCTCTGAGGGACTAAACCCCCAACCAAAGAGTACACATGGTGTGATCCATGGCTCTAGCTGCATATATTAGCAGAGGATGGCCTTATCTGGCATCAATGGGATGGGAGACAATTGGTCCACTGTAGGGTTGATTCACCAGGGTAGGGGAATGCTAGGGCAATGAGGTAGGAGTGGGTGGGTATAGGGGGGAGCACCCTCTTAGAAGTAAAAGAAGATAGGAAGGTTTACAGAGGGGAAACAAGGAAGGCCAATGAAATCTAAGCATCTAGCCTAGTCAGTGATGTTCCCAGAGTCAAACAGAAAAGAAGACAAGTAAGTTTCTTTTCCCCAGCTGTTATCAGTAGGAACTAATTACTAGAAGGAAGAAGATTTTTCTATCCTGAATAGGAAGACAGATAAATTTCCAGTCATTAGCATTTGTCTTTATTTACCCATTGCTATGATCCTTGCTACTTGCCTCAGTTTACTGCAGTGTCCAACATCGTCTTTGACTGCTTTACACAGCAGAGTTTGGTCTGCACAGATACATTATGTACAGATTTATCATGCCCTCATTCTCTATTGTTAAAAGTAGATAATGATTCTTCTGCAAATAATTCTTCATAGACAAAAAAAAAATTACTAACTTCATGAGAGAACACACGAGAGACCAATGATTCCATCTAAATCTACTTTGGTAAAGCAAAGAGTTTACTTGGTATTGCTCATGTGATTATAGGTAAGATTTTACTGACTTGAGACTGAATGATCAAAAGTAAAGTACCTATATTGCTGTATATTTCTCTGCAGCATGGATATTGACACATAAGTTTCATCTTACAGCTCCCTCACAAACTTGAGGGAATCACGATTCTTAAAGTGGTTCCAATTTAATTGTTATAAAGGCAACACCAGCTTTTCAAAACCACAAAATATAGGAAGAAAAAATGTTAAAGGTAATTAGAAACATTAATTCACAATTGCTTATGTGATGTGTGACATATGTTATCCATTTGAAGATGTCTAGAATAAGTAGATGGGCTCTTATGAAAGATAAGTTTAGCAAAAATGTACATGAGTTTGCCATTTTTAATTTTTTGGCATATAAACATTGTATATAACAATAAATTTCTTTAAGAAATTTTCTTGTAGACGTATCACAAGAATTTGCTATTTGTGTCACTCTTCCAAAGTATCATTTTTCTCCCTGTACTTTGTGTTTCCCTTACATCCTAGACAATCTTGTTTTCACAATAATATAAAACATTTTATCAATTTACTCATATGAATGTAAAGTCTCTTATCTACAAAGTGAAGAAACATGGTATCTATAGTTCTGCACTATATCAGTGAAAAATATTAATTTTCTGTTTCATTTGCCTCATGCCATAAAATTACAATTCTATTATTTATAGATGAATTAAACACTACCATGCATGCATACCATATTCTCAAGGAAACTTTTCTACTTTTGTGTTCACAGACATCGATTACTCTCCCATAGCCACTATGAATTGAGGAATGTCAATCTTTTACAGCCACCATAGAGGAATGGATTGTATTTCTTAAAGGATTTTCTCTGTAGTAGCTCTGTCAGAAGCACCCAATAAAGTACCACCCATGTAATGAAAACTAATGGATTGAAGAAATTATTTACAAATTATTTCCAGTTGTTATTGTCCAAAATATTTACATAGATTTGAGCTATTTAACATTTCCAGTAAAAGAACATTCTCCTAATATCTTTTTACATGATAGGCATTGCTATAATTATGTACAATAAACAAAATATTTTTCTATCCTGCTCAATAAAAGGGATTGTTAAAAAGCAGTCTTTTAAATCAACTACTATCAATGACTTAGATAATAAAGAAGGTAATGAATTCCATGGCTGTAATGGACACATTCGTTGAATTACATCATCCTTAGCTCTAACATCGGTTACCAGTATCAATGTTTCCATTTATTTTTAAATAACAAATGCATGGGATTTCCATGGTCTGGAAGACTCCTCTGTATATTTAGCCTCTAGTTGTAACTGTACCAGATTGTCAAGCTCCTATCCTATTTCTTTGTCGAGGGCCATTGATCTAATCAAACAGACTTGTTAGGTTGCAATTTTCAGGATAAGACCTTTAGCATTCCAGCCATGGCTCCTCCCTTAATTTTGGAAACTCGGTTCCTATTATGGAATGTGTTTGTATATTGGGAAAAGTCTGGGGCAATTTTGAGGACATATATCAATATCATCTCCTGGATCATCCAGAATTTCATCCTAAATTTCATCACATGCTAACTCTTCGATCACAGGAATATTAACCCGTGAACCCTTGTCTTGGTGAAGATCCCTTCCCCATAAATTTATGGGCATATCATTGACATAACTTTAACATTTGTCTTTCTGGTCCCAAAAATTAAACTCATCACATACTTTGTTTTATCTGTGATAACATTTCCCTTCCTAACAACTGGGTACAAATCTTTTATTGTTGCCATTATGAATTCCAAGATTTCTATTATTTTTACTGGAGTAGTTCTGCCCTAGAGCTAGAGATACAGTAGCCACTAGATAATCATACTAACTGCACTTAATTTCATCTGTATAAAATTTAATTATAAAACCCATATCCTGGGTTCAATTTCCCTTTGAAATCTTCATTGACCATACCTGGATTCACACTGGAACTTTGAACCGTTGATTGAGTTATTTCAAACAGCACTTCTTTTGTCTCTGTGGGTGAAAGATCAAAATTCTGAGTTATTTTATAACATTGAGTTTGAGGAGATAGAGAAAGGTGTTTATCTATTACCAATTCCGGAGCAGCACTATCTGCAGTAACATGCATTAGATTTGCATTACTTTATTAAGGTATTCCAGCCTGCTTATTCTTTCCTGGCGGAGGAGAAACAGATAGCCTCTACATTTTGTTGTGTGGCCTTCAGCTAGGTCCAGATTTTATTTTCTGATGTCAGGAAAGGGTCTAAATTATCTCTCTGGGACTTATACTCATTGATCCAATGTTAACATTGCCTCAACAAATGAACACACCCGGAAAGGTATGGTTTTTTTGCTGCTTCATACCTAGGAAAAGCATTGCCCTTGAAGGTGCTTTTCTTCACAATTGTGTTGCAAATGACCGAATTTCCCACAATAAAAACACCAGAAAATTTGAAACTGGAAATCTATAGCAGCTTGTCCACAATATCCTTCCCTATGACCATGTTTCCTACAATTGAATCGCTAGGCATGTAGACATCAAAGATTTCTAGGTATAGAATGACCTAGTATATAAGCATGATACATATTAGAACCAGTATTAGTTATATTCCTCTCCACTCCTCCATAGGTTGTACCTGGGCCTCTAATTGTCTAAGAACTTGTTTTTCATGTTATTCTCATTTTCAAACATCAAGGTTCCTATCGAAACCTGGCTTCTATTTAATTCTCATATGATTTTGCTCCATGCTGAAACCAATATTAGTTTTAGCCACCACTCATTGGGTACTGTCGGTTTTTTGTTTTTTTCTTTTTTCTTTTTCTTTTTTCCTTCTTTGGGAAACTACTGTGAACTAGCTCTGTCACTGAGACTGCATTTTTTTTGCTCTCCCTTTTCCATTGCTCATTACTTCACAGGTTATTTAAAAAGAAGGTATTTTCCCCAGGTCCATAGAAATCCCATAACTCTTTCAGACAAGAGGGAGTAGAGTGACTCCATTTGTTTTTACAATTCAGACATCATTTGCTTCTCAGACACCACTATTTCCACTCAAAAAAATTTACAACTGCTTAGTCATTCTTCCAACCATTTTTCAGAACAGGAATGAGAAATCAGAAAATATGCCTCTGTGAATAAAGCACAGAATATCCTAGCAATATCAGACACAATCAATTATTTCTTATGTCTTATGAAAACAAAACAATAGAAAATGTGGACGAGTTCTTTCCTGCCATTTTCCATATGGCATTTGACCTCAAACATCCCATTCTGCTTAGCACCATATTGCGGTGGCTCTTATAGCTGGTCTTTGCTCCTTTGTGGGTTCTTCATTCTTCCAACTTCACTCACATTCTATATCTTTCTTTTCTCTGCTTTTCCTCCCTTGTTGGTTATATTTTCTTTTATCCTCCTCCACCACTCTTTCATCCATTGAGCCCCCTAGTACTAGATAGAAGAAAAATTAAATTATGCAGATAGAGAAGAAAAGAAAACTCTGAATCTAATTTCTTTTCTTCTTGTTTGTTCTTTAAGCATGATTACCAACAAACTCATCCAAACCCTGAACAACCAACAACAGACAACCAAAACCACCACTCAAAGCCCTAGAATTTCTATGCCCTCTGAAAAGTTCCCATAACTGTTGATGTCACACATTTGCCAAACCTATTTGCAGCTTATAAAATCATTCCCCTCCTAGAGCACAGGGTAAACCATAGTGAGGTGCTGTGGACAACATGAAGCATCACAAAATTCGCTCATTGGGGGTAAAAACAAAATATTTTTATCACATATATACATTTTATATTTGTTAAAGAAACCAAAATCCAAAATTCTCACTACACTATGTTCAGCTTACAGACAACTCCCATGAATGATCTCTTTACCAGATATTTTTTATTGATTTTATAGACAATAATTGGAATGAGAATCAAATTTAACTCATTCGACATTATTTTTTTATCTGTGATAAGTTCCTACTTCATATGACCTGGGCATAAACCTATTAAACGGGCCATTCTGAGTTCCAAGATTTCTGGGAAATCATACTTCCATAAGCTCCTATTGGCACCAAGCCTCCTATTTTAATACCGTTTATTTGCAACCTTAATTTTGGCCTCTGATTATTAACAGTCAAAATTAACATATTTTCCTTTACTTCCATACACTCCTGTTCTTTCTTCTGGAACAGATTTACCCTAGAGCTAGGGATTGAGTGGTAGCTTGGAAATCCTCCTAAGTGTATTAAATTGAATCCCTAGATGTTCACTGATCATGGGTTTAATTTCTCTTTTGAAATATTCAATGATCATACCTGGATTCACACTGGAACTTTGAAGACTTGGCTGAGTTATTTGAAACAGCAACTTTGACCCTGTGGGCAAAAGACCATACATTTAATAAGTTATTATTATTGTTTTTTACAATGAGTTTTGAGGGGAATAGAAAAAGATGTTTATCTGTTGTCAAGTCTAGAACAACACTACCTGAAGTAGCATGCATTAGATTTGTATTACTTCCTTGAGGCATTTCTGACTGTTTATTCTTTCCTGGAAGCAAAAGGACTGGATGTTTTTGGTGTGTGACCTTGATTTAGATCACCATTTCATTTTCTAGTGGCAGAAAAAGACCCAGGGTTTCTTTCTTGGGCCTACACTTATTGTTTCAATGATAGTCCTTGCCTCATCAAGTGGACACATCCAGAATAGTATCAGAGATCTCTAGGTGTAGGATGACTTAGTATAGTAGCATAATACTTAGTACCAATATCAGTAGTGTACCTCTCGACTACTCCATAGGTGGTATCTGGGCCTTTAATCATATAAGAACTTGATTTTCATAATTGATTCTCACTTTCAAATACCAAGGTTCCTATAACAACCTGTCTTACACCAGGTTTTCACGATTTTGTTCATACCTGAGACGAATATTTGTTTAAAATCAGTGAAAGCTTCTCCATGATTTCTATAATTTTTGTTTAATGAGGTAGACATTTTTGTGAGTCCTAAACTTTTCTCCCGGGATCTAATGTAAAGTACATTGTAGTTTCTATTTTAGCATGATCAAATTGAATCTAACTTTGGATATCAGAGTACTACCGTTCACATAGCAACTGTTCTCTGAGTATCGTCATCACACTTGTTCTGCTTCCTTGTTCAATATTTCTGGCTTTGTACATTTGCTGTGTTAACCATGACAAATATAAATTGACCTCTAATACTGCTGTTTCTAATCCTTTCTAATATAATCTTATTTTGAGTAATCCAGTAATTTATACTTTATTTCAATTAAGGTAAGTCTACCCCATAGTAAATCAGGCCTTATTTTAAAACCTTAGATATAGCCCTTCTATATAAGGCAATCCTATTTCATCATAACTTTGCTCTGCACCATCAACAGTCATATAGCATATAACTACTATGAACGCTGTTGATAATCTGGTAATGACAGGATGACCCTCCTCTAACTCTTTTGACTTGGTTTGGTGTGATTTTAACCTTTGCTTTACAAATAGGCTCTTATATCACATTTTACTCCTTTTTTTTTAGTATTCTCCAAGCCACATCCTTCCAGAACAGTTACTTTCCCTTTTTCTAAATATGGGAACCTCTTGTACGCTATATCAATCACTAAAGCAAAGACTTTGCTCTCTCTTTTTGTTCCTCATTTTTCAAGTGATTTCAACAATAAGGATAATCTCTCCAGTTCCATAGTAAATTCTGCCATCCTTTCAGAAAAAAAAAATTATAAAGTGATCCCAATGGTTTTCCTATTTCAGGCATCTTTTGCAACTCAGACCACTATGAAAATTTACACTTTACAAATTTTCCAACTGCTCAGGCACCTTTTCAATTCATTTTTTGAAACAGAATATATGAGGAGCAAAATAAAAAAACCAGAAAACTCACCCCTGGAACAAAGGAGAACATACCCCAATAGCAGATGCAATATATGCTTTCTTTCATTTTATACACATTTACATACATCTGTCTTTTCTTGTCATTTTTCTCTTGTCATTTGATCTCAAATTTTTCCTTGTGCCTAGCCCCGTATTTTGGTGCCTCTTGTAGCTGTTCTTTCTTCTTTAATGAGTTCTCCTTTCTTCTAACCTCTCAAAATTTCAACACCTTTCTATAGCTGGTTTTTTTTATCCTTTGTGGTTTACTCTTTCTTTCATCTTCCTCAACCTGTTTTCTATCCATTCAGCCCCTAATACTAGATAGAAAAAATAAATAAAAAATGGAGAGAACAATGAAAAGAAAACACTGAATTTAATTTCTTTTCTTCCTTTTTTCTCATTAAGCCTGATTACTCACGAACTGCAACCAAATCCTGAACAACCAACAGACAACAAAAACCATGATTCTGAATGCTTGAATTTTTATGTGCTCTGAAAAGTCTTTATAACTATAAATGTCACACATTCACAGAACCACTTTGCAGCTGACACATCATACACCTGCTAGAAAGTGAGCTAAATCTTAGCCAGCTGTTCTGGACAATGTGATACTGTCCAACATCCCCAAACTCTGGATAATAAAAATTACATATTCTTATCACATTTTTTGTTGGCTAAAGAAACCAAAATTCAAATATATTCCCCATACTCTGTTAAACATATAGACAAGTTCCATGAAAGATATTTCTAGCAGACATTTTTCATTATTTTATAGATAGTACTAGGAATGAAAATTATGAGATTTCTAAGTGGTGTGTTCTTTTGAACCATTTTATTTTCCTTTGTTTAATAAGTATTATGAGTCTTTTTATCTTTTTTTTACATTTTTATGAGATATTCTATTTAATTACATTTGAATTATTACCCGCTTATCTGGTTTTCCCCCTGAAAATCCTTCCCCACACCTCCTCCCCCTGCTCACCAACCCAACCACTCCAGCTTCCTGGCCCTGATATTCCCCTACATTAAGGCATAGAGCCTTCACAGGATGAAGGGCCTCTCCTCTGATTGATGACTGACTAGGCCATCCTCTGCTACATATGAAGCTGTAGCCATGAATCCAACCATATGTACTCTTTGTTTGGTGGTTTAGTCCCTGGGAGCTCTGAGAGTACTGGTTAGTTCCCTTTGTTGTTCCTCCTCTGGGGCTGCAAACACCTTCAGCTCCTGGAGTCCTTTCTCTAGCTCCTTCATTGGGGATCCGGTGCTCAGTCCAATGGTAGGCTTCAAGCATCCACATCTGTATTTGTCAGGCACTGATAGAGCCTCTCAAGAGACAGCTATAGAATGTTTCTGTCAGCAAGCACTTGTTGGAATCCACAATAATGTCTGTGATTGATGAATGTATATGGGATTGATTCCCAGGTGGGACATTCTCTGGATTGTCATTCCTTCAGTCGCTGTTCCACATTTTCTTTTTGTTACTCTTTTCTTGGGTATTTTGTTTTCCCTTCTAAGAAGGTTCAAAGTATTCACACTTTGGTCTTCCTTCTTGAGTTTCATGGTGTTTGTGAATTGTATCTTTAGTAGTCCAAGCTTGTGACTTAATATCCACTTATCAGTGTGTGCATACCATGTGTGTTCGTTTGTGGTTGGGTCACCTCACTCAGGATGATATTTTCAAGTTCCATTAATTTTCCTAAGAATGTCATGGAGCTATTGATTTTAATAGCTGAATAGTATTCCATTGTATAAGTGTACTACATTTTCTTTATCCATTCTTTTGTTAATAGATATCTGGTTTCTTTCCAGCTTCTGGCTATTTTAAATAAGGCTGCTAGAAACATAGTGGAGCATGTATGTTTAATACATGTTGGAGAACCTTCTGGGTATATGCCCAGGAGTGGAATTGCTGGATGCTCAGGTAGTACTGTGTTCAATTTTCTGAGGAACTGCCAAACTGATTTACCGAGTAGTTGTACTAACTTGCAATACCATCAGCAATGGAGGAATAATCCTCTCTCCCAACATCTACTCCAGCATATGCTGTCACCTGCATTTTTTATCTTAGCCATTCTGACTGGTGTGAAGTGGATTCTTAGGGTTGTTTTGATCTGCATTTCTCTGATGACTAAGGATGTTGAACATTTCTTTAGGAGCTTCTCAGACGTTTGGTATTCCTCAGTTGAGAATTCTTTGTTTGGAACTGTACCTGTTTCTAGTAGGGAGTATTTGGTTCTCTGGAGCCTAACTTTTTGAGTTATTTGTATATATTGGATATTAGCCCTCTATCAGAAGTAGGATTGGTAAAGATCTTTTCTCAGTCTGTTGGATGTCATTTTGCTCTATTGACAGTGTCCTTTGACATACAGAAGCTTTTCACTTTTATGAGGCTCCATTGGTCAGTTCTTGCTTAGAGCACAAGGTATTGGTGTTCTGTTCAAGAAAGTTTCCACTGTGCCCATGTGCTCAAGGCTCTTCCCCACTTTCTTTTCTATTCATTTCAGTGTCTCTGATTTTATGTGGAGGTCCATGATCCACTCAGACTTGAGCAATATACAAGGAGATAAGAATGGATCTATTTGCGTTCTTCTAGATGGTAACTGCCAGTTGAAACAGTACCTTTTGTTGGAACTCTGCATTAAACCCATCCTGTCCTTGAAAGATTGTTACTTCCTATTATTTTTGTTGTTAGAGGTAGAATTTTTTTTTGTGTGTGTGTGTGGTTATCTTCTTTTTGGCTGGAGATTTTTCCTCCTATTGGTCTCTAAGCCTGTGTCAGCACTCTGGGAAGACCTGCTCTCTCCTAATGGAACTTTTTACAAAGGGCTCTGGAACAGCCCAAACTCTGGGTGCAGATGGTGACTGGAAAGATCCTGTCCCAGATGATCTACTTTTCTTTTCTTGCCGCCCAGCTCCAGAGAGTTAAATAAAGAGAAAGTGTCTATCTCAGCTCTGAGCTCAGGAGTAAAAGATCTCCTGGGAGAATATGACTCTGCTGGTAAGACCATACATAGCAGGATGTGGATCAGCCTCAGCTCAGGGTTACAGATAATGGACTGGAAAGATTTTGACCCAGCTGCCCCACTGTTTCTGTGTTCCACTAACTTCTGGCTGACAGTGGTCCACGCAGTTATTGGAGGGAAAGTGGCTATCTCACCTCCGAGCCTGGGAGTGAATATACTCCTGGGAGGAAAGGTCTTTCCTGGCAAGAGCCATTCCCAGCAGGCTATGGAACTGTATTATGAGTCTTATATCAGTCCTTAGAAAGTAATATTTCTTCTTAAATGAAAGAACTAAACAAAACTTCCAACCACTTAATTTAGCTCTTATATGAATTAGATGAAATTTTATAACAATGTCTGTACACTGATGATAGTTGATATCTATCATTTCATGGTTGATAATTAAATCCCCTTTAATATAGTTATTGTCAGGAGCTTGGTCATTTGTGAATCGGTTCTTCAGAGTGAATGTCAAAGACATATTTCCCTCAGAATTCTAGGGGCATAAGTACTATATGGGTAGAAACACAAGTGTTTTAAATACAATTATATGGGCACTCCAGAGCTGTTAATTCAATCCATGTTGGTCTGCATTATATCTTCTGGAACTATGATAGCCAGCATAGAGCGAGGGAATTCCTAGCTCTATTCTACCCTGAGTTTTGTTTTTCTTATAATGTAGGCTAAGAGGGCAGTGTCTTTACTTTTAAGGCCTTATCATCTAGTTTGAGAACAATAAAGAACAGTAGAAATATCCTAGGTGGCTTATGAGGATGTAGGGCTCCAATGAACTCAAAGGCTTTCTATATTGCTAATTTCCTCATGGCATTGAATATTTGGGATAATTTACTTCTGGCTCCTCTCAAGTGATTTTTTTTTCTTTTAGCTCTATATGATGGTTTACAAAAAACCTATCTCAACTGTTGGTCTCATGCTGCTTTTTCAAATATATAGAACACTTAACAGTTAACCTTATGTCAGAAGATATTGAGGTAAGTCTATGGCAAACAAATGTGTTTTTCTATGTAAAACCCACCATTTTTCATTGGGGAGGTAGGTGTGCTCTGAGATGCAGGTTCCCTTGAGACTTCATCCCAGGAATTCTATTTGCTACTAATATGCCTTTACTGCCAGTGTTACATAGCCTTATGACTTCAAGGCATCAGTCCTCCCTATTGGGAAGATTTCCTGCACAGTAATTGTAAAGATCTATTTTGATGTGATAATGCTCTGTACATGAGTTATATTTGATAATGCACAATAGTGATTTTATAAAACTACTACACTAATACACTTAATTTACAGCCTCCTATAGAAGAAAAGCTGAAAATAGATCTCTGTAAACCTTCATGTGTCTCCTGAGGTTTGCACTCAGAAGATAAAGCAGATGGAGCAAATTAGGATCAAGGCTAAAATTCCATCTAGATTAAGAATAAGGGCAATATCTTGTCACTAAAGTTCCAAAATTAGGAATGCCCAATTCATTGTGAACACAAGGACAGAAAATGAATAATGTACTAGTATATATATGCAAGACTTCAAAATAATAAGACACAAGGCAAACACAATTTCTTTTGATGAAATTATGGTATTTTATGACATAAAAATTATTGCTTTAAACTTTTTTTGAGACAGGGTTCCTCTGTATAGCCTTCGCTGTCCTGGAACTCACTCTGTAGACCAAGCTGGCCTCAAACACAGAATCCACCTGTCTCTATCTTCAACCTTCTTACTTGGTATTGCTCACATGGTTATGGGTAAGGGGTTCCTGACTTTTGCCTGGATGATTAAAATTTTGTTTGTTAAATTGCTACATATTTCTCTGCTGTGTGGATATTGACACAAAGAATTTTCATCTTACAGTTTCCTCATAAGTTTGAATGGGAAACACCAAGGTGGAAGCAGTTTCAACTAAACTGGAAAAAAAAAAGTCAACACCAGCTTTTTGAAACAGCTTTATCAGAAGCTCAACCAGCAAAAGCAGAGAATATAGGATGAAAAAATGGCAAAAGTACAAAAGTATTCAGAAACATTCATTCTCAAATGCTTAGGTGATAGACGTACTGTAACCATTTGAGGACATCTAGAGCAAGTAGACTGTGAGATAGAAGTATGGCAAAAATATACATGCTTTTGAGAATTTTATTTTTGTGACATATGTATATGTGTGTGTGTGTGTGTGTGTGTGTTTATGTATATAAGTTTTTACCAAGCTCATAGGAAGTTGAAAATGATCACAGATAAAAGCAAGAGTTGAATTAATTAAATGTGTGGTAAAAGAATGTCCAATGTGAAAGCTAACACCTTATGTCGATGGCATAATAAGTTCCTATTGCCACCAACCATCCTAATTCAGTGCCTTTCGCTTGCAACTTTAATTTTGGCCTCTGATCATTAACAACTGAAGCTTAACAAACTTTCCAGTACTTACAAATAATCCTGTTCTTTCTCCTGAAGCAACTTTGGCCTAGAACTAGGGACATAGCAGCATCTGCTTAATCCTAGTAATTTTATTAGATTGTACCTCTATTTTGTCACATACAATGGGTTTAATTTCTCTTTTGAAATCATCATTGATCATACATGGATTCACAGTGGAACTTTTCAAAATCAATCCTATTATTTTCAACAGCATGGATTTTGTCCCTGTGGTCAAGAGACCATAAATTTAATTAGTTATTGTTATGGCTTTTAGTTTCATGGGTTTATAGTAAGAGGTTTATCTGTTCCCAAGTCTAGACAGAGCAGCAGTGCCTGCAGTAGCATGCATTAGATTTGCCTTACTTCTTTGAGGTATTTCTGCCTGCTTATTCTTTATTTTCTGACAAGAGTCAAATGGCCTGTCCCTCCAGATAGGTAACTATTTTATTTTCTGATGACATGAAAAGGAGTTATGTATCTTGCTCTGACCTACAATCATAGTTTCAATAGTAACCCAGTCCTCATCAAATCAACACACCTATAAGAGTAGGAAATCTTTCTGATTTATAGCTTTGACAGCCATTGCCCTTACAGATAACTTGTTGACAATTGGGTTAAAAATTACCAAATTTCCCACACTAAAAACACCAGGCATTTTGAGACAGGAGCTACAGTGGGTTACTCACAATATCTTTGCATATGACCATGTTCCTGCAACTGAATCACTAGGCATTTAAATATAAAAGATCTCTATGTATAGGATGACCTAGTTTATTATCATTACACATATTAGAACTAATATTGGTTGTATCCCACTCTACACATCCAAAGATTCTGTCTGGGCCTTTATTAGTCCATGAACCTGTTTTTCATAAGCTATTCACATTTTTAAAACATCAAGGTCCCTATTAAAACCTACTTTGCATCTGGTTATTATACAATATTGTTGACTACTGAGACCAGCAAGCAAGTGTGTTTTCTCAAGATTCCCTCCATTTTCCATAGCAGTAATGGGTACTCTCTGAGATATAGGGAAACAGACTTTATCCCAGTATTGGTACTTGCTGCTGGTATGTATTGGCTTCCACTGTTACACAAACTGATGTTCTTGGGCCTCAGCCCTCCCTATTAGGCAGATTTGCTGCAAAGTCAATATGAAAATGGACTTTGATTCAGTAACGCTGTGTCCATCAATTTGATCCCATAATTCTAGATAATGATTTTATAGAACTCCTATATTTATACAATTAATCTCAAGCCTCCTATAGAAAAAAATGAAACTGTAAATAAAGCTCTGTCATCTTTCAGGTGCCTCATGGTAATTGCATTAGGAAGAGAAAGGAGGCTTGAAACAAATTAGGATTACAGGTACTATTCAATATAGACTAGAAATCAGGCCACTATTTTGTCACTAAAGGTCCAAAACTAGGAGTGGGCAATTTATTGTAATTGTAGGCACAAAGACAGAAAATAACTGATGGACTAATTTTCTATGCAAAATTTCAAAATAATAAGACACAAAGGAAATGATGTAGAATATGGCAGTGTAGTGGCAGATCTGGCCAATCTAGGCACAGAGTATTTATTCATATTAATTGCGTTGTGTTTTCATTCCTGGAGCATTTTTGGGTTGGAGATTTACCCCAACTAAATGGGGCCCAACATATTGATTTGAACTCAACTAACCTGAGATAACAGTTCCTTGCCTCCAACACAGGAGTGGGGCTTGTGCAACAATGTAGGCTGCAGCAGGCAAGACTCAAACGTGGCTGGTTTTGAGGGTCTACAGAGGATGGTATAGAGCTATCAATACAGCCTTTCTGTGATCACTTCTACCTATCATTCACACCCTACCCAGTCTCCTACATGCACAAAAAGGGACACAGACAACGTGGGTCTTTTTATAATCAGCTCCTCCCTGAGAATAAAGAATCAAGTAATAAATGTACAAGGGCTCTGGACCAGATAATTCACTGTGATAAAGAGAGAAATATAACTTTTGATACTTAAAGATGGGAAATTTCACTTGCAGTTATGAAATAGATGGGGAATATTAGTCACTGACTCCAAGTAGAGAGAACAGTAATAATCACCTGCTATGAACAGGTATTAATTAATAGAAGACTGTGACTCCAGGTAGAAAGCATATCAGATAGATAGTACAGTATGTATTAATTAAATAAATGTCTGTGGCTCAAGATAGAGATCACAAAAAATAGATGTTATAACAGGATGGCTGCACTAGGTGGAGAATTTAACAATTAAAAACTAGCTGTTTCCTATAGGCAGATATTAGTGAAGGTTTTAAATAATTTCTTTTAAAATTATATAAAGATATATCGCTCTAATAATTCTTACATGACATTCAAATGTTGCCTAACATGGGCTCCATGAGAATTTTGGTTTTAAATCCTGTTTTGACAAGCTGCCTCTTATAAGCAGGTATAAATAGATTTGTGAATCAATTTAATAAGGACTGCAGGAGACTCATATTCTCTACAGTTGCCTCCACAGGAATGTGGGGTTAATATCCTGACATGACAAATTAGAAAGGCCTAAATAGGCTCAAATATGTGTGATTTTGAGTATTATGTTTGTTTTATTGTTCTTTTGGGACAAAGAGCTAACTACAGCTTTTCCTAGTTACCAGTTGAAGGATAGGCTGATTTGGGAAATAGGTTTTCTCTTTGTGTTTTTGGAAATGGTGTTTAAGCTTTTTAAAGCTTCCAGATTTATATGGATCATATTTGATGGAGGGAGACTCCCTGAAGAATGAAATTCTAGAGAATAAAATAAAATGTTTATCTTGATGATACTAAAGTTTTCTTTTGAGATTTATATATTACAGAATATACAGCCTTGGTGAATTTCATTGTCAGACATGCTGAACTGATGTGCCTGAACTCCTGATGTTTTGTTTTTTCATCCAGATCCATTCAGGACACAGAAATCAGAGACAATCATTGGTGTGGCCTACTTAAGGCCAACGAATTTCCCCATTTTCCTACTTTTCCTCCTCCATAGAAAAATATCTCAGCACCCATATTCACCTTGAAGAAGTTATGAACGGTCTTCATCCCAGTTCACTAGTCTTTAGGACTGGGGGTGCTTATTATTGGTTTTCTTGGAACCTAAAACGTTTGAAGTGTGGGACTTAGACACAGTCCTTCTGTTGCTATTATTATAAACAGATCAGAGATGTTTAAACATATGACTTAAGGGCCAAATAGGACATTCATGTCCCTGAGTGTATTGTTAGGGTGTTTTCAGTTATTTTAATCAGAAATGCCTGAGAGTAAGTAACAGATAAAAGTCCAGAATACTTCCCATAGATAGTTGATTTTCAAAAACATCAGAAGTCCAGAGTGTGATGTTTATTATTATTTATTCACTTGTTGTTTAGACTAGTTTTTCCTGACTTGGATTCAAAAGAGTAACTGAGCATCTTTGAGTTACTCTAGTTGTGGCTAAACAGCCATTGGAAAAAATTTTCTCATTTCATCTACAGACATAATACTGTCCAAAGACAGGACACAATTATTGCTTAAGACAGCTGGAATATGCCAAGACCAAGTATGCTAGTCCTAAATATGCCTGTTTCTCTCAGTTTGTCAGATGACCCTGTCCAGTAGTCTGAAGATGGATGGGCTAAGTTTTGAAATAAGGGACTCTCCAAGTGATCAGCAGTTTCTACAAATAGACTAAAGTTTGAATCTGTTATGATTCCTGTATATTTTCAATTAATATCATTCATTCTTGGATTTCTGATGGGGTTGAAAAACTACATACTCTCCTAGCCAACCCAGGATTTTTACATTGAGAGGAACAGGTTTGAGAAAATGATTTTCAGATGGCATTCAATCTAAAGTCAAGACATAACCAGATGTAGAATTATAGATTTTTAAGTAAGAATAGATGACAGAGGTCCTATTTAATTAACAAAGATGATGCACTGTCTGTTAGGTCCCTTGTAAGTTATAAATGACAGAATAGTAATAGTTGTGTTCAATTATGTCTGAGATAAAATAGTCTTTCCATTGGTCAGACAGCAGTAATTGTTGTGCATAGCCATGGACTGATTATATTTTCTGTTAATTCCATTCTCCTTGAGGGGTTGTGAACAAAGAATGAGTCAGCACTCATGTGATTTCCTGTAAATCGTCCTATCTTAATTTGTAAAATAAAGGAGAAGTGATGACTGAGCAGATAAATGGAAGGTGGTGTTGAAAGCTGGGTAGAGAAGAAGGGGAAAATGGAAGAGGGAGAGGACAAAGATGAGGGGGAGGAAGAAGAAATGCAGAGCAAAAACACATGGCCTGGAGAAAACACAAGGTCTAAAGGGTCTCATAGATGGGGAGGGTGGTAGTGTAGTGGTCGATTTGTCCAATCTAGGCACAACACATCTATTCATGTAAAATTGAGCTTCTTTTCATTAACTGGGCATATTTGAGTTGGAGATTTAATTCAACACATTACTATTCATGCATACCACATTCTCATGTACAGTGGCTTATTTACGTGTTCAGAGACTTCAAATACTCTCCCATGCATGGCCACTTTGAATTGATGTATATCCTGCATTCAAAGCCAGCAAAATGAATTGGATACTCTTTCCCTAAAGATTCTTCTGAAGTATCTGTGTTAGAAGCAACTAACACACTTCCATCCAAGTAATGAAAACTTTTGCATTGACAAAATTATACACAAATTATTTTCAGTGGTTTTTGAACAAGATTTTGATGTGGCGAAAGACCTTTCAACCTTCCCTATAGAAGATGTCATCAGTTAGTAATTTTCATGGAGTAATCATTGTTAAAATTAGAGACAATAAAGGAAACCTTTCTCTTTCTGGCTCACTAAAATGGACAGTAAAATACAGCCCTTTAAATCAATTACAATTATTGCTTACATAAGAAGGAAGGTAAAGGAAAGAAAAGGCTCTAATGTGAATATTCATTAATATTTACCACTTCAGCTCTAAAGTCTATGAAAAAGTCAAAGTTTTCCCTTTCACTTTTTCATAACATATGCAGGGATTTCCCAAAAAGTGGCACAATCCTCTATATACTTTGCCTCCAGTTTCTCTTATAACACATAGTCAATCTTTCATATTTCCTTTTTCTATAGACATTGATCTACCAAACAGGCTTGGGAGGTAATCATTTCTGTGGTAGGATTCTTGGCATTTAAGCCATTGATCATCCTTTAAATTTGGTATCTCTCTTCAGATTATGTCCTGTGTTTGTAAAAATAGGAAAAGGCTTGGGTTGTTTTTGAGGTTATATATCAATAACTTTCCCTGAATCCTCCCTATTTCCCACTACATTTCACCATGGTACACTTCTCTTATTTCACGTGAATATTTACATGTGTACCTATATGTTGCAAAATATCTAGTCCCATTAAATATATGGCTATGTCATGCATATAAGACCTCTAATTCTCTAATTTGACACTTAAACTTCTCACACATATTAAACTTAACACTCTGTGCTTGTTTGCTTTTATTTATTTTTTGTTTTTGTAATTCCTGATAATTTTCTACTACCTAAGAACTTGTTATAAATCTTTTAATTTGGCCAGAATGTATTACAAAATTTCTGAAAAGTCAAAGTTTCATGAGCTTCTATTTTAATCAAGCCTCCTATTTCAGTCCCATTTACTTCTAAATTTTAATTGGCCTTTGAATGAGAAGAGCTGAATATTGACACATTTTTTTTTTTGTACTTCAAAACACTCTTGTTGGTTCATCTGTAGCAGAATTTCATAGCAGGTAGGGACACAGTGGCATCAGGAAAATCCCAATAATACCATTAAATTTTATTTACACATATTTTCACAGACCATGGGTTTTAACTCTATTTTAATTGTTCATACCTATATCCACGCTGGAACTTTGAGTACTTGATTGAATAATTTCCAACAGCAACTCTTTTGTCTCTGTAGGCAAAAGACCATATATTGAATAGGGACAAAATAAAAATAATGGCATACAGAAACATTCATTCCTTACTGCTTTTATGATGGCCATGCTGCATCCATTGAAGACATCTAGATTAAGTGGATAGGCTCTTGTCAGAGAGAACATTGGAAAGAATGTATATGAGTTTGTTGTCTTTTTTTTTTTTGTGGTCCATATACATCACACGTGGGGATGAATTTATTTAAGATATTTTCATGAAGACATACCACAATAAATTACAGTTCTTGACCCTCACCAAAAAAGATAATAATAATAAATTTCCCTGTCTATTGGGTTATCTTTAACTCCTAGACAATCTTGGTTTGTATATTATCATCACACATATATAACATGATACTTGTATCTATGTTGTCTTCAATCCAAGAAGAGAAATTTCATTATATCTCTTGTTCTGCAGTATGTAAGTTAAAACATTACTTTCATGTTGAAATCACCTTTTGGCCTAAAAATGATAATTGTATACTTTGTTCCTGAGCAAAATAATTTATTGTGAACATAAATGGAAGTTTCTATAGACAATACCATTTCTGTGGTAGGACTCTTGGCATTTAAGCCACTGATCCTCCTTTAAATTTGGTATCTCTGTTATGATAATGTCCTGTGTTTGTAAAATAGGAAAAACCTTGGATTGTTTTGGGGGATATATATCAATATCTTCCCCTGAAGCCTCCATCATTTCCCCCCCTACATTTCATCATCGTGGTACATTTCATATCTCATGAGAATACTAACCTGTATACACCAACGTTGGGACATATCTAGTCTCAATAAATTTATGGGCATGTCATGGATATAAGACCGTTAATTTGAGACTTGAACTTCTTCTCAACATATTAAACTTAACAACTTTTTTTTCTTTTTTTTTTTTTTTTTTAATTCCGGATAACTTTCTACTACCTACAAACTTGTTATAAACCTATTTATTTGGCCATGCTATATTACAAAATTTCTTGGAAGTCAAAGTTTCATAAGCTTTGATTTCAATCAAGCCTCCTATTTCCGATGCAATTTACGTTGAAATTTTATTTGGATATTGATAATTAGGAGCTGATATTAACATATTTCTTGTACTTCCAAACACTCTTGTTCTTTTACTTATAGCAGAATTTCATCACAGATAAGGATGCAGTGGCTGGCATCAAGCAAATCCCATTAATAATACCTTTAAATTTTATTTACCAAAATTTTCACAGACCATCGGTTTTAATTTTATTTTGACATCTTTATTGACCCTACCTAGATCCACACTGGAACTTTGAATACTTGATTGAATAATTTTCAGCAGCATATCTTTTGTCCCTGTAGGCAAAAGACCATACATTGAATTAGTTTCTATTTTCATATCATTCAAGTTTGGGGGGATAGAATAAGATGTTTATATATTGTCATGTCTAGAGCAGCACTGATTGGCATATCGTATATTAGAACTTCATTATTTTATTGAAGTTTTTTTTTTTTTGTCTGCAAATTCTTTCCTAGAAAACAAAGAGAAATGGCTTGCATTTTTCACTGTGAGGCCTCCAGCCAGGTCCTCATTTCATCTTCTGATATCGGAAAAATGTGTTGTTTATATCACTTGTACCTATGCTCTTTGTCCCACTGGTTAGCTTATCTCATAAAATAAAATCATCTGGATATTAGAATTTCATTCTGATTTATACATAGAACAACTGTTGCCATAGGGATACCTTGTTCACTATTATGTTGCAACTGATCGAAGTTCCCACAATAAAAGCACCAGACATTTTGAGACAGATACCTATTTCAGATTTTATACAATATTTTTTTGCAAAGAAACATATGTCCTACAACTGGATCTGTAAATATATAAGCCTCAAAGGTCTCTAGGTATGGATGATCTAGTGTAGTAATATGATACATTTTAGAATCAATATCAGTTCTATCCCCATCCATTACATCATAGGTTGTGCCTCAGCCATTAATGGTCTAAGTACTTGTTCATTCACAAGGTATTCAGATTTTCAAACACCTAGATCAGTATCATAACCTGCCATGCATCTGGTTATCATAGGATTTTGTTCATGAGTGTGACCAATATTAATTAAATATCAGTTAAATTTTCTACAGGGATTTTATAATCTTTGCAAATAAGATAGGAATTGTCCTTGCTCATGAAGCTTTTCCCAAAAAGGATAAAGCTGCAAAGCCATGTTTTTTTTTTTTTCTATTTCAGCATGGTGTAATTGAGTCTGAATTTGGATTTCAGAATATTGCACTTGAATAAGTACCTGTTTTCTGAGTATCATCGTTGTACTTGGTTGGCTTCATGGATCATTAATCCCAACTGGTACATTGTATGTGATATTTTATTGAAAGTTTCCCTAACATGCCAGATGTCTAGTTGATTTTTGGTTGAACCTATCAGACAATTTTTTGTACCTTGCCATCTATGTATCCTACCTTGATTGGATTAACTGTTTTCAGAATTATAGCTAAATAATTGTGTATGTCATTCAGATTTGTGCAAGCCTTTTTACCCCTCAAATATCACACATACCACTGGTGTCAGCAAACCGGAAGTTCAGAGATAGACTCAAATAGTCTCTATATTTGGAATTCTCTAAACAAGTTATAAACAGCCCTGTATCTTGGGCACTGAACTGCTCTGCTATTCCACAATAATTTTTATGCCTATAATTTTTTCTATTGTTCTCCAATCTCTGATAATTAAAAGGAAACATGCCTGGAAATAGTTAAGTGTCCCCACTGTCCGTGAGTCTGTCCATCCATATGGATGCCTTTATACTGCCTTAGTCCACGTTGAATTTATAGTCAATTTACTGTCTCTCAAGTTCTGTGGTATCCACATTTTCCCAAGAAATTCCATAACCTGTTGTATCCTGAGTCTGGTAGTAATTCCCTTTTAATTTAAAATCTTCTGAACTCTACATTTGAGATACAATCTATTCCCTAAACCTCATACCTTTTTTTGCATTTCCAATACAGATCCTTAAATGCATGCTAGATCTAAATATTTGACCACTGTTGCCCTCTCTTCTTATTCCTTCTCATTTGAATATATTTTTGAACATGGGTTATTAAGTTTTATTCCAAAGGAGTGCTCATTTGCAAATGCTAATTAGTTCCCTCCTTTCATATTTCTGAAATTATATGCTAACATCTTCCTCCACCCCTTTTTCCTTCAAAGACTTGATTAGTATTATCCATAACAGAATCCCACATTGTTTGATTTTTGTTTCGTTTTAAATTCATCCTTCTTTCCTGTGGGAAAATTCCTTGTGGAAATGCCAACAAGCCTCCTTTAAATGTGTTATCCTCAACAGTGAAGTCACAAGGCCTTCGTAGTTTCTTCTAATTTGTGCATTATGATTGATTTGCAATTATTTCAATAGATAGTGAGGATTTGAAGTGCATCTCCATAATTCTGAAAACGTTAGGATTCAACAAGGAGACATTTGGCCTGATGCTATGTGAAGAAAGATTGCCACACTCAAAACATCCTTTTATAAGGTCACCCAACTCTGAGATATATGATCCTTCATTACACGATTCATAACTCATCACTAACTACATTCAACTTATGTTACAGAAAGGAGGCACTTCTTTTCATGGGAAAAGGTGTAGTTATTGAGTTTAAACTGCACAGATACCTTATCTTCAGTTTGATCATCTTCACACAGCCTAAGGTTAAAAGTAGCTAATGGTTGCTCTTGAAGAGTTCTTGGTAGACAAAAGAAATTATATTCACACTATTGGGGGACACATAAGTGACCAGTGACTCCAAAGAAGTCAATTTTGGTGAACCAGCGACTTTATTTGGTGTTTCTCATACAATAATGGGTAAGAGGTTAATGAATTGAGTCTCGATGAGTAATTAAAAGCTAGATAGCTGTATATCTACATATCCCTCTGCATCATGGGTATGGGCACACATAATTAAATATAGAGCTCTATCATTAACTTGAATGGGGAATAAACATTGTTAGAGTTGTTTCAATAATTCATATAAAGGCAACTCCAGCTTTTTAAACAGCATTGTCTAAATCTCTACTAGTAAAGGTAGAGAATAAAGGTACAAAATATGAGTAATAGCCTAAAGTAAGACTCATTCCCATCTTCTTTTATGATGGCCATACTGCATCCATTGAAGATATCTAGATTAAGTGGATGGGCTCTTTTCATAGAGAACTTATTCAAGATTGTACATGATATTTTTATTTTTGTGGGTTACATACATCACATATAGAGATGAATTTATTTAAGATATTTTCAAAAATACATATCACAATAAATTGCAGTTACTGACCCTCACCAAAAATTATTTTTCTTTGTCTATTGGGTTGCCTTTACTTCCCATACAATCTGGTTTTAATATTAACATCACAGATATATAAAAATTTACTTTTGTTTATGTTAAATCTTCAATCCAAGAAGAGAAAAATCATGATATTTGTTGTTCTGTATTATATAAGTTAAAATATTAATGTTATGTTGCATTCAACTCATGGCCTAAAATCATAATTATATAATTTGGAGCTGAATAAAACATTATATTGGGTGCATAAAGGAAAGGTGAAGCTGAAAGTTTCAGAAAGGAGAAGGAGAAAATGGAAGAGGGAGATGTCAGAGAGGAAGTAGAAAAAGAAAAAAAAAGGTGGAGAAGAAACATATGGCCTGGTGAAACCGCAAGTTCTAAAGGGTCTCATAGATGTGGACAAAGTTAGTATAGTGTTAGATATGCCCAAAATACGCATGCAGTATGTATTCATATTCATTTAGTTTTATTTTCATTGTCAGAGCATTTTTAGATTGGAGATGTACCACAACAAATAGGGCCAAACTTATTGATTTGAACTCATCTTATCTGAGACAAAAAGTCACTGCCCCCCATCAACTGAATTGAGCTTGGGTAGCAACATAGGATGCAACAGGCAAGGTTTGATGGTGGCTGGATTTTAGGGGCCTACAGACAAAGGCAGAGAGGCATCTACACTGGAGAGAGCTTTTCTGTGTTCCCTTCCCCCTATCCTTCACTTCTCACCCTGCCTCTGTCACTCCTAAAAAGAGACACCGACAATGTGGTTCTTTCTCAATCAGCTCATTCCTGTGAATAAAGAATCAGGAAACAAATGTGCAAAGATCTCTGGGCCAGGTAACACATTCAGATAAAGAGAGAAATATACTTTTTGATACTTAAAGATGAGAAATTTCACCTGCAGTTCAGAACTAGATAAAATATATTAGTTACTGGCTCCAAGTAGAGAGGGGAGTGATAATCACCTGCTATGAACAGGTATAAATTAAAAGAAGTCTGTGGCTCCAGGTAGAGAGCATACCAAATAGATGTTATAATAGGTATTAATTAAATAAATATTTCTTACTCAAGGTAGAGACCACAACAAATAGATGATATAACAGATTGACTTCGTAAGCAGAGAGATTTACAATTAAAACCTAGGTGATTCCTATAGTCAGATATTAGTGAAGGTTTGAATTAATTGCTTTAAAATGGTATAAAGATATATTACTCTAATAGTCTTATGGGATACTCATATTTTGTCTAACATGGGCTCCATGGGAATTTTGGGTTTAAATCCTGCTTTGACAACCAGCCTCTGATAAGGATTTATAGATAAACATATGAATCAATTTAATAAGGTCTGCAGGAAATTCATATTCTCTAACATAGTCTCCATGAGAATTTGGGGTTAATATCCTGACATGAAAAATTAGAAAGGCCTAAATAGGCTAAAATATGTGTGATTTTGTGTATTATGGTTGTTTTATTGTTCCAATGGTACAGAGAGCAAGCTACAGTTGTTCTTGGTTACCAGTTGAAGGATAGGCTGATTTGAGGGGGTACGTTTTCTCTTTGTGATTTTGGAAATGGTGTTTAAGCTTGTTAAAGCTTCCAGAGTTGTATGGATCATATTTGAGAGAGGGAAACTCCCTGAAGAACTAGATTCTAGAGTATAAAACAAAATGGTTATCTTGACGATACTAAAGGTTTTTTTTGTTTTGTTTTTTGTTTTGTTTTGTTTTTTGTCTTGTTTTGTTTTTTTGTTTTTGTTTTTGTTTTTTTTAGATTTATATATTACAGAATACACAGCCTTGGTGAATTCATATGCAGACATGCTGAACTGCTGAACTAACCTGCCTGAACTCCTAATGTTTTGGTTTTTCATCCAGAGCCATTCAGGACACAGACATCAGAGACAATCGTTGCTGTCACCTTCTTAAAGCCAACAGAATGCTCCACTTCCCTACTCTTCCTCATTCCTTCAAAAATATCTCAACACCTATATTCAGCTAGAAATTATAAAGAGTCTTCATTCAAGTTCCCTTGTCTTTAGGACTGGGATTGCTTATTATTGGTTTCCTTTGAACTTAAAACTTTTGACGTACAAGGCTTAGAACCAGGCCTTCTATAGCTGTTATTATAAACAGATCAGAGATATTTAAGCCTGTGAGTTAAGGCCCCCCCCCAAAAAAAAATCATGTCCCTGAGTTTACTGTTAGGGTGTTTTCATTTATTTAATCAGAAATGCCTGAGAGTATGTAAAAAAGAACTGTCCAGATTACTTCACATAGATAATTTGTTTTGAAAAACATCAGAAGTCCATTGAATGTGATGTTTAATGTTGTTTATTCACTTCTTGTTGAGACTAGATTTCCCTGTTTGGGATTCAAAAAAGAAACTAAGTATCTTTGAGTTACTCTAGTTATGGCAAAACAGCCACTAGGCAAGAATTGCCTTATTTCATATAGAGACATAATACTGTCAAAAGAAAGGACACAATTATAGGTTAAGAAAGCCTGATTATACCGAGACAGAATACGCTAGTCCTTAATATGCCTGTTTTTCTAACTCTGTGAGATGAACCTGAACAGTAGGCTGAAGTCTGATGCTCTAAAATGTTGAAGTTAGGGACTGTGCAAGTCATCAGCAGTGTCTATAAATTGGTTAAAGTTTCAAGGTGTGTTATCCTTCCTATATATTTTCAATTAATATCATTCATTTTTGGATTTCTCATGGGGTTTAAAAAATGACATAGTCTCTTGGCCAACCCAGGATGTTCACTTTGAGAGGAACAGTTTTGAGAGGATGATTTTCATATGGCATTCAAAGGCCAAGATATATCCAGATGTAGAATTATAATTCTCTTAAGGAAGAAGAAATGACAGAGGTTCTATTTAATTAACAAAGATGATGGACTGGCTGTTAGGTCTCTTGTACTTAATGAATTACAAAATAGTATTAGTTGTGTTCAATTATATCTGAGGTAAAATAGTCTATTTATTGGACAGAGAGGGGTAATTGTTTTTGAAAATACTGGGAATCATTATATTTGATGTTAATTCCATTCACCTCTGTGGAATTATGAACAAGGAATGAGTCAGCACTACTGTGATTTCCGGTAAACCTTCTCCAAAAGAAAGAGCTGATGATTGAGCAGATAAAGGGAATTTGGCATAGAAAGTTGGGAGAAAGAATCAGAGGAAAATGGAAGAGTGAGAGGACACAGAGGAGGAGGAAGAAGAAGAAATGCAGAGCAAAAAGACATGGCCTGGAGAAAATGCAAGGTCTAAAGTGTCTCATAGATGTGGAAGATGTTAGTGAAGAGGTAAATTTGTCCAAACTTGGCACAGAGCATCTACTCATATTAATTGATCTTCTTTTCATTAACGGGGTATATGTGAGTTGGAGATTTAATTCAACACATTACTATTCATTCATAACATATTCTCATGTACAGTTGCTTACTTATGTGTTCAGAGAAATCAAATACTCCCCCATGCATCGCCACTTTGAATTGTGGTATGCCCTGCATTCAAAGCCAGAATAATGGATTGGATACTCTTTCCTTAAAGATTTTTGTGAAGTATCTGTCTTAAAAACAGTCAACAAACTTCCATCCAAGTAATGAAAACGTATGCATTGCCAATATTATCTACAAAGCATTCCAGTGGTTTTTGAACAAGATTTTGACGTGTTAAAAGATCTTTCGGGGCTACCTTGCCAGCAGAGTCTTGCCCAACACCCGCAAGGGCCCACACAGGACTCCCCACGGGATCCTAAGACCTCTGGTGAGTGGAACACAGCGCCTGCCCCAATCCAATCGCGCGGAACCTGAGACTTCGGTACATAGGGAAGCGGGCTACCCGGGCCTGATCTGGGGCACAAGTCCCTTCCACTCGACTCGAGCCCCGGGCGACCTTGCCAGCAGAGTCTTGCCCAACACCCGCAAGGGCCCACACGGGACTCCCCACGGGATCCTAAGACCTCTGTTGAGTGGAACACAACTTCTGCCAGGAGTCTGGTTCGAACACCAGATATCTGGGTACCTGACCTGCAAGAAGAGAGCTTGCCTTCAGAGAATGCTCTGCCCACTGAAACTAAGGAGAGTGCTATCCTCCAGGTCTGCTTATAGAGGCTAACAGAGTCACCTGAAGAACAAGCTCTTAACAGTGACAACAAAAACAGCTAGCTTCAGAGATTACCAGATGGCGAAAGGCAAACGTAAGAATCCTACTAACAGAAATCAAGACCACTCACCATCATCAGAACACAGCACTCCCACCCCACCTAGTCCTGGGCACCCCAACACAACCAAAAATCTAGACCCAGATTTAAAAACATTTCTCATGATGATGATAGAGGACATCAAGAAGGACTTTCATAAGTCACTTAAAGAATTACAGGAAGGCACTGCTAAAGAGTTACAGGCCCTTAAAGAAAAGCAGGAAAACGCAGCCAAACAGGTAGAAATCATTAAAGAAAAACAGGAAAACAGATCCAAACAGGTGATGAAAATGAACAAAACCATACTAGAACTAAAAGGGGAAGTAGACACAATAAAGAAAACCGAAAGCGAGGCAACGCTGGAGATAGAAACCCTAGGAAAGAGATCTGGAACCATAGATGCCAGCATCAGCAACAGAATAAAAGAAATGGAAGAGAGAATCTCAGGTGCAGAAGAATCCATAGAGAACATCGACACAACAGTCAAAGAAAATACAAAATGCAAAAGGATCCTAACTCAAAACATCCAGGTAATCCAGGACACAATGAGAAGACCAAACCTACAGATAATAGGAATTGATGAGAATGAAGATTTTCAACTTAAAGGGCCAGCTAATATCTTCAACAAAATAATAGAAGAAAACTTCCCAAACATAAAAAAAGAGATGCCCATGATCATACAAGAAGCATACAGAACTCCAAATAGACTGGACCAGAAAAGAAATTCCTCCCGACACATAATAATCAGAACAACAAATGCACTAAATAAAGATAGAATATTAAAAGCAGTAAGGGAGAAAGGTCAAGTAACATATAAAGGAAGGCCTATCAGAATCACACCAGACTTTTCACCAGAGACTATGAAAGCCAGAAGAGCCAGGACAGATGTTATACAGACACTAAGAGAACACAAATGCCAGCCCAGGCTACTATACCCGGCCAAACTCTCAATTACCATAGATGGAGAAACCAAAGTATTCCACGACAAAAACAAATTCACACAATATCTTTCCACGAATCCAGCCCTTCAAAGGATAATAACAGAAAAGAAGCAATACAAGGACGGAAATCACGCCCTAGAACAACCAAGAAAGTAATCATTCAACAAACCAAAAAGAAGACAGCCACAAGAACAGAATGCCAACTCTAACAACAAAAATAAAAGGAAGCAACAATTACTTTTCCTTAATATCTCTTAATATCAATGGACTCAATTCCCCAATAAAAAGACATAGACTAACAGACTGGCTACACAAACAGGACCCAACATTCTGCTGCTTACAGGAAACCCATCTCAGGGAAAAAGACAGACACTACCTCAGAGTGAAAGGCTGGAAAACAATTTTCCAAGCAAATGGACTGAAGAAACAAGCTGGAGTAGCCATTTTAATATCGGATAAAATCGACTTCCAACCCAAAGTTATCAAAAAAGACAAGGAAAGACACTTCATACACATCAAAGGTAAAATCCTCCAAGAGGAACTCTCAATTCTGAATATCTATGCACCAAATGCAAGGGCAGCCACATTCATTAGAGACACTTTAGTGAAGCTCAAAGCATACATTGCACCTCACACAATAATAGTGGGAGACTTCAACACACCACTTTCTTCAAAGGACAGATCGTGGAAACAGAAACTAAACAGGGACACAGTGAAACTAACAGAAGTTATGAAACAAATGGACCTGACAGATATCTACAGAACATTTTATCCTAAAACAAAAGGATATAACTTCATCTCAGCACCTCACGGGACCTTCTCCAAAATTGACCATATAATTGGTCACAAAACAGGCCTCAATAGACACAAAAATATTGAAATTGTCCCATGTATCCTATCAGACCACCATGGCCTAAGACTGATCTTCAATAACAACATAAATAATGGAAAGCCAACATTCACGTGGAAACTGAATAACACTCTTCTCAATGATACCTTGGCCAAGGAAGGAATAAAGAAAGAAATTAAAGACTTTTTAGAGTTTAATGAAAATGAAGCCACAACGTACCCAAACCTATGGGACACAATGAAAGCATTTCTAAGAGGGAAACTCATAGCTCTGAGTGCCTCCAAGAAGAAACGGGAGACAGCACATACTAGCAGCTTGACAACACATCTAAAAGCCCTAGAAAAAAAGGAAGCAAATTCACCCAAGAGGAGTAGATGCCAGGAAATAATCAAACTCAGGGGTGAAATCAACCAAGTGGAAACAAGAAGAACTATTCAAAGAATTAACCAAAGGAGGAGTTGGTTCTTTGAGAAAATCAACAAGATAGATAAACCCTTAGCTAGACTCACTAAAGGGCACAGGGACAAAATCCTAATTAACAAAATCAGAAATGAAAAGGGAGACATAACAACAGATCCTGAAGAAATCCAAAACACCATCAGATCCTTCTACAAAAGGCTATACTCAGCAAAACTGGAAAACCTGGACGAAATGGACAAATTTCTGGACAGATACCAGGTACCAAAGTTGAATCAGGAGCAAGTTGATCATCTAAACAGTCTCATATCACCTAAAGAAATAGAAGCAGTTATTAATAGTCTGTCAACCAAAAAAAGCCCAGGACCAGATGGGTTTACTGCAGAGTTCTATTAGACCTTCAAAGAAGATCTAATTCCAGTTCTGCACAAACTATTTCACAAAATAGAAGTAGAAGGTACTCTACCCAACTCATTTTATGAAGCCACTATTACTCTGATACCTAAACCACAGAAAGACCCAACAAAGATAGAGAACTTCAGACCAATTTCTCTTATGAATATCGATGCAAAAATCCTCAATAAAATTATCGCTAACCAAATCCAAGAACTCATTAAAGCAATCATCCATCCTGACCAAGTAGGTTTTATACCAGGGATGCAGGGATGGTTTAATATACGAAAATCCATCAATGTAATCCATTATATAAACAAACTCAAAGACAAATCTACATGATCATCTCGTTAGATGCAGAAAAAGCATTTGACAAGATCCAACACCCATTCATGATAAAAGTTTTGGAAAGATCAGGAATTCAAGGCCCATACCTAAACATGATAAAAGCAATCTACAGCAAACCAGTAGCCAACATCAAAGTAAATGGAGAGAAGCTGGAAGCAATCCCACTAAAATCAGGGACTAGACAAGGCTGCCCACTTTCTCCCTGCCTTTTCAACATAGTACTTGAAGTATTAGCCAGAGCAATTCGACAACAAAAGGAGATCAAGGGGATACAAATTGGAAAAGAGGAAGTCAAAATATCACTTTTTGCAGATGATATGATAGTATATATAAGTGACCCTAAAAATTCTACCAGAGACTCCTAAACCTGATAAACAGCTTCGGTGAAGTAGCTGGATATAAAATAAACTCAAACAAGTCAATGGCCTTTCTCTATACAAAGAATAAATAGGCTGAGAAAGAAATTAGGGAAACAACACCCTTCTCAATAGTCACAAATAATATAAAATATCTTGGCGTGACTCTAACTAAGGAAGTGAAAGATCTGTATGATAAAAACTTCAAATCTCTGAAGAAAGAAATTAAGGAAGATCTCAGAAGATGGAAAGATCTCCCATGCTCATGGATTGGCAGGATCAACATTGTAAAAATGGCTATCTTGCCAAAAGCAATCTACAGATTCAATGCAATCCCCATCAACATTCCAATTCAATTCTTCAACGAATTGGAAGGAGCAATTTGCAAATTTGTCTGGAATAACAAAAAACCTAGGATAGCAAAAAGTCTTCTCAAGGATAAAAGAACTTCTGGCGGAATCACCATGCCAGACCTAAAGCTTTACTACAGAGCAATTGTGATAAAAACTGCATGGTACTGGTATAGAGACAGACAAGTAGACCAATGGAATAGAATTGAAGACCCAGAAATGAACCCACACACCTATGGTCACTTGATCTTCGACAAGGGAGCTAAAACCATCCAGTGGAAGAAAGACAGCATTTTCAATAATTGGTGCTGGCACAACTGGTTGTTATCGTGTAGAAGAATGCGAATCGATCCATACTTATCTCCTTGTACTAAGGTCAAATCTAAGTGGATCAAGGAACTTCACATAAAACCAGAGACACTGAAACTCATAGAGGAGAAAGTGGGGAAAAGCCTTGAAGATATGGGCACAGGGGAAAAATTCCTGAACAGAACAGCAATGGCTTGTGCTGTAAGATCGAGAATTGACAAATGGGACCTAATGAAACTCCAAAGTTTTTGCAAGGCAAAAGACACCGTCAATAAGACAAAAAGACCACCAACAGATTGGGAAAGGATCTTTACCTATCCTAAATCAGATAGGGGGCTAATATCCAACATATATAAAGAACTCAAGAAGGTGGACTTCAGAAAATCAAATAACCCCATTAAAAAATGGGGCTCAGAACTGAACAAAGAATTCTCACCTGAGGAATACCGAATGGCAGAGAAGCACCTGAAAAAATGTTCAACATCCTTAATCATCAGGGAAATGCAAATCAAAACAACCCTGAGATTCCACCTCACACCAGTCAGAATGGCTAAGATCAAAAATTCAGGTGACAGCAGATGCTGGCGTGGATGTGGAGAAAGAGGAACACTCCTCCATTGTTGGTGGGAGTGCAGGCTTGTACAACCACTCTGGAAATCAGTCTGGCGGTTCCTCAGAAAACTGGACATAGTACTACCGGAGGATCCAGCAATACCTCTCCTGGGCATATATCCAGAAGATGCCCCAACTGGTAAGAAGGACACATGCTCCACTATGTTCATAGCAGCCTTATTTATAATAGCCAGAAGCTGGAAAGAACCCAGATGCCCCTCAACAGAGGAATGGATACAGAAAATGTGGTACATCTACACAATGGAGTGCTACTCAGCTATTAAAAAGAATGAATTTATGAAATTCCTAGCCAAATGGATGGACCTGGAGGGCATCATCCTGAGTGAGGTAACACATTCACAAAGAAACTCACACAATATGTACTCACTGATAAGTGGATATTAGCCCCAAACCTAGGATACCCAAGATATAAGATATAATTTGCTAAACACATGGAACTCAAGAAGAATGAAGACTGAAGTGTGGACACTATGCCCCTTCTTAGATTTGGGAACAAAACACCCACGGAAGGAGTTACAGTAAAGTTTGGAGCTGAGATGAAAGGATGGACCATGTAGAGACTGCCATATCCAGAGATCCACCCCATAATCAGCATCCAAACGCTGACACCATTGCATACACTAGCAAGATTTTATTGAAAGGACCCAGATGTAGCTGTCTCTTGTGAGACTATGCCGGGGCCTAGCAAACACAGAAGTGGATGGTCACAGTCAGCTAATGGATGGATCATAGGGATCCCAATGGAGGAGCTAGAGAAAGTACCCAAGGAGCTAAAGGGATCTGCAACCCTATAGGTGGAACAACATTATGAACTTACCAGTACCCCGGAGCTCTTGACTCTAGCTGCATATATATCAAAAGATGGCCTAGTCGGCCATCACTGGAAAGAGAGGCCCATTGGACTTGCAAACTTTATATGCCCCAGTACAGGGGAACACCAGGGCCAAAAAGGGGGAGTGGGTGGGCAGGGGAGTGGGGGTGGGTGGATATGGGGGACTTTTGTTATAGCATTGGAAATGTAAATGAGTTAAATACCTAATAAAAAATGGAAAAATAAATAAATAAATAAATTCCAGCGGGGGGGGGGGGGGAGATCTTTCAACCATCCCTATAGAAAAAGTCATCCTTTAATAATTTTCATTGATTAATCATTGTTATAATTAGAGATAATAAAGCCAACCTTTCTCTTTCTTGGTCACTACAAGGGACAGTAAATTGCACCGCTTTAAATCAATTGCAATCATTGTTTAGATAAGAAGGAAGATAAAGGAAATAAATGGCTGTAATGGGAATATTCATTAATATGTACCACTTCTACTCAAAATCTATTAACATTCAATGTTTTCCCTTTTACTTTTTCATAACGTATGTAGAGATTTCCCAAAAGATGGCAGAATCCTCTATAAACTTTGGCTCCAGTTTCTCTTTTAGCAGATAGTCAATCTCGTATCATATTTCCTTTGCAAGCCGATATTATTCTAGTAATACAGGCTAAGGAGGTAGCCATTTCTTTGGTAGGACTCTTGGCATTTAAGCCATTGATCTTCCTTTAAATTGGTATCTCTGTTCTGATAATGTCCTGTGTATGTAAAATAAGAAAAGCCTTGAGTTGTTTTCGAGGATATATATCAATATCTTCCCCTGAAGCCTCCATTATTTCTCCCCTATATTTCATCATCATGGTACATTTCTTGTCTAATGGGAATGTTAACCTGTGTACAAAATTGTTGGGACATATCTAGCCTCCGTATATTTGTGGGCATATCATGTATATAAGACCTTTAATTTGGCACCTGAACTTTTTCTCAACATATTAAACTTAAAACTTTTTTTTTTTTTTTTTTTTTTGGTAATTCCAAATTACTTTCTACTACCTAAGAATTTGTTATAAACCTTTTATTTTGGCCAGGATATATTACAAAATTTCTGGGAAATCAAAGTTTCAAAAGCATTTATTTCAATCAAGCTTCTGATTTCAATGCCATTTATGAACTTTGATCAAGAAGAACTGATATTAACATATTTTCCTGTACTTCCAAACACTCTTGTTCTTTAACCAGTAGCAGAATTTCATCACAGCTAGGGATGCCGTGTCATCAAGGATATGCCAATAATACCATTAAATTTTATTTATACACATTTTCTCAGATCATGTGTTTTAATTCTATTTTGAAATCTTTATTGACCGTACTTTGATCCACACTGGAATTTTGAATACTTGATTGAATAATTTCCAACAGCATCTCTTTTGTCCCTGTAGGCAAAAGACCATACATTGAATTAGATTCTATTTTTATATTATTGAAATTTGGTGGGGTAGAGTAAAATGCTTATATATTGTCATGTCTAGAGCCGCAAGGATTGGCATAGCATATATTAGATCATTATTTTATTGACCTATTTTTTGAATGCAACTTCTTTCCTAGCTAACAAAAAGAAATAACATGCTTTCTTCACTGTGAGGTCTCCAGCCAGGCCCTCCTTTCATTTTCTGATATTAGAAAAATGCCTTGCTTATATATCTTGGACCCATCCTCTTTGTCCCAATGATTAGTGCTTGTCTCATTAAATAAACACATCTGGACTGTATATTTTAATTCAGATTTATACCTAGGACAACCATTGCCCTAGAGATACTTTGTTCACTATTACATTGCAACTGAACAAAGTTCCCACAATAAAAGCACCAGACATTTTGAGACCAGTTACCTTTCTCAGACTGTACAGAATATATTTGCTAAAGGCTATATTTCCTACAACTGGATCTCTAAACATGTAAACCTCAGAGTTCTCTAGTTTTAGGATAATATAATGTAGTACCATGATACAAATTAGATCCAGTATCTGTTGTATTCCCATATATTCCACCATAGGTTGTGCCTCAGCCATTAATGGTCTAAGTACTTGTTCATTCACAAGGTATTCAGATTTTCAGACATCAAGATCCCTATCATAACCTGCCTTGCATCCGGTTATCATATGATTTTGTTCATGTGTGTGACCAATATTAATTAAATATCAGTGAAGTTTTCTACAGGGATTGTATAATCTTTGCAAATAAGGTAGGAATTTCCGTTGCTCATGGAGCTTTTTCCCAGGAAGATAAAGCTGCAAAGTCACTTTTTTTGTTTGTTTGTTTTGTTTTGTTTTGTTTTTTGTTTTCTAATACAGCATGTTCTAATTGAGCCTGAATTAGGATTTAATAGTATTGCCCTTTAATAGGTACCTGCTCTCTCAGTATCATCATTCCACTTGGTTGGATTCATGGATCAATAATGCCAGCTGGTATATAGCATATGATATTTTACTATAAATTTACCCAGCATGCCAGATGTCATGTTCATTTTTGGGTGAAACTAACAGACCAATTTTTCTACTTTCTCCTCTATGTTTCCCATCTTGATTGCACTAACTCTTTTTAGAACACAATCTAAATAACAGTCTAAGACATTCATATCTGTCAAAGTCTTTTGCACATATCAAATATCATATCACACTGGTCTGAGCAAAACCTGATGAAGTTGAGAAACAGATTCCAATTATCTCTATATTTGGGTTTCTCTAAACAACTTTTAAACATAATCATAATCTGGGTCCTGAACAGCTCTGCTATTACAAAGTCATTTATTGAACCCTAACCTTTTGATATTGTTCTCCATTCTCTGATAATTATAATGAAACATGCCTGGAAATAGTTAAGGGTTTCCAGTGTCCATGAGTAAGTCCATCCATTTCTATGCCTTTGCATTGCCTTAGCCCATATTCAATGAATTGTCATATTACTGTCTCTTCAGTTCTGTGGTACCCACATTTTCACAAGAAGTCCCATGTTCTTTTTTGTTCACGGTATGGTTCAGAGTAACTCCCTTAATTTAAAATCTTCTGAACTTCAACATTTGAATTACAATTTATTCCTTAAATATTATACCTTTTTTGCCTTTCAAATACTAAACCAGAAATGTATGCTAGACCCAAATATTCTGGAACTATTATCTAATTTTCTTATTCCTTCTCACTTTAATATATTTTGAAAGTGGGTTATAAAGTTTTATTTCAAAAGACTGCTCCTGTGCAAGTGGTAACTAGTTCCCTCCTTCCATATTTCTGAAATTATAAGCTAACATCTACCCTCATCCATTTTTTCCTTCCATTTTTTTCCTTCAAAGCCTTGATTAGTATTGTACATAGCAGAATCCCTCTGTGTTTGATTTTTGTTTTGTTTTTAATTCATCCTTCATTCCTCTGGGAAAATTCCTTGTGGAAATGACAACAAGCCCCCTTTAAAGGTCTTATCTGCAACAGTGAAGGCATGTGACTTACCATAGTTTATTCTAAATTGTACATTATGATTGACTTGTAATTATTTCAATATAGTGAGCCATGCATTTGAAATGCATCTCCATATTACTGAAACAGTTAAGATTCAGCAAAGAGGCATTTGGCCTGATGCTCTGTGAAGAAAGATTGCCACACTCACAACATCCTCATATAAAGTCACCCAACTCTGATATATATCATCCTTCATTACGTGAATAAAAAATCATTTTTCTCTGTCTATTGTGTTGTCTTTAACTCCCAGATAATCTTGGTTCTATATTAACATCACACATATGTAACAATGTACTTGTGTCTATGTTTAATCATGAATCCAATAAGAGAAAATTCATATTTGTTGTTCTGTAGTATGTCAGTGAAAATATTAATTTTATGTTGCATTCACCTCATGGCCTAAAAATTATAATTATATACTTTGGAGATGAATGAAATAATATATTGAAAAGTTAAAGGAAGGTGGAGCATAAAGTTGGGAAAGAGAAGAAGGAGAAAATGGAAATGGGAGAAGACACACAGGAAAAGAAAGAAGAAAAGTGGAGCAGAAACACACGGCCTGGAAAAAACACAAGTTCTAAAGGGTCAAATAAATGTAGTAGATGGTAGTGTAGTGCTATGTCTGTCCACTCTAAGCACACAGCATGTATTCATATTAATTTCATTATGTTTTCATTGCCAGAGCATTTTTGTGTTGGAGATTTACCACAACAAAATGATGCCCAACATATTGATTTTAACTCAACTACCCTGAATTAGGAGTTCACTGTCTCCAACGCCTTGAGCAGCAATATAGGCTGCTTCAGGCAAGACTCGAAGGTGGCTGGTTTGGAGGGTCTACAAAGCATGGCCTAGAGGTATCTACACTGGAGAGAGCCTTTGTGTGGTCACTTCCCCCTATCCATCACTCCATACCCTGCCTTCCCCACCCCCCAAAAGAGACACAGACAACTTGGATCTTTGTACACTCAGCTCCTCCCTGTGAATAAGGAATGAGGAAATAAAGGTACAAGGACCCTGGACCAGGTAATTAATTGATATAAGAAAAGAAATATTACCTTTTGTATATTAAGATGGGAAATTTCCCTTGTATTTTGAACTAGATAGGGAATACTAGTCACTGACTCCAAATAGAGAGAGCAGTGTTTATTGCTTCTATGAACAGGTTTTAATTAATAGAAGACTGTGGCTCCAGGTAGAAAGCATAACAGATAGATATTATAATACATATTAACTAAATAAATGTCTGTAGCTCAATGTAGAGAGCACAAAATATAGGTGTTGTAACAGGGTGGCTGTAAAAGACAGAAAGTTTAATAATTAAAATCTAGCTGCTTCCTATAGGCATGTATTAGTGATGGTTTGAATTGATTACTCTAAAAATGGTATAAAGATATATTGCTCTAATCAGTTTAACAGGATACTCATATTTTCCCTAACGTGGGCTCTATGGAAAATTTGGTGTTAAATCCTGGTTTAACAAGCTGCCTCTTTTAAGCAGGTATAGATAGACGTCTGAATTAATTTAATAGAGTCTGCAGGAAACTTAAATTCTCTAACGTGGTCTCCACGGGAATTTGGGATTAATATCCTGACAAGATAAATTAGAAAGGCCTAAATAGGCTAAAATATGTGTTATTGTGAGTATTATGGTTGTTGTATTGTTCCTCAGGGACAGAGAGCAAGCTACAACTTTTCTTGATTACCAGTAGGATAGGTTGATTTGGGCAATAGGTTTTCTCTTTGTGTTTTTGGAAGTGGTATTTAAAGTATTTACAGCTTCCAGAGTTATATGGATCAAATTATCTCTATATTTGGGATTTTCTAAACAACTTATAAATAGGACTACCATCTGGGCTCCGAACAGCTCTGCTATTACAAAATCGTGTTTTGAAGCCTAATCTTATGCTATTGTTCTCCATTCTCTGATAATTATAATGAAACATGCCTGGAAATAGATAAGTGGTCCCATTGTCCATGAATCAGTCCATCCATATGGATGCCTTTGTATATCCTTAGCCCATGTTGAATGGATAGCTAAATTACTGTCTCTCCAGTTCTGTGATAACCACATTTTCCTAAGAATTTCCATATCCTGTTGTGTCCAGAGTATAGTTCTGAGTAACTCTCTTATAATTTAAAATCTTCTATACTTCAACATTGGACATATAATCTGTTCCATAAACATCATAACTTTTTGCTTTTTCAATACAGAACTTGAAATGCATGCTAGATCCAAATATTCAAGCACTGTTAACCAGTGTTCTTATTCCATCTCATTTTAATATAATTTGAAAGTGAGTTATAAAGTTTTATTCCATAAGAGTACTCCTTTGCAACTAGAAGCTAGTTTCCTCCTTCCATTTTGTGAAATTATAACATAACATCTTCCCTCATCATTTTTTCCTTCAAAGCCTTGATTAGAATTGTGCATAGCAGTATACTTCTTTGTTTGATGTTGGTTTGGTTTTAATTCATTTCATGAAGACATATCACAATAAATTGTAATTCTCGACCATCACCAAAAAAAATTAAATAAATAAATAAATAAATAAATAAATAAATAAATAAATAAATTTTCTCCATCTATTTGTTTGACTTTACCTACCAAACAATCTTGGTTTTTATACTAACATCACACATCTATAACAATGTACTTGTATCTATGCTAAGTCTTTAATCCAAGAAGAGAAAACTCATGATATCTGTTGTTCTGCATTATATAAGTTAAAATATTAATTTTATCTTGAATTAACCTCATGGACTAGAAATGACAATTATATATTTTGGATCTGAATGGAACATTATATTGGGCAGATAAAGGAAAGGTGGAGAGGAAGGTTGGGAAAACCGAGAAGGAGAAAATGGAAGAGGGAGAGGACACAGTGTAAGAGGAAGAAGAAGAAAAGAGGAGCAGAAACCCATGGCCTGGAGAAACTGCAAGTTCTAAAAGGTTTCATAGATGTGGAAGACAATAGTGTAGTGTTAGATCTGCCCAACCTAGTCGCACAGCATATATTCATATTAATTGAGTTGTGTTTCATTGTCAGGGCATTTTTGGGATGGATATTTAACACAATAAATTGGCACCCAACATACGGATTTGAACTCAACTAACCTGGGATAAAGATTCACTGCCTCAACACCTGAATGGGTCTTGTGCATCCATATAAGCTGCAGCAGAGTGGATTTGAAGGTGCCTGTGTTTGAGGCGCCTACAGAGAATTGCAGAGAGGCATCTACACTGGAGAGAGCCTTTCTGGGTTTGCTTCCCCTTATCTATCACTCACCATTCTACCTCATCCACCACTAAACAGGAACACATATAAAATCTTTTTTACACACAGCTCCTCCCTTTGAATAAAGAATCAGGTAACCAATGTACAAATGGCTCTCGATCACTGATAAAAAAAGAGAAATATAAACTTTTTATGTTTAAAGATACAACGTTTCAACAGCAGTTTTGAACTAGATAGGGGATATTGGTCACTAACTCCAAGTAGAGAGAGCAGTGATAATCGCCTTCTATGAACAGGTATTAATTAATAGAAGTCGGTGGCTCCAGGTAGAAAGTATAGCAGATAGATATTATAATACATAATAATTAAATAAATTTCTTTGGCTCAAGGTAGAGAGCACAACAAATAGGTGGTATAACAGGATGGCTGCTCTAGGCACAGAGTTTAACAATTGAAAACTAGCTGCTTCCTATAGGCAGATATTAGTGAAACTGAATAAATTGCTTTAAAGTGGCATAAAGATATATTGCGCTATCAAGTCTTGTAGGATACTCATATTTTGTCTGACATGGGCTCCATGGGAATTTTGGGTTTACATCCTGGTTTGAAATGCTGCCTCATATAGCAAGTATGGATAGACGTGTGAATCAAATTAGTAATGTCTGCAGGAGACTCATATTCTCTAACATGGCCATCATGGGAATTTAGGGTTAATATCCTGACATAACACATTAGAAAGGTGTAAATTGGCTAAAATATGTGTGATTTTTAAGTATTTTGGTTATTTTATTGTTCCTCTGGGATAGAGAGAAAGCTATAGGTTTTCCTCATTACCAGTTGAAGGATATTTTGATTTGAGGAATAGATTTTCTCTTTGTGTTTTGCAAAAGGTGATTAAGTTATTTATATCTTCCAGAATTATGTGAATCATATTTGATAGGAGACTCCTTGAAGAACGAGATTCTATAAAATAAAACAAAAAGTTTACCTAGATGATATTAAAGGGTGTTTGTTTGTTTGTTTGTTTGTTTTTGAAGATTTATATATGACAGAATATACAGCCTTGGTGAATTTCATTGTCAGACATTCTGAACTGACCTGCCTGATCTCCTGATGTTTTGGTTTTTCTTCCAAATGTGGTCAGGACATGGAGAACAGAGACAATCATCGGGGGTTGCCTTCTTCAGGCCAATGGATTCCTGCTTTTCTCTGCCCTTTCCCCTCTTTTCAGAAATATCTCAACACCCATACTCAGCTTCAAGAATTTATGAAGAGTCTTTGTCCCAGTTCCCTAGTCTCTAGGACTTGGGGTGGTTATTATTGGTTTTATTTGATACTAAAGTTTTTGAAGTACAGGGCTTAGAACCAGACATTCTATTGCTTATATTATAAACATATCCGAGATTTTTAAGTCTCTGAGTTATGGGCCAAATAGGAAATTCATGTGTTCATTATTAGGGTGTTTTCAGTTATTTTAACCCTAAATACCTGAGACTAAGTAACAGAACAGTCCAAATTACTTTACATAGATAGCTGGATTTCAAAACTGTCAGAAGTGCACAGAATGTGAGGTTTAAGGTGATTTATTCAGTTGTTCTTGAGACTAGTCTGCTCCTGACAGTTTTTACAGTTTTCCCTGAAGTGTATTAAAAACCAACCAACCAAACAAACAACAACAAAAACCAAAACAGAGCATCTTTGATTTACTCAAGATGCAGCAAAACAGCCACTAGAGAAGAATTGCCTCATTTCAATTAAAGACATAATACTATCTAAAGAAACAATGAAAGGTTAAGACAGCTTTATAATTCTGAGACAGAATAGACTTGTCCTTAATATTCCTGAATCTCCAAGTCTGTCAGATGACCCTGGCCAGTTTTCAGAAGATGGATGCTCCAACATGTTGAAGTAAGGGACTGTCCAAGTGAACAACAGTCTATAAATAGGCTAAGTTCTGGGAACTATGGTAGGCTTCCTGTATATTTTCAGTTAATATTAGTCATTATTGGATTTCTTTTGGGGTTAAAAACCTTCATAGTCTCCTAGACAATCCAGGCTTTTTACTTTGAGAGGACGGTTCTCAGATATCTTTCAATCTTAAGCCAATATATAGCAAGATGTGGAATTATAAGTCTTAAGTAAAAATAGATGAAAGAGGTTCTATTTAATTAACAAAGATGATGAATTGGGTGTTAGGTCTCTTGTACTTTATAAACTACAAAATAGCAGTAATTGTGTTCAATTATATCTGAGATAAAATAGTATTTTAATTGGTCATTAATATGGACGCATTTCAGATAACCCTGGGGCTGATTATATTCAATGTTAATTCCTTTCTCCTCTGAGGAGTTGGGAAAAAGGAATGAGTCAGCACTCATGTGATTTCTTGTAACCCTTCCTTGCTTAATTTGTAAAATAAAGGAGAGATGATGACTGAGCTTATAAAGGGAAAGTTGAGTGGAAAGTTGGGAGAGAGAAAAAGAAGAAACTGGCAGAGGGAGAGGACACAGAGGAGGAGGACAAAGAAATGAGGAGCAGAAGCATATGGCCTGGAAAAAATACAAGTGCTAAAGATTCTCATAGATGTGGAAGATGGTAGTGTAATGGTAGATCTGCCAAATCTAGGCACACATCTACTCATATTAATTGAGTTGTCTTTACATTATTGGTGAATATTTGTGTTGGATATTTACTGCTACACATTACTATACATGCATAACACATTCTCATGTACAGTTGCTTACTTATCTGTTAACAGCATCAAATACTCCCCCATGCATGACCATTTTGAATTGAGGTATGCCCTGTATTCAAAGCCAGCATAATGGATTGGATGTATTTTCCTTAAAGATTTTTCTGAAGTATCTGTGTTAGAAGCAGCCAACAAACTTCCATCCAGGTAATGAAAACTTATGCATTGACAAAATTATCTACAAAGTATTTCCTGTTGTTTTTTTAACAAGATTTTGACATGGTGAAGGACTTTTCAACCTTCCCTATAGAAGAACTCATTCTTTAGTACTTTTCATGGATTAAACATTTTTATAATTAGGGAAAATATCCTTTCACTTCCCTGCTCACTTAAAGGGACAGTAAAATGCAGCCCTTTAAATCAATTACAATCATTGCTTAGATAAGAAGGAAGTAAAGGAAACAAATGGCTGTAATGGAAATACTCATCAATATTTATAACTTGAGCTCTGGAATCTATTAACATTCAATGCTTTCTCTTTTTATTGTTCATAAGTAGGAATTTCCCAAGAGGTGGAAGAATCCTCTGTATACTTTAGCTATAGTTTGTCTTGTTACACATAGTCAATCTCTTCTCATATTTCCTTTGTCTACAGACATAATCATTACTTGGTAGGAGTATTGGCATTTAAGCCATTGATCCTCCTTTAATTTTGGTATCTCCATTCTGGTTATGTCCTGTGTTTATAAAATAGTCAAAAGCCTTGGGTAGTTTTTGAGGATATATATCAATATCTTCCTATGAAGTCTCCATCATTTCTCCCAACAGTTCCTCAGGGTACATTACTTGTCTCAAACTAATATTAACTTATTAACTTGTGCACCCAAATGTTGTGAAATATCTAGTCCCCATACATTTCTGGGCATGTCATGGATATAAGACCTCTAATTAGTCACTTGACCTTCTGTTCACACACATTAGACTGAATTCACTCTCACTCTTGAAATTCTTTTTTTTTTTTTTTTTTTGGGGGGGGGGTTTCGAGACAGGGTTTTTCTGTTTAGTCCTGGCTGTCCTGAAACTCACTTTGTAGACCAGGCTGGTCTCGAACTCAGAAATCTGCCTGCCTCTGCCTCCCGAGTGCTGGGATTAAAGGCGTGTGCCACCACGCCTGGCCACTCTTGAAATTCTTGATAAATTTCTATTACCTCTGAACTTTGTATTTAATTTGGCCAGTGTATTACATAATTTCTGGGAAATCAAAGTTACATAAGTTTTTATTTCAATCAAGCACGTATTTCAATGCCATTTATTTCGAAATTTTATTTGGCCTTTGATCAAGAAAAGCTGAATATTAACATATTATCTTGTACTTCCAAACACTCTTGTTCTTTCACCTGTAGCAGATATTTATTGTGGCTAGGTATATAGTGGCATCAGGGAAACCCCACTAATATCAGTAAACTTTATTACACATATTTTCACAGACCTTAGGTTTTCATTCTATTTTGAAATCTTCATTGGCCATACCTTGATCCACACTGGAACTTTGAACACTTGATTGAATAATTTTCAACAGCAACTCTTTTCTCTCTGTAGGCAAAAGACAATACATTGAACTGGTTTATATTTTTATATCATTGAGGTATGAGGGGATGGAATAAGATGTTTATCTACTGCCATGTATAGAGAAGTACTTCTTGCCATGGCATATATTAGATCTCAATATTTTATTGAGGTATTTTTGACAACTATTCCCATAGAGAGGCCTTGTTCACTCTTATGTTGCAAATGAACATATTTCCCCAAATAAATGTGCTGGACATTTTGAGACCAGATACCTATAGCAACTTGTACATAATATATTTGCAAAGGACTATATTTGCTACAACTGGATCTCTAAACATGTAAACCTCACAGTTCTCTTGGTATAGAATGAGCTACTGTAGTACCATGATGCATATTGGAACCAATATCGTTGTATCCCTCTCCATTCCACCATATGTTGTGCCTCAGCCATTAATGGTCAAATTACTTGTTTATTCACAAGGTATTCACATTTTCAAACACCAAAATCCCTATCATAAACTGACTTGCATCTGGTAATCATAAGATTTTGTTCATGGCTGTGACCAATATTAATTAAATATCAGTGAAGATTTCTAGAGAGATTGTATAATCTTTGAAAATAAGATAGGAATTTTCATTGCTTATCAAGCTTTCTCCGGGAACTTAAAGCTGCCAAGCCACATTTTTCTTTCTATTTCAGCATGGTCTAATTGAGTCTGAATTTGGATTTCAGAGTATTCCACTTGTATAGGTGCCTACTCTCTCAGTATCATCATTTCATTTGGTTGGTTTCATAGATCATTAATCACAGCTGGTACATAGCATTTGATATTTTAGTGAAAATTTCCCTAGCATGCCAGATGTCATGTTCATTTGTATATGAAGCTAGCAGATAATTTTTTCTACCTTCTCCTCTATGAATCCCATCTTGATTGCATTAACTCTTTTCAGAACTCAACCTAAATAACAGTGTGAGCCTTTTAGATGTGTCAAAGACTTTTCTATCTCTCAAAGATCACATCATCCCACTGGTCTCAGCAAATCTGATGAAGTTCAGAGACAGAATTCAATTATCCCTATATTTGTGATTCTCTAAACAACTAATAAGAGTTTTGTAACTTGGCCACTGAACATACCTGCTTCTACCCAATAGTTTTGATGCTTATCCTTTTGTTATTTTTCTCCAATCTCTGATAATTTTGAAGAAACATGCCTGGAAATAGGTAAGGATTACCAGTGTCCCTGCGTCAGTCCATCCATGCAGATGTCTATATATAACCTCAGCCCATGTTGAATGCATTGTCATATTACATTTTGTGGTACCCACATTTTCCCAAGAAATTCCATAACCTGTTGTGTCCTGAGTCTGTTCTCAGTAACTGTCTTTTAATTTTAAATCTTCTGAACTTCAACATTTTAGATACAATCTATTCCCTAAACATCCTAACTTTTTTGCCTTTCCAACACTGATCCTTAAATGCATGCTAGATCCAAATATTTGAGCACTGCAATCCTGTGTCCTTATTCCTTCTAATTTGAATGCGTTTTGTACGAGGGTTATAAAGTTTTATTGCAAAGGAGTGGTCCTTTGCAACTGGTAACTAGTTCCCTTCTTCCATATTTGGAAATTATAAGCAAACATCTTCCCCCATCCCTTTTTCCTTTAAACCTTGATTAGTATTGTGCATAGCAGAATCCCTCTTTGATTTTTGTTTCTTTTTGTTAATTTATCCTTCATCCATAGCTGGAAAATTACTTGTGGGAATGCCAAAAAGCTGCCTTTAAATGATTTATCCTCAACAGAGTAGGCATGTGACTGCTTACAATAGTTTCTTCTAATTGGTGCATTATGTTATAGTTGAAATTATTTCAATAGATAGTGAGCCATGCATTTGAAGTGCATCTCTGTTGGGAGCTATTAAGACAACACAATTGTCCTGATCTCTGGATTGGGCCTCTCTCCCAACCCCCACCGAGAAGAAAAGGGGGTCAAAAGCGGGCCACTGACGCACCGCTCCAAGTACAACCACAGATTGTTCCAGCCCTAAGTCAGTGCCAGATGTCCTGACTTCAAGATGTAGCCTGATACCGCCAAGTTCCTGATTCCCCGTGTAGTCGCCAAAAGAAAAAATTCTGCTGCCCTATCCCTCCTGCTGAGGTGCATTTCCTCTGCCCCATTCCTCCTGCTGAAAGGCACTTCCTCTTTTGCTTGTGCATTTAAACCTTGGGCCTGGCTAATACATTGGGGTCCTGATGCAATTCAGAACATATCCGTGTCACATGGGAAAAGGTTTAGGTATTAATTTTATGTTGCACAGATGGTTTGTCTTCAAATTGATCATCCTCACACAGCCTAAGGTTGAAAGTAGGAAATGTTTGCTCTACAAATTGATCTTGGAAGACACAAGAAATATTAGTCATATTATTGAGGACACACAAATGTCCAGTTACTCCAAGGAAGTCAACTTTTATGAACCAGCAACTTTATTTGTTATTTCTAATACAATTATGGGTAAGAGGTTAATGAAATCAGCCTCAATGATTAAAAGTTAGATAGCTGTATATCTATTAATTACTCTGCATGATGGGTATGGGCACACATGATTCAATATAGAGCTTTATTATTAACTTGAAGGGAAATCAACATTGTTAAATTTGTTTCAGTAATTCATATAAAAGTAACTCCAGCTTTTTAAACAGCATTGTCCAAGAATGTACCTTAATTTGTGGTGTCCTATATTCATCAAATATAGAGATGAATTTATTTAAGATATTTTCATGAAGACATAACACAATAAATTGCAGTTTCGACCCTCACCAAAAAAAATCATTTTTCTGTGTCTATTTGTTTGCCTTTACCTCCCAGACAATCTTGGTTTTTATTATCATCAGACATATATAACATTGTACTTGTATCTATGTTAAGTCTTCAATACAAGAAGAGAAAAATCATGATGTTTCTTGTTCTGCATTATATAAGTTAAAATATTAACTTTATGTTACATTCACCTCATAGCCTAAAATGAAAATTATATAATTTGAAGCTGAATGAAACAATGTATTGGATAGATAAACTGAAGGTAGAGTGGAAAGTTTGCAAAGAGAAGCAAGAGCAAATGGAAGAGGGAGAGGACACAAAGTAAGTGGAAGAAGAAGAAAAGAGGAGCAGAAATGCATGGCTTGGGGAAACTACAAGTTCTAAAAGGTCTCATAGATGTGGAAGATGGTAGTATAGTGGTAAATTTGCCCATTCTAGTCAAACAGCATGTATTCATATCAATTGAGTTGTGTTTTCATTGCTGGAACATTTTTGGGTTGTGCATGTAACACAAGAAATTAGCATTCAACATATGGATTTGCACTCAACTAACCTGAGGTAAAAATTCAGTGCCCCTCAACCCTTGAACTGGGCTTGGGCAGCAATATGGGCTACAGGAGGGTGTATTTGAAGGTTACTAGGTTTGAGGGGCCTACAGAGAATGCAGAGAAGCATCTAAACTGGAGAGAGTCTTTCTGTGTTCTCTTCCCCTTATCCTTCACTCCACTGCTTCCCACCCCCAAACAGGGACACATACAATGTGGGAGTTTTTACACTCAGCTCCTCCATGTGAATAAAGAATCAGGAAACAAAGGTACAAAGGCCTCTGGACCAGGTAACTCATTGATATAAAGACAGAAATATAACTTTTGACAAGTAAACATGGGAAATTTGACCTGCAGTTCTGAACAAGATAAGGAATATTAGTCACTGACTCCAAGTACAGAAAGCTCTGATAATTGTCTGCTATGTATAGTTATTAAATAATAGAAGTCTGTGGCTTCAGATAGAGAGCATAGCAGATAGATATTATAACATATATTAATTTATAAATGTCTGTGACTCAAGGAAGACAGCACAACAAATAGATTGTAGAAGAGCATGGCTGCTCTGTGCTGAGTTTAACAATTAAAATCTAGCTGCTTCATATTGGCAGATATTAGTGAAAGTTTGAATTAATTGCTTTAAAATGGTATAATGATATATTGCTCTAATAAATCATAGAGGATACCTATATTTTGTCTAATGTAGGCTACATGGGAATTTTGGGTTTAAATCCTGGTTTGACAAGGTTACTCGTATAAGCAGGCATAGATAGACATGTGAATCAATTTAATAAAGTCTGCAGGAGACTCATATTCTCTAACACTAACTCCACAAGAATTGGGGGTGAATATCCTGACATGACAAATTAGAAAAAGCTAGATAGGTTAAAATGTGTGTGATTTTGATTATTGTGGTTGTTTTATTGTTCCTCTGAGACAACGGGCAATCTACAGCTTTTCATGGTTACTGGTTGAAGGATATTCTTATTTGGGAAAAAGATTTATCTTTGTATTTTTGGAAAAGGTGATTAAGGATTTTACAGCTTCCAGAGTTATTTGGATCATATTTTATAGAGGGATACTCCCTGAAGCAGTAGATTTCAGAGAATAGAACAAAAAATTTATCTTGATGATATTAACATTTTTTTCAATTTTCATTAGATATTTTCTTCATTTATACTTCAAATGCTATCCTTAAAGTCCTCTATACCTCCCCCACCCTGCTCCCCTACCCACACACTCCCTGTTCTTGCCACTGGCATTCCAATGTACCGGGACATACAAAGTTTACAAACCAAGGGGCCTCTCTTCCCATTGATGGCCTAATAGGCCATCTTATGCTACATATGCAGCTAGAGACACGAGCTCTCTAGGTAATGGTTAATTCATATTGTTGTTCCACCTAAAGGGTTGCAGACTGCTTCAGCTCCTTGGGTACTTTCTCTAGCTCCTCCTTTGGGGGCCCTGTGTTCTATCCAATAGATGACTGTGAGCATCCACTTTTGTATATGCCAGGCACTGGTCTAGCCTTAAAAGAGACAGTTATACCAGGGTCCTGTCAACAAAATCATGTGCCATATACCATAGTGTCTGTGTTTATTGGCTGATTACTAAATGGTCACCTTGGTGGGGTAATCTCTGGATGGTCCATCCTTCGACTCAGCTCCAAACTTTGACTCTGTAACTCCTTCCATGGTTATTTTGTTCCCAATTCTAAGAAGGGCGAAGTATCCACACTTTGGTTTTCCTTCTTGGTGAGTTTCATATGTTTTACAAATTGTATCTTGGGTATTCAAGTTTCAGGGCTATTATCCACTTATCAGTGAGTGCATATGAAGTGATTTATTTTGTGACTGGGTTACCTCACTCAGGCTGATATGATCCAGATACATCCATTTGCCTAAGAATTTCATAAATTCTTTGTTTTAAATAGCTGAGTAGTATTATATTTTGTAAATATACCACATTTACTGCATACATTCCTCTGTTGAGGGACATCTGAGTTCTTTCCAACTTTGGGCTATTATAATTAAGGCTGCTATGAATATAGTGGAGCACGTGTCCTTATTTCCAGTTGGAACATCTTCTGGGTATATGCCCAGGAGAGATATTGCTGGATCTTCTGGTAGTACTATGTCCAATATTCTGAGGAACCACCAGACTGATTTCCAGAGTGGTTGTACAAGCTTACAATCATGCCATCAATGGAGCACTGTTCCTCTTTCTCCACATCCTCAGCAGCATATGCTGTCACATGAATTTTTGATCATAGCTATTCTGACTGGTGTGAGGTGGAATCTCAGGGTTGTTTTGATGTACATTTCTCTGATGATAAGGATGTTGAGCATTTTTTGAGGTGCTTCTCAGCCCTTCTGTATTCCTCAGTTGAGAATTCTTCGTTTAGAATTGTACCCCATTTTTTTATCGCAGTCATTTGAATTTCTGGAGTCCAGCTTCTTGAGCTCTTTGTATACAATGGATATTAGCCCCTTATAAGTTTTAGGATTGGTTAAAAAAAAATCCTTTCCCAGCCTGTTGGCAGCCTTTTTGTTTTAGTGACACTATTTTTTGCCTTACAGAAGGTTTGCAAATTTATAGGGTCCCATTTGTCAATTCTTGATCTTACAGCACAAGCCATTGCTGTTCTGTTAAGGAATTTTTCCCCTGTGCCAAAATCTTCGAGGCTTTTCCCCACTTTCTCCGCTATAAATTGCAGTATTGTGTGGTTTTATGTGGAGTTCTCTGATCCACTTAGACTTTAGATTTATACAAGAAGATGAGAATGCATCAATTCACATTCTTTTATATGATAACCTCCAATTAAGCCAGCACCATTTGTTGAAAATGCTGTCTTTTTTTCCACTGGATGGTTTTAGCTCCCTTGTCAAAGATCAAGATCAAGTAGGTGTGTGGGTTCATTTCTGGGTCTTCAATTCTATTCCATTGGTCTACTTGTCTGTCACTATACCAGTACCATGTAGTTTCATCACAATTGCTCTGTAGTACAGCTTTAGGTCTGGCATGGTGATTCCACCAGAGGTTCTGTTATCCTTGAGAAGAGTATTTGCTATCCTAGGTTTTTTGTTATTCTAGATGAATTTGTAAATTGCCCTTTCTCAGTGAAAAATTGAGTTGGAATTTTGATGGGGATTGCATTGAATCTGTAGATTGCTTTCAGCAGGATAGGCATTTTGACTATATTAATCCTGCCAATCCATGAGCATGGGAGATTTTCCCATCTTCTGAGATTTTCTTCCATTTCTTTCTTCAGAGATTTGACATTCTTGTCATTCAGATCTTTTACTTCCTTAGAGTCACGCCGAGGTATTTTATGTTATTTGTGAATATTGTGAAGGGTGATGTTTCCCTAATATCTTTCTCAGCCTGTTTATTCTTTGTGTAGAGAAAGGCCAGTGATTTGTTTGAGTAAATTTTCTATCCAGCTACTGCACTGAAGCTGTTTATCAGGTTTAAAATTCTCTGGTGGTATTTTATAGTCACTTATATATACTATGATAGCATCTGCAAATAGTGACATTTTGACATCTTCCTTTCCAATCTGTATCCACTTTGATCTCCCTTTGTTGTGAATTGCTCTGGCTAGAACTTCAAGTACTATATTGAATACGTAGGGAGAAAGTGGTCAACCTTGCCTAGTTCCTGATATTCATGGGATTGCTTCCAGCTTCTCTCCATTTAGTTTGTTGTTGTCTACTGCTTTGCTGTATACTGCTTTCATTATGTTTATATATGAGCCTTGAATTCCCAATTTTTCTATGACATTTTATCATGAACGGGTGTTAGATTTTATCAAATAGTTTCTCAGCTTTTAACGAAATGATCATGTGATTTTTGTAGTTGAGTTTCTTTATATAGTGGATTACGTTGATGTATTTCCATATATTAAAACATCCATGTAACACTGGTATGAAGCATACTTGGTCATGATAGATGATTGTTTTGATGTGTTCTTGGATTCATTTAGTGAGAATTTTATTTAGTATTTTTGCATCAATATTCTTAAGGGAAATTCTTCTAAAGTTCTCTTTCTTTGTTGGATCTTTGTGTGGTTTAGGTTTCACAGTAATCATGGCTTCATAGAATGAATTGGGTTGAGTACGTTTTGTTTCTATTTTGTAGTTTGATGAGAATTGTGATTAGGTCTTCTTTGAAGGTCAGATAGAACTCTGTAGTAAACCCAACTGGTCCTGGGCTTTTTTTGGTTGGGTGACTATTAATGACTGATTCTATTTCATTCGGGGAAATGGGACTGTTTAGATCGTTATTCTGATCCACATTTAAGTTTGGCACCTGGTATCTGTCTAGGAAATTGTTCATTTCTTTCAGGTTTTCTAGTTTTGTTGACTATAGCCTTTTGTAGTAGGATCTGCTGATGTTTTGGATTTACTCAGGTTCTGTTGTTATGTCTCCATTTTCATTTCTGATTTTGTTAATTAGGATACTGCCTCTGTGCCCTCTAGTTAGTCTGGCTAAGGGTTTATCTATCTTGATTTTCTCAAAGAACTAGCTCCTGGTTTGGTTGATTTTTGAATAGTTCTTTTTGTTTCCATTTGGTTGATTTCAGCCCTAAGTTTGATTATTTCCTGCTATCTACTTCTCTTGGGTGAATTTGCTTCCTTTCGTTCTAGAGCTGCTTCTAGACTTGCTTTCAGGCTGCTAGCATATGCTCTCTCTACTTTCTTTTGGACAGCACTCAGCACTATGAAGTTTCCTCTTAGGACTGTCTTCATTGTGTCCCATAATTTTGGGTATGTTGTGGCTTCATTTTCATTAAATTCTAAAAAGTCGTTAATTTCTTTCTTTATTTCTTCCTTGACCAAAGTATCATTGAATAGAGTATTGCTCAGTTTCCACATTAATGTTGGCTTTCTATTATTTATGCTGTTATTGAAGATCAGCCTTAGTCTGTGGTGATCTGGTTAGGATGAATGGGATAATTTCAATATTTTTGCATCTGTTGAGGCCTGTTTTTTGACCACTTCTATGGTCAATTTTGGAGGAGATACCATGAGGTTCTGAGAAGAAATTGTGTCCTTTTGTTTTAGGATAAAATGTTCTGCAGATATTAGTTAAATCCATTTGTTTCATAGCTTCTGTTAGTTTCATTGTGTCTCAGTTCAGTTTCTGTTTCTAGGATCTTGAAGAGAGTGGGATGTTAAAGTTCTCTGCTATTATTTTGTGTAGTGCAATGTATGCTTTGAGCTTTACTAAGGTTTCTTCAATGAATTTGGATGTCCTTACATTTGGAGCATAGATATTCAGGATTGAGAGTTCATCTTGGTAGATTTTACCTTTGATGAGTATGAAGTGCCCCTCTTTGTCTTTTTTGATAACTTTGGGTTGGAAATCAATTTTACTCCATATTAGAATGGCTACTCCAGTTTGTTTCTTCAGTCCATTTGCTTGGAAAATTGTTTTCCCACCTTTCACTCGGAGGTAGTGTCTGTCTTTTTCCCTGACGTGGGTTTTCTGTAAGCAGCAAAACGTTGGGTACTGTGTGTGTAGCCAGTCTGTTAGTCTATGTCTTTTTAATGGAATTGAGTCCATTGATATTAAGAGATATTAAAGAAAAGTAATCGTTGCTTCCTTTTACTTTTGTTGTTAAGGTTACGATTTTATTCTTGCAGCTATCTTCTTTTAGGTTTTTTGAAGGATTACTTTCTTGCTTTTTCCTATGTCATAAATTCTGTCCATGTGTTGGTGCTTTCTTTTATTATCCTTTGAAGGGCTGGATTTGTAGAAAGATATTGTATTAATTTGGTTTTCTCATGGAACACTTTGGTTTCTCCATCTATGGTAATTGAGAGTTTGGCTGGATATAGTAGCCTGGGTTCCTTTAGTGTCTGTATGACATGTCCAGGATCTCCTGGCTTTCATAGTCTCTGGTGAGAAGTCTGGTGTAATTCTAATAGGTTTGCTTTTATATATTACTTGACCTTTTTCCCTTACTGCTTTTAATATTCTATCTTTATTTAGTGTATTTGTTGTTCTGATTGTTATGTGTTGGGGGAATTTCTTTCTGGTCCAGTCTATTTGGAGTTCTGTAGGCTTCTTGTATGTAAATAGGCATCTCTTTCTTTATGTTAGAAATATTTTCCTCTATACTTTTTTGAAGATATTTGCAGGCCCTATAAGTTTTAAATCTTCATTCTCATCTTCTCCTATTATCTGTAGATTTGGTCTTTTCATTGTGTCCTGGATTTCTTGGATGTTTTGAGTTAGGATCTTTTTGCATTTTCTTTGATTGTTGTGTCCATGTTCTCTATGTGATCTTCTGCACCTGAGATTCTCTCTATCATCTCTTGTATTCTGTTGCTGATTCTTGCATCTATGGTTCCTGATTTCTTTTCTAGGGTTTCTATCTCCACAGTTGTCTCCCTTTGGATTTTCTTTATTTTTTTCTACCTCACTTTTTAGATCTTGGATGGTTTTGTTCAATTCCATCACCTGTTTGGTTGTGTTTTTCTGTAATTCTATAAGGAATTTTTGTGTTTCCTCCTTAAGGACTTCTACCTATTTAGCAGTGTTTTCCTGTAATTCTTTAAGGATTTCTACGTGTTTACCAGTGTTCGCCTGTATTTTTTTAAGTGAGTAATGCCTGTCTTAAAATCCTCTACCACCATCATGAGATATGATTTTTAAATCAAAATCTTGCTTTTCAGGTGTGTTGGGGGTATCCAGGACTCACTGTGGTGGGCATAGTGGGTTCTGATGATGGTTAGTGATCTTGGTTTCTGTTAGTAAGATTCTTAAGTTTGCCTTTCACCATCTGGTAATCTTTGGTGTTAATTGTTATAGCTGTCTCTAGCTGGAGTTTGTTCCTCCTATGATTCTGTTAGCCCCTGTCAGCACTCCTGGAAGACCAAATCTCTCCTGAGTCTTGCTGGTCAGAATACTCTCTGCAGGCCACATCTCCTCTGATTGGGAAGGAGTGCAGATGTCTGGAGCTCAGCTCTGCTTTCTGGCTGAAAAAGAGGGCCCAAAACAGGGCCTGTCCTTGAAGCTATGTTGTTTCTGTAGTCCACAGGCTCTCCTGTGCAGACTGGTCTTTGAGGGACCTGGGACACAAGATGGCACTCTCACCTTCTCCAGTGATTACTGTCCTCCCTGTTGGGCACCTCCCCCCAGGCTTGGAAAGAGTGCATGTGTCTGGAGCTCAGCTCTGCTTCCTGGCTGAAGATGAGGGTCCTAGCATTTTTTTAAGATTTATTTATTACAGAAATCACAGCCTAGGTGAATTTCATCATCAGACATGCTAAAATGACCTGCCTGATCTCCTGATGTTTTGGTTTTCATCCAGATGTCATCAGGCACAGACATTAGAGACAATATCTGATACAACACAGACATCACAACAATCGTTATGGTTGCCTTCTTAGGACCAGTGAATTCCCCCTTTTCCTGACCCTCCCCCTGGCCTCACTTCAGAAATATCTCAACACCCATAACCAGTTTGAATAAGTTCTGAAAATTTGTCATCCCAGTTCCTTGTTATTTAGGAATTGGGGTGGTTATTGTTGGTTTTCTTACATTTTTGAATTTATAATTTGATACTAAAATTTTTTAAGTACAGGGCATGTACCCAGTTTTTCTTTTGCAGTTATTATAAATAGATATGAGATGTTTAAGCCTGTGAGTTAAGGAGCAAATAGGAAATTCATGGCACTGAGTTTATTGTTAGGGTGTTTTCTGTTATTTTAATCCTAAATGCCTAAGTGTAAGAAACAGAGAACAGTCCAGATTACTTAATGTAGACAGTTGGTTTTCAAAATATCAAAAGTCCACAGAATGTGACACTTAATGTTATTTATTCAGTTGTTATTGAGACAAGTCTGCTCCTGATAGTTCTCTCTGTTGTGAGTTCAAAGAAAAAACAGAGCATCTTTGAATAACTCCAGTTGTGGTGAACCAGCAGCTGGGAACAATTGCCTCATTTCATCTACAGACATAATACTGTCTAAAGAAAGGACACAGTTACAGGTTAAGACAACTTGATTATGCCAAGACAGTATAGGATAGTTCTTACTCTTCCTGTTTCTACAAGTCTATCAGACAACCCTGGCCTGTTGGCAGAAGATGGAGGCTCCAATGTGTTGAAGTAAGGGACTTTGCAAGTGATCAGCAGTCTGTAATAATTAGCTAAATTTTGGAAACTGTAGGATTTCCTATATATTTTTAGTTAAAATCAGTCGTTCTTGCATTTCTGATGGGGTTGAAAAATAACAGACTCCTAGCCAACACAGGATTTTTACTTTGAGAGGAACAGTTTTTTGAGGATGGTTTTCAGATGGTATTCATTCTAAAGTCAAGAAATAGACAAATTTAGAATTATAAGTCTTTAAATAGGAATAGATGACAGAGGTTCAATTTAATTAACAAAAATGACAGACTTTGTTTTAAGTCTCTTGTACTTTATAAATTACAAAATAGTAATAATTGTGTTCAATTATATCTGAGATAAAATAATCTTTTAATTGGACAGAAATGTGAAAGTGTTGTACATTACCCTGAAGATGATTCTATTTTATGTTGATTCCTTTCTCCTCTGAGGAGTTCAGAACAAGGAGTGAGTCAGCACGCAGGTGATTTCCTGTAAATATTCCCAACTTAATTTGTAAAATAATGGATAGATTATGACTGAACAGATAAAGGGAACATGGATGGAAAGTTGGGAGAGAGATGGAGAAAAACAGAAGAGGGAGAGAATGAAGAGGAGGAGGAAGAAGAAGAAAAGAAGAGAAGCACATGGCCAGAAGAAACCTCAAGTTCTAAAGACTCTCATATATGTGGAAGATGGTAGTGTAGTGGTAGATCTGCCCAATATAGACACATAGCACATATTCAAATAAATTCAGTTGTCTTTTCATTAGGAGTTCATGCTTGCATTGAATATTTACTGCAACACAATGCTATGCATGCATATCATATTCTCATGCACAGTTACTTACTTAACTGTTCACAGATGTCAAATACTCTCCTATGCATGGTCACTTTGAATTGAACTATGTCCTTCATTCACAGCAAGCATAATTGATTAGGTAGTCTTTCCTTAAAGATTTCTTTGAAGTATCTGTGTTAGAAGCATCCAACAAACTTCTATCCAGGTAATGAAAACTTATGTATTGACAAATATATCTACAAAGAATTTTCAGTGGGTTATTTTTTTAAACAAAATTTGGACATGGTGAAGGACTTTTTAACCTTCCCTATACAATAAGTCATCCTTTCCAACTTTTCATGGATTAATCATTGTTATAATTAAGGACAATAAAGCAAAACTTTCTCTATTTTTATCACTAAAAGGGACAGTAAAATGCAGCCCTTTAAATCAATTACAATTGTTGCTTAGATAAGAGAAAAGGTAAATTAAACAAAAAAATTGTAATGGGAATACTCATTAATATTTACAACTTCAAATCTAAAATATATTAACATTCCAAGTTTTCCCTTTTACTTTTTCATAACATATGCAGGGATTTCCCAAGAGATGGCAGAATCATCTACATAATTTGTCACCAGTTTTTCTTCAAACACATAGTAAATCTCCTATCATATTTTTTTTGTCTACAGATATTGATATATTAATATAGGATTGGGAGATAACCATTTCTGTGGTAGGACACTTGGGATTTAATCCATAGATCCTTCTTTAAATTTGGTATCATAAACTGTTTTGTTTATGCCCCGTGTTTGTAAAGTAGGAAAAGCCTTGGGTTGTTTTTGAGGATATATATCAATATTTTCCCCTGAAGCCTCCATCATTTCCACCTACTTTTCAATGTGATACATTTCTTGTCTCACAGGAATATCAACCTATGTACCCAAATGTTGGGAAATATCTACTCTCCATACATTTATGGGTATGCGATAGATATAAGACCTCTATTTTGACACTTGGACTTCTTCTCATACATACTAAACTTAACACTTTTTTTTTGTAATTTCTGATAATTTTCTATTACCTAAGAACTTGTTATAAACCTTTTATATTGGCCAGGGTATATTACAAACTTTAGGAAATCAAAGTTTCATAAGCTCCTATTTCAATCAAGCCTCCTATTTCAATGCCATTTACTTCTAAATTTTATTTGGCATTTGATCAATAAGAGCTCAATTTTAAAATATGTTCTTGTACTTCCAAACACCCTTGTTCTTTCACCTGTATCAGAATTTCACCCCAGATACAGATACAGTGGCATCAGGAAAATCTCAATAATACCATTAAATTTTATTTACAGACATTTTCACAGACCATGGGTTTTAATTGTATTTTGAAATCTTCATTGACTATACCTTGATGCACACTGGAATTTTTAATACTTGATTGAATAACTTCCAACAGCATCTTTTTTGTCCCTGTATGCAAAAGACCATACATTGAATTAGATTCTGTTCTTATATCATTGAATTTTGGGGAGATAGCATAAGATGTTTATCTATTGCCATGTCTAGAGCAGCACAGATTGGCATAGCATATGTTAGCTCTTCATTATTATATTGAAGTATTTTTCCCTGGAAATTCTTTCGTAGCAAACAAAAGGAAACAGTTGCATTTTTCACTGTAAGTCCTTCAGCTAGGTCCTCATTTCATTTTCTGATGTTAGGAAAATGTGTTGTTTATCTCTCTTGGAACCGTGCTCTTTGTCCCAATGCAAGTTCATAAAATAAACATTCCTGGAATGTAAACTTTCATTTTCATTTATACCTAGGACAACCATTGCTTTAGAGATGCCTTGTTCACTATTATGTCACAAAAGAACAGAATTACCACAATAAAAGCACTAGACATTTTGAGACCAGATACTTATAGCAGATTGTATGTAATTTATTTTAAAAGGAACATATTTCCTAAAACTGGATCTCTAAACATGTAAATGTCAAGGTTCTCTAGGTATACAATGATCTAGTGTAGTACCATGATACATTTTAGAACCAATATCAGTTGTATCCCTCTATATTTCACCATAGGTGGTGCCTCAGCCTTTAATGATCTAAGTACTTGTATAAGGTATTCACATTTTCAAACACCAAGATCCATATCATAACCTGCCTTGAGTCTGGATATCCTATGATTTTTTTTCACGGCTGTGACCAATATTAATTAAATATCAGTGAAGGTTTCCACAGAGATTGTACAATCTCTGTAAATAAAATAGGAATTTTCCTTGCTCATCAAGCATTTCCCCAGGGACTTAAACTTTCAAAGTGATTTTGTTCTTTCTATTTCAGCATGATCTTATTGTATCTGAATTTTGGATTTCAGAGTATTGCCCTTGAATTGGCACTGGCTCTCTGTTTATCATCATTCCACAATGTTGGCTTCATAGATCAGTTATCCTAGCTGGTACATAGCATTTGATATTTTAGTGAAAATTTTCCTAGCATGCCATATGTCACGTTTTTCGGGGGTGAACCTAGCAGATTATTTTTTCTACCTTCTCCTCTATGCATCCCATCTTGATTGAATCAACTCTTCTTAGAAATCGAAGTAAATAAAAGTTTAAGTCACACCAGGCGTGGTGGCTCAAGCCTTTAATCCCAGCACTCAGGAGGCAGAGGCAGACAGATTTCTGAGTTCAAGGCCAGCCTGGTCTACAAAGTGAGTTCCAGGATAGTCAGGTCTATACAGAAAAACTCTGTCTCAAAAAACAAAAACAAAAACAAACAAACAAAAAGTTTAAGTCATTCAGATATGTCAAAGTCTTTTCCACCTCTCAAAGATCATATCATACTACTGGTCTCAGAAAATCTGATGAAGTTCAGAGACAGAATCAGATTATCTCTATTTTGTGATTCTCCAGACAACTAATAACAGTTTTGTAACTTGGTCTCACTTTAGAACAGAGTTGTCTAAAGCTCTACTAGTAAAAACGGACTACAGGGACAAAATATGAATAAAGGCATTCAGAAACATTTATCCCCAACTGCTTATATGATGGCAATACTGCACCCATTGAACACATCTACATTATTTGGGTCAGTGAGAACTTTGCTAAGAATGTACATGAGTTTATGATTTTTATTTTTGTGGCCTATATACACCACATATAGGGATGAATTTCCTTAAGATATATTCATGAAGGCATATCACAATAAATTGCAGTTCTTGACCCTCACCAAAACAATCATTTTTCTCTGTCTATTGGGTTGCCTTTACCTCTCAGAAAATCATGGTTTTTATATTAACATCAAACATATAACACAATGTACTTTTATCTATGTTAAATCTTCAGTCTAAGAAGAGAAAAATCATGAAATTTGCTCTTCTGTGTTATATGTTAAAATATTAAGTTTTATGCTGAGTTAACCTCATGGCCTAAAAATGAAAATTATATACTTTGGAGTAAAATGAAACATTATATTGGGCAGATAAAGGGAAGGTGGAGTGAAAACTAGGGAAAGAGAAGACAGAGAAAATGGAAGAGGGAGAAAACACAAAGGAAGTAGAAGAAGAAGAAAATAGGAACAGAAAATCATGGCCTGGAGAAACCTCAAGTTCTAAAGGGTATCATAAATGTGGATGATGGTATCGTAGTGGTTGATCTGCCCAATTTAGGCCCATAGCATGCATTCATATTAATTGAGTAAATTAATTGCCTTTCTGTCCATTTTTGGATGTGAGATAAACCACAAGAAAATAGAGCCCAACGTATTGATTTGAACTTAACTACCTTGAGGTAAAAATTCACTGTCCCCAAACACCTGAATGTCTTGGGAAGAGATATAGGCTACATCAGGGTAGATTTGAAGGTGACTGGGTTTGAGGGGCCTACAGAGAATGGCAGAGAGGCATCTACACTGGATGAAAGACATTCGGTGTTCTCTTTCACTTATACTTCTTTCCCCACACTGCCTCCCCCACACCAAACAATGACAGAAAATGTGGGTCTTTTTACATTCAGCTCCTCCCTGTAAATAAAGAATCAGGAAAGTAAGGTACAAAGTTCTCTGGAACAGGTAACTCATTGATATAAATGGGAAATATAACCATTTGATACTTAAAGATGGGAAATTTCACATGCAGTTCAGAACTAAAAAGGGAAAATTAGTAACTGACTCCAAGCAGAGAGAGCAGTGATAATTGCCTGCTATGAACAGTTAATTAACTGAAGTCTGTAGCTCCATGTAGAGAGCATAACAGACAGATATTATAATAGGTATTAATTAAATAAATGTTTGTGTCTCAAGGTAGAGAGCACAACAAGTAGTCGGTATAACAGGATGGCTGCTCTTGGCAAAGAGTTTAATGGTTAAAAACTAGCTTCTTCTCCCCAGGGCAGTGGTGACACACGCTTTTAATCCTAGCACTTGCTAGGCAGAGACAGGCAGATTTCTGAGTTTGAGGCCAGCCTGGTCTACAAAGTGAGTTACAGGACAGCAAGGGCTATACAGAGAAACCTTGTCTCCTAAAACAAAACAAAACAAACAAAAAAAGGCAGCTGCTTCTTATAGGCCAATATTTGTGAAAGTTTGAATTAATTGCTTTAAAAATGCTATAAAGATATGTTGCTCTAATAAGTCTTACAGGATACACATATTCTGTCTAATTTAGGCTCCATGTGAATTTTGGATTAAAATCCTGGTTTGACAAGCTGCCTCTTATAAGCAGGTATAGATAGACATGTGAATCAATTTAATAAGGACTGCAGGAGACTCATATTCTCTACCACGGTCTCCACAGTCATGTGGGTTTAATATCCTCACATGACAAATTAGAAAGGCCTAAATAGGCTAAAATATGTGTGATTTTGAGTATTATGGTTGTTTTATTGTATATGTATATATGTATTGTATATTGTATTGTATGGTATAAAGTGTTGAAATAAGTGACTGTCCAAGTGATCAGCAGTTTCTATAAATTGGCTAATGTCTGAAGCTGTGTTATTCTTCATTTATATTTTCAATTAATATCATTCATTCTTGCATTTCTGATGCGGTTGGAAAACTACATAATCTCCTAGCCAACCCAGAATTTTTATTTTGAGAGAAACAGGTTTGAAGGATGGTTTTTAGATGGCATTCAATCTAAAGTCAAGACATAGCCAGATGTAGAATCATAGGTCTTTAAGTAAGAATAGATGACAGAGGTTCTATTTAATTAACAAAGATGATGCACTGGCTGTTAGGTCACTTGTACTTTATAAATTTCAAAATAGTAATAGTTGTGCTCAATTTTGTCTGAGATAAAATAGTCTTTTAATTGGTAAGAAAGGGGTAATTGTTGTGCATAGTCATGGGGCTGATTATATTTGATATTAATTCCATTCTCCTTGAGGGGTTGAGAACAAAGAATGAGTCAGCACTCATTTCCTGTAAACCTTTCTATCTTAGTTTGTAAAATAAAGGAGAGCTGATGACTGAGCAGATAAAGGGAAGGTGGTGTGTAAGTTGGGGAGAGAAGAAGGGGAAAATTGAAGAGGGAGAGGACACAGATGAGAGGGAGGAAGAAGAAATGCAGAGCAAAAGCACATCGCCTGGAAAAAAACACAAGGTCTAAAGTGTCTCATAGATGTGGAGGGTGGTAGTGTAATGGTAGATTTGTCCAATCTAGGTACAACACATCTATTCATATAAATTGAGCTTCTTTTCATTAACTGGGCATATTTGAGTTGGAGATTTAATTCAACACATTACTATTCATACATACCATATTCTCATATACAGTGGCTTACTTTTATGTTCAGAGACATCAAATACTCTCCCATGCTTGGCCACTTTGAATTGCTGTATATCCTACATTCAAAGCCAGCAAAATTAATTGGATAGCCTTTCCTTAAAGATTTTTGTACAGTATCTATGTTAGAAGCCACCAACAAGCTTCCATCCAAGTAATGAAAACTCATGCATTGACAAAATTATCTACAAAGTATTTCCAGTGGTTTTTGAACAAGATTTTGACATGGTGAAAGACCTTTCAACATCTCCATAGAAAAAGTCATCTTTTAATACTTTTCATGGATTAATCATTGTTGAAATTAGGGACAATAAAGCAAACCTTTTTCTTTCCTGCTCAATAAAAGGGACAGTTAAATGCAGACCTTTAAATCAATTACAATCACTGCTTAGATAAGAAGGAAGGTAAAGGAAAGAAAAGGCTGTAATGCGAATACTCATTAAAATTTACCACTTCAGCTCTAAAATCTATTAACATTCAAATTTTTTCCTTTTAATTTTTCATAGCATAAGTAGGGCTTTCCCAAATGTTGGCAGAATCCTCTATGTACTTTGTCTCCAGTTTCTCTCTTAATACATAGTCAATCTCCTATCATATTTCCTTTCTCTACAGACACTGATATATCAATACAGGATTGGGGGTTAACCATTATTGTGGTAGGACTCTTGGCATTCATGCCATTAATCCTCCTTTAAATTTGGTATCTCTCTTCAGGTTATGTCCTATGTTTGTAAAATAGGAAAATCCTTGTGTTGTTTTTGAGGATATATATCAATAACTTCCCCTAAAGCCTCCCTCCTTCATTGCCCCCTACATTTCATTTTGGTATGTTACTTGTCTCACAGGAATATTAGCCTGTGTACCAAATGTTGGGAAAATCTAGTCCCCATACATTTATGGGCATGCCATGGAAATAAGAACAATAATTTGACAATTGAACTTCTTCTCACGCATATAAAACTTAACACTCTTTTTTGTAATTCCTGATAACTTTCTACTACCTATGAACTTGTTATAAACATTTTAATTTCGCCACACTGTATTACAAAATTTCTGGAAAATCAATGTTGATAAGCTCCTATTTCAATCAAGCCTCCTATTTCAATGCCAGTTACTTCTAAATTTTATTTGGCCTAGGATCAAGAAGCTGAATATTAACATATTTTTCTTGTACTTCCAAAACACTCTTGTTCTTTCACCTATAGAAGATATTCATTGCATCTAGGGATACAGTAGTATCAGGAAAGTCTAAATCATATGATTAAATATTATTTACACACATTTTCACAGACCATGGGTTTTAATTCTATTTTGAAATGTTCATTGACCATACCTAGATCCACACTGGAACTTTGAATACTTGATTGAAAAATTTTCACCAGCCACTCTTTTGTCCCTGTAAGCAAAAGACCATACATTGAGTTAGCTTTTATTTTTATATCATTGAGGTTTGGGTGGATTGAGTAAGATTGCTGAGAGCTTCCTGGAGCATAGATATTCAGAATTGAGAGTTCCTCTTGGAAGATTTTTCCTTTGATTACTATGAAGTGCCCCTCCTTGTCTTTTTTGATGACTTTGGGTTGGAAGTCAATTTTATTAGATATTAGAATGACTACTCCAGCTTGTTTCTTCAGACCATTTGCTAGGAAAATTGTTTTCCAGCCTTTCATTCTCATGTAGTGTCTGTCTTTTCCCCTGAGATTTGTTTCCTGTAAGCAGGAAAATGTTGGGTCCTGTTTGTGTAGCCAGTCTATTAGTCTATGTCTTTTTATTGGGGAATTGAGTCCATTGATATTAAGAGATATTAAGGAAAAGTAATTGTTGCTTCCTATTATTTTTGTTGTTAAAGTTGGCATTCTGTTCTTGTGGCTGTCTTCCTTTTGGTTTGTTGAAGGATTACTTTCTTGCTTTTTGTAAGGCGTGGTATCTGTCCTTACATTGTATTTTTTTCTGTTATTATCCTTTGAAGGTCAGGATTCATGGAAAGATAATGTGTGAATTTGGTTCTGTCTTGGAATACTTTTGTTGCTCCATCTAAGGTAATTGAAAGCTTGGCTGGGTATAGTAGCCTGGGCTGGCATTTGTGTTCTCTTAGTGTCTGTATAACATCTGTCCAGGCCCTTCTGGCTTTCATATTCTCTGGTGAAAAATCTGGTATAATTCTGATAGGCTTGCCTTTATATGTTACTTGACCTTTTTCCCTTACTGCTTCTAATATTCTATCTTTATTTAGTGCATTTGTTGTTCTGATTATTATGTGTCGGGAGGAATTTCTTTTCTGCTCCAGTCTATTTGGAGTTCTGTAGGCTTCTTGTATGTTCATGGGCATCTCTTTCTTTAGGTTTGGGAAGTTTTCTTCTATAATTTTGTTGAAGACATTTGCTGGTCATTTGAGTTGAAAATCTTCATTTTCATCTACTTCTATTATCCATAGGTTTGGTCTCCTCATTGTGTCCTGGATTTCCTGGATGTTTTGAGTTAGGATCTTTTTGCATTTTGCATTTTCTTTGATTGTTGTGCCGATTTTCACTATGGAATCTTCTGTACCTGAGATTCTCTCTTCCATCTCTTGTATTCTGTTGCTGATGCTCACATCTATGGTTCCAGATTTCTTTCCTAGGGTTTCTATCTCCAGCATTGCCTCACTTTGGGTTTCATTTATTGTGTCTACTTCACTTTTTAAGTCTTTGATGGTTTTATTCAGTTCCATCACCTGTTTGGTCGTGTTTTCCTGCAATTCTTTAAGGGATTTTTGTGCTTCCTCTTTAAGGTCTTCTACCTATTTAGCAGTGTTCTCCTGTATTTCTTTCCTTGAGTTATTATAGTCCTTCTTGATGTCCTCTACCATCATCATGAGATATGCTTTTAAATCCCAGTCTAGCTTTTCAGGTGTGTTGGGGTGCCCTGGACTGGGTGAAGTGGGAGTGCTGGATTCTGATAATGGTGAGCGTTTTTGGTTTCTATTAGTAAGATTCTTATGTTTGCCTTTCACCATCTGGTAATCTCTGGAGTTAGTTGTTATAGTTGTCTCTGGTTAGAGATTGTTCCTATTGTAGTTCTGTTAGCCTCTATCAGCAGACCTGGGAAACTAGCCCTCTCCTCTGAGTTTTAGTGGTCAGAGCACTCTCTGCAGGCAAGGTCTCCTCTTATAGGGAAGGTGCACAGATATCTGGCTTTCGGACTTCCCTCCTGGCCGAAGATGAAGACCCAAAACATGACCTGTCCCAGAAGCTGTGTTGCTTTGGCCTGTCACAGAAGCTGTTAGCTTCTGTAGTCCACACTCTCAACTCTGCAGACTAGTCTCAATGGAGTCCCGGATCCAAAATGTCTCCACTCTAATAAATCTTACAGGATACTTATATTTATATTTTTTCTAACATGGGCTCCAGGTTTTCCTGCTTGCCAGTTGAAGGATAGGCTAATTTGGGGGATAGGTTTTGTCATTGTGTTTTCGGGAAAGGTTTTTAAGGTATTTGCACCTTCCAGAGTTATATGGATCATATTTGATAGCAGGAGACTCCCTGAAGTACTAGATTCTAGAAAATAGAAGAAAAAGTTTATCTAGGTGATTTTAAATTTTTTGAAATTTATATATGACAGGCTATATAGCCTTAGTGAATCCACAATTAGTATTAAAGGATGACTTCTTCTATAGAAAAGTTTGAAAAGCTCTTCATCATGTCAAAATCTTGTTCTAAACCCACTGGAAATACTTTGTAGATAATTTTGCCAATGCATAAGTTTTCATTACCTAGATGGAACTTTGTTGGCTGCTTCTAAAACATTTACTTCAGAAAAATCTTTAAGGAAAGAGTATCCAAACCATTATGCTGGCTGTGAATGAAGGACATATCTTAATTCAAAGTGGCAATGCATGCGAGAGTATTTGATGTCTGTGAACAGAAAAGTAAGCAACTGTACATGAGAATGTGGTATGCATGTATAGTACTGTGTTGTAGTAAATCTCTAACAAAAATACACTGGTAATTAAAGGACAACTCAAATAATATGAAAACATGCTATGTGCCTAGATTGGGCTGATTGACCACTATACTACCATCTTCCACTTCTTGTGACCCTTTAGAGTTTGCAGTTTTTTCCAGGTAATATGTTGTTTTTCAACATTTCTTCCTCCTCCTCTGTGTCCTCTCCCTCTTCCATTTTCCCCTTCTTCTTTCTCTCAACTTTCCAAACACCTTCCCTTTATCTGTTCTTTCATCAGCTCTCCTTTATTTTACAAATTAAGGAGGGAAGGTTTACAGGAAATCACCTGAGACCTGACTCATTCCTTGTTCCCAACTCCTCAGAGAAGAAAGGAATTAACATCAAATATAATCAGCCCCAGGGACTACCCACAACAAGTCCCCATTTCTGTCCAATTAAAAGACTCCTTTATCTCAGATATAACTGAATACAACTATTAATATATTGAAATTTATAAAGAACAAGAACCTAACATACAATCTATCATCTTTCTTAATTAAATAAGACCTTTGTCATCTATTCTTATTTAAAGACTTATAATTCCACATCTGACTATATCTTGGCTTTAGATTGAATGCCATCTGTAAACCATCCTCTCAAAATTGTTCCTCTCAATGTAAAAAGCATTGATTGGCTAGGAGACTATGTAGGTTTTAATTAGGGATTAGGGATTAGGGACAATAAAGCAACCTTTCTCTTTCCAGCTCACTAAAGCAGACAGTAAAATACAGCCCTTTAAATCAATTACAATCATTGCTTAGATAAGGAAAGTAAAGGAAAGAAAAGGCTGTAATGGGAATACTCATTAATATTTACCACTTCAGCCTAAAATCTGTTAACATTCCAAGTTTCCCTTTTATTTTTCCATAACATATGCAGGGATTTCTGAAGAAGTGGCCAAATCCTCTATATACTTTGTCTCCAGTTTCTCTTGTCACACAAAGTCAATCTCCTATCATATTTCCTTGGCCTACAAACATTGATAAACTAATACAGTATTGAGAGTTAACCATTACTGTGGTAGGACTCTTGGCATTTAAGCCATTGATCCTCCTTTAAATTTGGACTCTCTGTTCTGGTTATGTCCTGTTTTTTGTAAAATAGGAAAAGCCTTGGGTTGTTTTTGAGGATATATAGAAATATCTTCCCCTGAAACCTCCATCACTTCCCCGCAAATTTCATCAAGGTATGTTACTTGTCTCACAGGATTATTATTAACCTGTGTACACAAATGTTGGGAAATATACAGCCCCCAAACATTTATGGGCATGTATGGATATTAAACCTCTAATTTGAAAATTGACCTTCTGCTCACTCACATTTAAGATAAAGCTATGTCTGTTTTTTTTTGTTTTTTTTTGTTTTGTTTTGTTTTTTTTTGTTTCTTAATAACGTTCTACTACCCATGAACATGGTATACATCTTTTAATTGGGCCAGGCTATATTGCAAAATTTCTGGGAAATGTTTCATAACCTCATATTTAATTCAAGCACATATTTCAATGACATTTACTTCAGATTTTTATTGGCTTTGGTCAAGAAAATTTGAATATTAACACATTTTCTTGTACTTCCAAATATTTTTTTTTTTGTATCTTAAAATCTTTTTTTAGGCTTTTTTTATTAGATATTTTCTTCATGTACATTTCAAGTACTATCCTCAAAGCTCCCTATTGCTTCCCACCTCCCTACTCCCCAAGCCAACCACTCCCACTTTCTGACCCTGGCATTCCCCTGTACTGGGGCATATGAACTTTCAAGAACAAGGGCCTCTCTTTCCATTGATGGCCAACTAGGCCATCCTCTGCTACGTATGCAACTAGAGACACAGCTCTGGGGGTACTGGTTAGTTTATACATTTGTTCCTTCTATAGGGTTGCAGACCACTCTAGCTCCTTCAGTAGGGGCCCTGTGTTCCATCCAATACATTACTGTGAGCACCCACTTCTGTATTTGCCAGGCAAAGGCACAGCCTCAGAAGAGAGCTCCATGTCAGGGTGCTGTCAGCAAAATCTTTCTGTCATATGCAATAGTGTCTGGGTTTGGTGGTTGTATATGGGATGGATCCCAGGGTGAGGGAGTCTCTGGATGGTCTTTCCTTCCATCTCAGCTCTGAACCATTGCCTCTGTAAATCCTTCCATGGTTATTGAGTTCCCCATTCCAAGAAAGAGTAAAGTATCCACACTTTGGTCTTCCTTCTTCTTGAGTTCCATGTGTTTTGCAAATTGTAACTTGGCTATTCTAAATTTCTGGACTAATATCCGCTTATCAGTGAGTGCATATCATGTGAGTTCTTTTGTTATGGGGTTACCCCACTCAGGATGAAATCCTCCAGATGCATCCATTTACCTAATGATTTCATGACTCATTGTTTTTAATTGCTGAGTAGTACTCCATTGTGTAAATGTACCACATTTTCTGTATCTAATACTCTGTTGAGGGACATCTGGGTTCAGTCCAGAACCCAGATGGGCTATTATACATAAGGCTGCTACAAAGTGGAGCACGTGTGCTTATTAGAAGTTGGAACATCTTCTGGGTATATGCCGAGGAGAAGTATTGCTGGATCTTCTGGAAGTACTATGTATAATTTTCTGAGGCACAGCCAGACTGATTTTCAGAGTAGTGGTACTAGCTTGCAGTCCCACAAGCAATGGAGGAATGTTCCTCTTTCTCCACATCCTTGCTAGCAGCTGTTTTCACCTTAATTTTTGATCTTAGCCATTCTGACTGGTGTGAGGTAGAATCTCAGGGTTGTTTTGATTTGCATTTCCCTGATGATTAAGGATGTTGAACATTTTTTTTTTCAAGTGTTTCTCAGCCATTTGGTATTCCACAGTTGAGAATTCTTTGTTTAGCTCTGTGCCCCATTTTTTAATAGGGCTATTTGATTTTCTGGAGTCCATCTTATTGCATTCTTTATATATTGGATATTAGTCCCCTATCTGATCTAAGATTGATAAAGAGTCTTTTCCAATATGTTGGTGGCCTTTTTGTCTTATTGACAGTATCTTTTGACTTACAGAAGCTTTGAAACTTTATGAACTCTCTTTTGTCTATTCTCAATTTTAAGGTACAAGACTTTGCTGTTCCGTTTAGGAATTTTTCCCCTGTGCCCATATCTTCAAGATTTTTCTCCACTTCTTCCTCTATAAGTTTCAGTGTCTCTGGTTTTATGTGGAGTTTCTTGATCCATTTAGACTTGACCTTAGTAAAAGGAGATAAGAATGGATCAACTCTCATTATTCTACATGATAACAGCCAGTTGTGCCAGCACCACTTTTTGAAAATCCTGTCTTTTTAACTACTGGATGGTTTTAGCTCCCTTCTTAAAGAGCAAGTGATCATAGGTGTGTGGATTCATTTCTGGGTCTTCAATGATATTCCACTGATCTACCTGCATGTGGCTGTACCAGTACCATGCAGTTTTTATCACAATTGCTCTGTACTACAACTTGAAATCAGGCATGGTGATTCCATCAGAGGTTCTTTTATTGTTGAGAATAGTTTTCCCAATCCTTTTTTTATTTATTCCAGAAGAATTTGCAAATTACCCTTTCAAATTTGGTGAAGAATTGAGTAGGAACTTTGATGGGGATTGCACTGAATCTGTAGATTGCTTTTGGCAAGATAGCCGTTTTTACTATATTGATCCTGCTAGTCCATGAGCATGGGAGATCTTTCCATCTTCTGAGATTTTCTTCCATTTCTTTCTTCGGAGACCTGAAGTTCTTATCATACAGACGTTTCACTTCCTTAATTATAGTCACACGAAAGTATTTTAAATTATGTGTAACTAACGTGAAGGGTATTGTTTCCCTAATTTCTTTCTCAGCCTCTTTATCCTTTGTGTAGAGAAAGGCTACTGATTTGTTTGAGTTAATTTTATATCCAGCTACTTCATTTAACCTGTTTGTCATGTTCAGGAGTTCTTTGGTGGATTTTTTAGGATCACTCATAAATACTATCATATCATCTGCAAATAGTGATATTTTGATTTCTTCCTTTCAAATTTATATCCCCCTGACCTCCTTTTGTTGTCTAATTGTTCTGCCCAGGACCTCGAGAACTATATTGAATAGGTAGGCAGAAAATGGGCAGCCTGTCTAGTCCCTGATTTTAGTGGGATTGCTTCCAGCTTCTCTCCATTGATTTTGATGTTGGCTACTGGTTTTTTGTATATTGCATTATGTTTACTTACAGGACTTGAATTCCTGATCTTTCCAAGACTTTTATCATGAATGGGTGTTGAATTTTGTCAAATGCTTTCTCAGCATCTAATGAGATGATAATGAGATTTTTTGTCTTTAAGATTATTTATATAGTGAATTACACTGTTGGATTTCATTATATTAAACCATCCATGCATCCCTGGTATGAAGCATACTTGATCATGATGGATGATTGTTTTGATGGGTTCTTGGAATTGGTTAGCAAGAATTTTATTGAGTATTGTTGCATCGATATTCATAAGGGAAATTGCTCTGAAGTTCTCTTTCTTTGTTGGGTCTTTCTGTGCTTTAGGTGTCAGAGTAATTGTGGCATCATATAATGAATTGGGTACCTTCTGTTTTCATTTTGTGGAATAGTTTGAGGAGAATTGGAACTAGGTCTTCTTTGAATGCCTGTTAGAACTCTAAACTATACCCATCTAGTCCTGAGCTATTTTTTGTTGTGAGACTATTAATGAGTGCTTTTATTTCTTTAGGGGATATGGGACAGTTTAGGTCATTAATCTGATCCTGATTTAAGTTTGGTACATCGTATCTTTTTAGAAATTTGTCCATTTCATCCATATTTTCCAGTTTTGTTGAGTATATCCTTTTGTAGTATGATCTGGTGATGCTTTGGATTTCCTCAAGTTCAGTTGTTATGTCTCCCTTTTAATTTCTGATTTTGTAATTAGGATACTGTCCCTGTGCCCTCTAGTGAGTCTGGCTAAGGGTTTATCTATCTTATTGATTTTCTCAATGAACCAGTTCCTGTTTTTGTTGATTCTTTGAATAGTTCTTTTTGTTTTCAATTGGTTGATTTCAGCCTTGAGTTTTATTATTTCCTGATGTCTACTCCTCTTGGGTCAATGTGCTTCCTTTTGTTCTAGAGATTTTAGGTGTGCTGTCAAGCTGCTAGTGTATGCTCTCTCTAGTTTCTTTATGGAGGCACTCAGAGCTATGAGTTTTCCCCTTAGGAATGCTCTCATTGTGTCCCATAAGTTTGGGTATGTTATGGCTTCATTTTCATTAAACTCTAAAAAGTCTTTAATTTCTTTTTTTATTTTTTCGTTGACCAAGGTATCATTGAGCAGAGCGTTGTTCAGATTCCACGTGAATTTTGTTTTCCTATTATATATGTTGTTATTGAAGGTCAGCCTTAGTCTGTGGTGATCTGATAGGATGCATGGGATAATTTCAATTTTTTTTTGTACCTGTTGAGGCATGTTTTGTGACCAATTATATTGTTGATTTTGGAGAAGTTGCCATGATGTGCTGAGAAGAAGGTATATTCTTTTGTTTTAGGACAAAATATTCTGTAGATATCTGTTGAATCAATTTCTTTCATAACTTCTGTTAGTTTCAATGTGTCTCTGATTAGTTTCTGTTTCCAGGATCTGTACATTGATGAGATTAGGGTGTTGAAGTCTCTCATTATTATTGTGTGGGGTGCAATATGTGCTTTGAGTTTCGAGTTTCACAATAGTTTCTTTAATGAATGCCCTTGCACTGGAGCACAGATGTTCAGAATTAAGATTTCATCCTTGAAGATTTTATGTTTGATGAATATGAAGTGCCCCTCCTTGTCTTTTTTATAACTTTGGGTTGGAAGTCCATTTTATTCAACATTAGAATGTCTACTCCAGCTTTTTTCTTTGGACCATTTGCTTGGAAAATTGTTTTCCAGCCTTTTATCCTGAGGTGGGTTTCCTGTAAGCAGCAAGTTGTTGGGTCCTGTTTATTTAGCCAGTATGTTAGTCTATATATTTTTATTGTGGAATTGAGTCCATTGATATTAATACATATTCAGGAAAATAAATTGTTGCTTCCTGCTATATTTGTTGTTAGAATCAGGATTCTGTTCATGTGACTGTCTTCTTTTAGGTTTGTAGAAGAATTACTTTTTTGCTTTTTCTACGGCATAATTTCTATCCTTGTGTTGTTGTTTTCCCTTTATTATCCATTGAAGGGCTGTATTCATGGAAAGATTCTCTGTGAATTTGGTTTTCCCATGGAATACTTTGGTTTCTCCATCTATAGTAATTGAGAGTTCAGCTGGGTATATTAGCCTGGGCTGGCATTAGTGTTCTCTTAAAGTCTGTATAACATCTGTCCAGGATCTTCTGGCTTTCATAGTCTCTGGTGAGAAGTCTGGTGTAATTCCAATAATTCTGCCTTTATATATTACTTGACCTTTTTCCCCTACTGCTTTTAATATTCTATCTTTATTAGTGTGTTTGTAGTTGTGATTATTATGTGTCAGGGGAAATTTCTTTTCTGGTCCATCTACTTGGAGTTCTATAGGCTTCTTGTATGTTCATTGGTATCTCTTTCTTTAGGTTCAGGATGTTTTCAACTATAATTTGGTTGAAGATATTTACTGGCCTTTTAAGTTGACAATCTTCATTCTCATCTATACCTATTATCTGTAGGTTTGGTCTTCTCATTGTGTCCTGAATTTCTTGGATGTTTTGGATTAGATTCTTTTTGCAGTTTGCATTTTCTTTGATTGTTGTGTTCATGTTCTCTATGGAATCTTCTGAACCTGAGATTTTCCCTTCCATCTCATGTATTCTGTTACTGACACTCACATCTATGATTCCTAATTCCTTTCTTAGGGTTTCTATCTCCAGAGATGTCTCCCTTTGGGTTTTCTTCATTGTTTCTACTTCCCTTTTTAGATCTGGGATGGTTTTGTTCAATTCCATCACTTGTTCCATTGTGTTTTCCTGTAATTCTTGAACAGATTTTCATCTTTCCTCTTTAAGAGTTTCTACCTGATTAGTAGTGTTCTCTTGTATTTCTTTTATTTTATTATTATTATTTTATTAGAAATTTTCTTCATTTGCATTTACAATGCTATCACAAAAGTCCCCCATACCCCCCCACTCCTCTACCCACCCACTCCCACTTCTTGACCCTGACATTCCCCTATACTGAGGCATATACAGTTTGCAAGACCAATGGGCCTCTCTTTCCACTCATGGCTGACTAGGCCATCTTCTGATACATATGCAGCTAGAAACATGAGATCCTGGGGGTACAGGTTAGTTCATATTTTTGTTTCACCTATAGGGTTGCAGGTGCGTTTAGTTCCTTGGGTAAGTTTCTCTAGCTCCTCCAATAGGAGCCCTGTCATCTATTCAATAGCTGACTGTGAGCCTCCACTTCTGTGTTTGCTAGGCCCCAGCATAGCCTCACAAGAGACAGCTATATCAGGGTCCTTTCAGCAAAATTTTTCTACTCTATGCAATGGTGTCAGCATTTGGAGGCTGATTATGGGATGGATTTCTGGGTATGGCAGTCTCTAGACGGTCCATCCTTTTGTCTCAGCTCCAAACTTTGTCTATGTAACTCCTTCCGTGGGTGTTTTGTTCCCAATTCTAAGAAGGGGCAAAGTGTCCACACTTTGGTCTTTGTTCTTCTTCAGTTTCATGTGTTTTGCAAATTGTATCTTACATCTTGGGTATTCTATGTTTCTGGGCTAATATCCACTTAACAGTGAATTTTTATCATATTATTTCTTTTGTGATTGGGTTACCTCACTCAGGATGATGCCCTCCATGTCCATCCATTTGCCTAGGAATTTCATAAATTCATTCTTTTTAATAGCTTAGTAGTACTCCATTGTGTAAATGTACCGCATTTTGTCTATCCATTCTTCTGTTGAGGGGCATCTGGGTTCTTTCCAGCTTCTAGCTATTATAAATAAGGTTGCTATAAACATAGTGGAGCATGTGTCCTTACCACTTGGAACATCTTCTGGATATATGACCAGGAGTGGTATTGCAGGAGCCTCTGGTAGTACTATGTCCAATTTTCTGAGAAACTGCCAAACTGATTTCCAGAGTGGTTGTACAAGCTTTCAATCCTACCAACAATGGAGGAGTGTTACTCTTTCTCCACATCCTTGCCAGCATCTGTTGTCACTTGAATTTTTGATCTTAGCCATTCTGAGTGGTGTGAGGTGGAATCTCAGGCTTGTTTTGATTTGCATTTCCCTGATGATTAAGGATGCTGAACATTATTTTCAGGTGCTTCACAGCCATTCGGTATTCCTCAGGTGAGAATTCTTTGTTTAGCTCTGAGCCCCATTTTTAATGGGATTATTTGATTTTCTTGAGTCCACCTTCTTGAGTTCTTTATATATATTGGATATTAGTTCCCTTTCTGATTTAGGATAAGTAAAGATCCTTTCCCAATCTCTTAGGCATTTTTGTTTTATTGAATGTGTCTTTTGCCTTTTAGAAGTTTTGCAATTTTATGAGGTCCCATTTGTCGATACTTGATCTTACAGCACAAACCATTGCTATTCTCTTTAGGGATTTTTTTCTCCTGTGCCCATATCTTCAATGCTTTTCCCCACTTTCTCCTCTATAAGTTTCAGTGTCTCTGGTTTTATGTGGAGATCCTTGATCCACTTAGATTTGACCTTTGTACAAGGAGATAAGAATGGATCAATTTGCATTCTTCTACATGATAACAACCAGTTGTGCCAGCACCATTTGTTGAAAATGCTGTCTTTTTAGCACTGGCTGGTTTTAGTTCCCTTGTCAAAGATCATGTGACCATAGGTGTGTTGGTTCATTTCTGGGTCTACAATTCTATTCCATTGGTGTACTTGTCTGTAGCTATACCAGTACCATGCAGTTTTTATCACATTTGCTCTGTAGTACAGCTTTAGGTCTGGCATGGTGATTCCACCAGAATTTCTTTTTTCCTTTGGAAGAGTTTTTGCTATCCTAGGTTTTTTGTTATTCCAGATGATTTTGCAGATTGCCCTTTATAATTCGTTGAAAAATTGAGTTGGAATTTTGATGGGGATTGCATTGAATCTATAGATTGCTTTTGAAAGATCCTGACAGAATGTAAAAGGTCACAGAAGCCCTGAAATTGGCAAGATAGATGTCAGTGTTAGCAGAACTAGCTTCACTGATTTAGAAAAATAGAGGTGCACAATACTCTGGCCACTCCTCGAACCTGTGTGTCTGCCAGTGTTCTGACCAGGTGTGTCCCCATTGCTTCACCTTCATTAAACTCTTTCCTTGTACCCCTCCCATACCCATTTCTTGAGAATAGACATTGTTTAGATCTGGAAATCTCCTTTCTCCCTGAGGGCCTATAAAAACTGGGACCTCTTTCCCCTCGAGGTCGACTCCTCTACCCCTGCATGCGATATGAGTCGTCCCCAGAGCTCTGGCTTTCCCCAAATAAAGCCTCATGTGGTTTGCAACAAGCTCGGTCTATCATGAGTTCTTGGGTGTGCACTAATTTCCTGAGGCCTGAGCGAGGGGCTCCTCTTGGAGTCTTTCACTTTTTGCAAGATAGCCATTTTTACCATATTGATCCTGCCAATCCATGAGCATGGGAGATCTTTCCATCTTCTGAGACCTTCTTTAATTTCTTTCTTCAGAGACTTGAAGTTCTTATAATACAGATCTTTCACTTCATTAGTTAGAGTCACAGGAAGGTATTTTATATTATTTGTGACTATTGAGTAGGGTGTTGTTTCCCTAATTTCTTTCTCAGCCTGTTTATCATTTGTGTAGAGAAAGGTCATTGACTTGATTGAGTTAATTTTATATCCAGCTATTTCATGAAAGCTGTTTATCAGGTTTAGGAGCTCTCTGGTTGAATTTTTAGGGCCACTTATATATACTATCATATCATCTGCAAAAAGTGATATTTTGACTTCTTCCTTTCTAATTCGTATCCCTTTGACATCCTTTTGTTGTCGAATTGCTCTGGCTAGGACTACAAGTATAATGTTGAATAGGTAGAGAGAAAGTGGGCAGCCTTGTTTAGTCCTTGATTTTAGTGGGATTGCTTCCAGCTTCTCACCTCTTACTTTGATGTTTGCTACTGGTTTGCTGTAGATTGCTATAGGTATGGGCCTTGAGTTACTGATATTTCCAAGACTTCTATCATGAATGGGTGTTGGATTTGTTCAAATGCTTTCTCAGCATCTAACGAGATGATCATGTCATTTTTGTCTTTGAGTTTGTTTATATAATGGATTACTTTGATGGATTTCCATATATTAAACCATCCATGCATCCCTGGAATGAAACCTACTTGGTCATGATGGATGATTGTTTTGATGTTTTCTTGGATTCTGTTAGTGAGAAATTTATTGCATATTATTGCAATGATATTTATGAGTGAAATTGGTCTGAAGTTCTTTATCTTTGTTGAGTCTTTCTGTGGTTTAGGTATCAGAGTAATTGTCAATTCATAGAATGAATTGGGTAGAGTACCTTCTGCTTCTATTTTGGAATAGTTTGTGAAGACCTGGAATTAGATCTTCTTTGAAAGTCTGATAGAACTCTGCACTAAACCCATCTCATCCTGAGATTTTTTTTTTATTGGGAGACTATTAATGACTGCTTCTATTTCTTTAGGGGATATAGTTTGGTTTAGATCATTTACCTGATCCTTATTTAACTTTGGTACCTGGTATCTGTCTAGAAATTTGTCCATTTCATCCAGGTTTTACAGTTTTGTTGAGTATAGTCTTTTGTAGAAGGATCTGATGATGTTTTGGATTTCTTCAAGATCTGTTGTTATGTCTCCCTTTTCATTTCTGATTTTGTTAATTGGGATACTGTCCCTGTGCCCTCTAGTGAGTCTGGCTAAGGGTTTATCTATCTTGTTGATTTTCTCAAAAAACCAGCTCCTCATTTGGTTGATTCTTTGAATAGTTCTTCTTGTTTCAACTTGGTTGATTTCACCCATGAGTTTGATTATTTCCTGCTGTCTACTCCTCTTGGGTGAATATGCTTCCTTTTGTTCTAGAGCTTTTATGTGTGTTGTCAACCTGCTAGTGTGTGCTTTCTCTAGTTTCTTTTTGGAGGCATTCAGTGCTATGAGTTTTCCTCTTAGAAATGCTTTCATTGTGTCCCATAAGTTTGGGTATGTTGTGGCTTCATTTTCATTAAACTCTAAAACGTTTTTAATTTTTTCTTTATTCCTTCCTTGACCAAGGTATCATTGAGGAGAGTGTTGTTCATTTTCCACATGAATGTTGGTTTTCTATTATTTATGTTGTTATTGAAGATCAGTCTTAGTCCATGGTGATATGATAGGATGCATGGGACAATTTCAATATTTTTGTATCTGTTGAGGCCTGTTTTGTGAACAATTATATGGTCAGTTTTGGAGAAGGTACCATGAGGTGCTGAGAAGAGGGTATATCCTTTTGTTTTAGGATAAATTGTTCTTAGATATTTGTTAGATCCATTTGTTTCATAACTTCTGTTTGTTTCACTATGTCCCTGTTTCGTTTCCTTTTCCACAATTTGTCCATTGATGAAAGTGGTGTGTTGAAGTCTCCCACTATTATTGTGTGAGGTGCAATGTGTGCTTTGAGCTTTACTAAAGTTTCTTTAATGAATGTGGCTGCCCTTACATTTGTAGCATAGATATCAGAATTGAGAGTTCTTCTTGGAAGATTTTACCTTTGATATGAGTGCCCCTTCCCATCTTTTTTGATAACTTTGAGTTATCTCCTGTATGTCTTTAAGTGAGTTATTATTTTCCTTATTAAAATGCTCTACCAGCATCATGAGATATGATTTTAAATCTGAATCTTGCTTTTTGGGTCTGTTGTTTTATCCTGTGCTCACTGTGGTGGGAGTCCGGGGTTCTGATGATGCCGACTGTTCTTGGTTTCTGTTAGTAAGATTCTTAGGTTTAGCTCTTGCTATCTAGTACTCTCTGGCGTTAGTTGATCTAGCTGTCTCTGGCTGGAGCTTGTTCCTCCTGTGATTCTTTAGGTTCTGTCAGCACTCTTGGGAGACCAACTCTCCACTGAGTCCCAAAGCTCAAAACATTCTCTGCAGGCAAGTTCACCTCTTGTAGGGAAGTTGCACAGATGTCTGGAGCTCAGATCCACCTCCTTAGTCTTGAGGTCAGAGCTTTCCCTGGAGGCTGCCTCTCTCCTATCAGGGAAGGTGCCCTGGGGTCTGGGTCTCAGTGCTGTCTCCTGGCTGAGAATGAAGACCCGAAGGGACTCTGTCCAAGAAGCTCTGTTCCTTCTGGTCTCCTGTGTAGACTGTTCTCAGTGTTCCCAAAATTCTGGGTATGCTAGGGACTACCTTTGTCCTTTGACCCTGTTTCTGTTAACACAAGACCTTCTGGGTTTGTTGGAACAGATGTTGCATTCCACTCACCAGTGATCTCAAGATCCTCAGAGTGCTAGCATACCTGAAGCATGGAGAGTCCTCTGAGGACTTTGGGACCCTCCACGGCGATTGCATCCAAGATGGTACAGCAGTGGTGCTGAGCAGAATGAACTCCAGCCACTGGTTGTCAGGTGTCCTTTCTTCCTGTTCTACGAGTACAAGGCCCTCTGGGATTTTTGGAACAGATGTTGTGTTCCACTCATCAGTGATCTCAAGATCGTGAGTGTGCTAGGGTGCCTGCAGTGTGAAGTGTCCTCTGGAGACCTTGAACCCTCATCTGAGAACATGCCCAAGGTGGCCAGTACTCTTGTTTTTCACCTATAGCAGAGTGATTTTTTTTTTTTTGGTTTTGTTTTGTTTTTTAGCTAGGGATACAGCAGCATCAGGGAAATCTCACTAATATCATTAGATTTTATTACACACATTTTCACAGACCAAGTTGTTTAATTCTATTGTGAAATCTTAATCGATCATACCTGGAATCACACTGGAACTTTCAATACTTGATTGAAAATTTTTCACCAGCAACTCTTTTGTCCCTGTAGGCAGAAGACCATACATTGAATTAGTTTCTCTGTCATTGAGGTTTAAGGCAATCAAGTGAGATATATATCTACCACCATGTCTAGAGCAGCACTGCTTCGCATAGCATATATTAGATTTTCATTATTTTATTGAGGTACTATTCATTGCAAATGCTTTCCTAGTTAACAAAGGAAACATCTTGCATTTTTTACTGTGAAACCTTCAGCTAGGACCTCATTTCATTTTCTGATGTCAGAAAAATATGCTGTTTATCCCTCTTGGACCTATGCTCTTTGTCCCAATGGTAGTGCTTGTCTCATAATATAGACACACATGGAATATAGACTTTCATTCTTATTTATACCTAGGACAACTATTGCCCTAGGGATGCCTTGTTCCATTTTATGTTGCAAGTGAACACATTTCCCCACAATACAAATACCAGACATTTTGAGATCAGATACCTATACACAATATATTTGCAAAGGACCACATTTTCTTCATCTGTATCTCTACAGGTGTAGAACTCAGAGTTTTCAATGTATTGGATTATGGAGTGTGGTACCATTATATATATTAGAGCCAATATTGTTGTGTCCCTCTTTTTTCTAACATATGTCGTGCCTCAGATTTTAATGATCTAAGTACGTGTTTATTCACAATGAATTCACATTTTCAGACACCAAGATCACTATCATAACCTGCCTTGCATCTGGATATCATATGCATTTGTTCATGGCTGTGACCAGTATTAATTAAATATCAGTGATGGTTCCTACAAAGAGTGTACAATCTTTGCAAATAAAATAGGAATTTGCTCATCAAGCTTTTACCCAGGAACTTAAAGCTGCAAAGCCATGATGCAGTTTCTATTTCAGCATGGTCTAATTGAGTCTGATTTTGGATTCCAGAGTATTGACCTTGAATAGGCACATGCTCTCTAAGTATCATCATTGCAATTGTTTGGCTACATGGATCAGTAATCCCAGCTGATACATAACATTTGTTGTTTTAGTGAAAATTTCCCTAGCATGCCAGGTGTTCCATTCATTTTTGGGTGACTATATCAAACCATTTTTTCTACCTACTTGATTGGATTAACTCTTTTCACAATTCGGGCTAAAAACAGTTTAAGACATTCATATCTATCAAAGGCTTTTCCCACCTTTCAAATATCCCATCATACCACTTGTCTCAGCAAATGTGATGAATTTCAGAGACAGAATCAAATTTTCTCTCTCTATAGAATTCTCTAAACCACTTATAGACAGCATGGTAAACTCAGCAGCGAACTGCTCTGCTATTATGCAATGATTTTTGGTGCATATTCTTTTGACATTGTTCTCCAATCTCTGATAATTATAATAAAACATGTCTGGACATAATTAAGGGTTCCCAGTGTCCATGAGTCAGTCCATCCATATGGATGCCTTTATATTGCCTTAGTCCATATTGAATGCATAGTCATATTACTGTCTCCAGTACTGTGGTATCCACAGATTCCCAATTATTTCCATGTCGAGTTGTGTCCAGAGTCTGGTTTTGAGTAACACCCTTTTAATTTTAAATCTTCTGCATTTCAACATTTGAGATGCAATCTATTCCCTAAACATCATAACTTTTGTACCTTTACAATACTGATCCTGAAAAACATGCTAAATCCCAATATTCAAGCACTGTTATTGTGTGTTCTTATTCCTTCTTATTTGAATATATTTCGAATGTGTGTTATAAAGTTATATTCCAAAAGAGTGCACCTGTACAACTGATAACTAGTTCCCTCCATCCATATTTGTGGAATTATAAGCTAACATCTTCCCCCACTACTTTTTCCTTCAAAGCCTTGATTAGTATTGTGCATAGCAGAAACTCTCTTTCTTTGATTTTTGTTTTGATTTTGATTTATCCTTTATTCCTGTGGGAAAATTCCTTGTGAGAATATGAAAAAGCCTCCTTTAAATGTTTTATCCTCAACAGTGAAGGCATATGACTGCTTTCCATAGTTTCTTTTAATTTGTGGATTATGATGTACTTGAAATTGTTTCAATAGATAGTGAGCCATGTATGTGAAGCACGTCTCCATATAATTGAAATAGTCAAGATTCAGCAATGAGGCATTTGGCCTGATACCATATGAAGAAAGATTGTCACACTCACATCCTTCTTTAAAGACACCCAACTTTGAGATATATCATCCTTCATTACATGATGCATAACTCATCACCAAATGCATGCAACTCATGTTACAGAAAGGAGGCACTTCTTTTCATATGACATGTGAAAGGGTGTAGTTACTGAGATTAAGCTGCACAAATGACTTATCTTCAGATTGATCATCCTCACACAGCCTACTGTTAAAAGTAGCTAATTGTTTCTCTCCAAATAGATCTTGGAAGAGAAAAGAAAGTTTATTCACCTTACCGAGTGACCCACAGTGTCCACTGACTCCAAGGAAGTCAACTGTGTTGAACCAGCGAGTTTATTTGGTATTTCTTGCTCAAGTAGATGAGAAGTTAATGAATTGAGCCTCAGTGGTTAAAAGTTAGATAGCTGTATATCTATATATTACTCTGCAGCATGGGTATGGGCATACATGTTTCAATATAGATCTCTATCATTAACTTGAATGGGAGTCAACATTGTTAAAGTTGCTTCAGTAATTCATATAAAGGCAACTCCAACTTTTAAAAACAGCATTATCTAAAGCTCCACCAGTAAAGCAGAGAATATAGGGACAAAATATGAATAAAGGGATTCATAAACATTATTCCCCAACTTATATGATGGCCATACTGCATCCACTGAGGTCATCTAGATTAAGTGGATGGTCTCTTTTCAGAGAGAACTTTGGCAACAATGTACATGACTTTGTGATTTTTATTTTTGTGGCCTACATACATCACATATAGAGATGAATTTATTTAAAATATTTTCATGAAGACATATCACAGTAATTACAGTTCTTGACCCTCACGAAAAAATATCATTTTTCTCTGTCTATTGGGTTGTCTTTAACTCCCAGATGATATTTGTTTTTATACTAACATAACACATTTATAATCATTTACTTGTATCTATGTTAAGTCTTCAAGCAAAGAAGAGGAAAATCATGATATCTATTGTGGTGCATTATATAAGTTAAAATATTAACCGTATATTGCATTCACCTCATGGCCTAAAAATGATCATTATACAAATTCAAGCTGAATAAAACATTATATTGGGCAGATATGGGTAAAGTTGAGTGGAAAGGTAGGAAACAGGGGTATAGGTTTAGCATGGTGGATTTGAAGGTGTCTGGGTTTGAAGACCCCACAGTGAATGGCAAAGGGTTATCTACACTGGAGAGAGACTTTCTGTGTTCTCTTCCACTTATCCTTCACTCCTCACGCTGCCTGCCTTACCCCAAACAATGACATAGACAATGTGGGTCTTTTTATTTATTTATTTATTTATTTATTTATTTATTTATTTATTTATTTATTTATTTATTTTAATTACATATTTTCCTCAATTACGTTTCCAATGCTATCCCAAAAGTCCCCCACACCCTCCACCTCCCACTCCCCTACCCACCCATTCCCATTTTTTGGCCCTGGCATTCCCCTGAACTGAGGCATATAAAGTTTGCCTGTCCAATGGGCACCCCTTTCCAGTGATGGCCGACTAGGCCACCTTTTGATACATATGCAGCTAGAGTCAAGAGCTCCGGGGTACTGGTTAGTTCATAATGTTGCACCTACAGGGTTGCAGATCTCTATAGCTCCTTGGATATTTTCTCTAGCTCCTCCATTGGGGGCGCTGTGATCCATCCAAAAGCTGACTGTGAGTATCCACTTCTGTGTTTGATAGGCCCCTGCCTAGTCTCACAAGAGACAGCTATATCTGGGTCTTTTCAGCAAAATCTTGCTAGTGTATGCAATAATGTCATCGTTTGGAGGCTAATTATGGGATGGATCCCTGGATATGGCTGTCTCTAGATGGTCCATTCTTTTGTCTCAGCTCCAAACTTTGTCTCTGTAACTCCTTCCGTGGGTGTTTTGTTCCCAATTCTAAGAAGGGGCAAAGTGTCCACACTTTGGTCTTTGTTCTTCTTCAGTTTCATGTGTTTTGCAAATTGTACCTTATATCTCGCTATACTAAGTTTCTGGGCTAATATCCACTTATCAGTGAGTACACATCATTTGAGTTCTTTTGTGATTGTGTTATCTCACTCAGGATGATGTCCTCCAGGTCCATCCATTTGCCTAAAAATTTCACAAATTCATTCTGTTTAATAGCTGAGTAGTACTCCATTGTGTAAATGTTCCACATTTTTTGTATCCATTCCTCTGTTGAGCGGCATCTGGGTTCTTTCCAGCTTCTGGCTATTATAAATAAGACTGATATGAACATAGTTGTGCATGTGTCCTTCTTACCCGTTGGGACATCTTCTGTATATATGCCCAGGAGAGGTATTGTGGGATCCTCAGGTAGTACTATGTCCAATTTTCTGAGGAACCACCAGACTGATTTCCAGAGTGGTTGTAAAAGCTTGCAATCCCACCAACAATGGAGGAGTGTTCCTCTTTCTCCACATCCTTGCCAGCATCTGCTATCACCTGAATTTTTGATCATAGCCATTCTGACTGGTGTGAGATGGAATCTCAGGGTTGTTTGGTTTACATTTCTCTGATGATTAAGGATGTTTAACATTATTTTCAGGTGCTTCTCAGCCATTTGGTATTCCTCAGGCGAGAATTCTTTGTTTAGCTCTGAGCCCCATCTTTAAAGGGGGTTGTTTGATTTTCTGGAGTCCACCCTCTTGAATTCTTTATATATATTGGATATTAGTCCCCTATCTGATTTAAGATAGGTAAAGATACTTTCCCAATCTGTTGGTGGCCTTTTTGTCTTATTGACAGTGTCTTTTGCCTTGCAGAAGCTTTGCAGTTTCATGAGGTCCCATTTGTCAATCCTCGATCTTACAGCACAAGCCATTGCTGTTTTATTCAGGAATTTTTCCACTGTGCCCATATTTTCGAGGCTTTTCCCCACTTTCCCCCTATTAGTTTCAGTGTCTCTGGTTTTATGTGAAGTGCCTTGATCCACTTAGATTTGACCTTAGTACAAGGAGATAGGAATGGATTGATATGAATTCTTCTACATGATAACAACCAGTTGTGCCAGCACCATTTGTTGAAAATGCTGTCTTTCTTCCACTGGATGGTTTTAGCTCCCTTGTCGAAGATCAAGTGACCATAGGTGTCTGGGTTCATTTCTGGGTTTTCAATTCTATTCCATTGATCAACTTGTCTGTCACTATACCAGTACCATGCAGTTTTTATCACAATTGCTCTGTAGTAAAGCTTTAGGTCTGGCATGGTGATTCCAACAGAGGTACTTTTATCCTTGAGAAGAGTTTTTGCTATCCTAGGTTTTTTTGTTATTCCAGATGAATTTGCAGATTGCTCTTTCTAATTCGTTGAAGAATTGAGTTGAAAATTTGATGGGGATTGCATTGAATCTGTAGATTGCTTTTGGCAAGATAGCCATTTTTACAATCTTGATCCTGCCAATCCATGAGCATGGGAGATCTTTCCATCTTCTGAGATCTTCTTTATTTTCTTTCTTCAGAGACTTGAAGTTTTTATCATACAGATCTTTCACTTCCTTAGTTAGAGTCACACCAAGATATTTTACATTATTTGTGACTATTGAGAAGGGTGTTTTTTCCGTAATTTCTTTCTCAGACTGTTTATTCTTTGTGTAGAGAAAGGCCATTGACTTGTTTGTGTTAATTTTATGTCCAGCTACTTCACCGAAGCTGTTTATCAGGTTTAGGAGTTTTCTGGTGGAATTTTTAGGGTCATTTATGTATACTATCATATCATCTGCAAAAGTGATATTTTGACTTCATCTTTTCCAAATTGTATCCCCTTGATCTCCTTTTATTGTCGAATTGCTCTGGCTAGGACTTCAAGTGCTATGTTGAATAGGTACGGAAAAAGGCCGCAGCCTTGTCTAGTCCCTGATTTTAGTGGGATTGCTTCAAGCTTCTCACCATTTACATTGATGTTGGCTACTGGTTTGCTGTAGATTGCTTTTATCATGTTTAGGTATGGGCCTTGAATTCTTGATCTTTCCCAGACTTTTATCATGAATGGGTGTTGGATTTTATCAAATGCTTTCTCCACATCTAACGAGATGATCATGTGGTTTTTGTCTTTGAGTTTGTTTATATAATGGATTACATTGATGTATTTTTGTATATTAAACCATCCCTGCACCCCTGGGAAAAAAGAAACCTACTTGGTCAGGATGGATGATTGCTTTAATGTGTTCTTGGCTTTGGTTAGTGAGAATTTTAGTGAGAATTTTTGCATCGATATTCATAGGGAAATTGGTCTGAAGTTCTCTATCTTTGTTGGATCTTTCTGTGGGTTAGGTATCAGAGTTGTTGTGGCTTCATACAATGAGTTGGGTAGAGTTCCCTCTACTTCTATTTTGTGGAATAGTTTGTGCAGAACTGTAATTAGATCTTCTTTGAAAGTCTGGTAGAACTCTGCACTAAACCCATCTGGTCCTGGGCTTTTTTTGGCTGGGAGACTATTAATGACTGCTTCTATTTCTTTAGTGGATATGGGACTGTTTAGATCCCATATTAACTTGATCAGGATTAAATCAGGATTAACTTGATCCTGATTTATCTTTGGAACCCGGTATCTCTAGAAAATTGTCCATTTCGTCCAGGTTTTCCAGTTTGTTGCGTATAGCCTTTTGTAGAAGGATCTGATGGTGTTTTGGATTTCTTCAGGATCTGTTGTTACGTCTCCCTTTTCATTTCTGATTTTGTTATTTAGGATGTTGTCCCTGTTCCCTCTAGTGAGTCTAGCTAAGGGTTTATCTATATTGTTGATTTTCTCAAAGAACCAACTCCTCGTTTGGTTAATTCTTTGAATAGTTCTTCTTGTTTCCACTTGGTTGATTTCACCCCTGAGTTTGATTATTTCCTGCTGTCTACTCCTCTTGGGTGAATTTTCTTCCTTTTTTTCTAGAGCTTTTAGATGTGTTGTCAAGCTGCTAGTTTGTGCTCTCTCCAGTTTCTTCTTGGAGGCAATCAGAGCTATGAGTTTCCCTCTTAGAAATGCTTTCATTATGTCCCATAGGTTTGGGTATGTTGAGGCTTCATTTTCATTAAACTCTAGAAAGTCTTGATGTTCTTTCTTTATTCCTTCCTTGACCGAGGTATCATTGAGAAGAGTGCTGTTCAGTTTCCACGTGAATGTTGTCTTTCCCATATTTATGTTGTTATAGAAGATCAGCCTTATGCCATGGTAGTCTGATATGATGCATGGGACAATTTCAATATTTTTGTATCTGTTGAGACCTGTTTTGTGACCAATTATATGGTAAATTTTGGAGAAGGTCCCGTGACGTGCTGAGAAGAAGGTGTATCCTTTTGTTTTAGGATAAAATGTTCTGTAGATATCTGTCAGGTCCATTCGTTTCATAACTTCTGTTAGTTTCACTGTGTCCCTGTTTATTTTCTGTTTCCACGATCTGTCCATTGATGAAAGTGGTTTGTTGAACTCTCCCACTATTATTGTGTGAGGTGCAATGTGTGCTTTGAGCTTTACTAAAGTATCTTTAATGAATGTGGCTGCCCTTGTATTTGGAGCATAGATATTCAGAATTGAGAGTTCCTTTTGGAGGATTTTACCTTTGATGAGTATGAAGTGTCCCTCCTTGTCTTTTTTGATAACTATGGGTTGGAAGTTGATTTTTATCCGATATTAGAATGGCTACTCCAGCTCGTTTCTTCAGACCATTTGCTTGGAAAATTGTTTTCCAGCCTTTCACTCTGAGGTAGTGTCTGTCTTTTTCCCTGAGATGGATTTCCTTTAAGCAGCAGAATGTTGGGTCCTGTTTGTGTAGCCATTCTGTTAGTCTATGTCTTTTTATTGGGGAATTGAGTCCATTGATATTAAGAGATATTAAGAAAAAGTAATTGTTGCTTCCTTTTATTTTTGTTGTTAGAGTTGGCATTCTCTTCTTGTGCCTGTCTTCTTTTTGGTTTGTTGAGGGATTACTTTCTTGCTTTTTCTAGGGCATGATTTCTGTCCTTGTATTAATTTTTTACTGTTATTATTCTTTGAAGGGCTGGATTCGTAGAAAGATAATGTGTGAATTTGTTTTTGTCGTGGAATGATTTGGTTTCTCCATCTATGGTAATTGAGAGTTTGGCCAGGTATAGTAGCCTGGGCTGGCATTTGTGTTCTCTTAGTGTCTGTGTAACATCTGTTCAGGCCCTTTTGGCTTTCATAGTCTCTGGTGGAAAGTCTGGTATAATTCTGAAAGGCCTGCCTTCATATGTTACTTGACCTTTCTCCCTTACTGCTTTTAATATTCTCTCTTTATTTAGTGCATTTGTTGTTCTGATTATTATGTGTCGGGAGGAATTTCTTTTCTTGTCCAGTCTATTTGGAGTTCTGTAGGCTTCTTGTATGTTCATGGGCATGTCATTCTTTAGGTTTGGGAAGTTTTCTTCTATAATTTTGTTGAAGATATTTGCCAGCCCTTTAACTTAAAAATCTTCATTCTCATCAACTCCTATTATTCGTAGGTTTGGTCTTCTCATTGTGTCCTGGATTTCCTGGATGTTTTGAGTTAGGATCTTTTTGCATTTTGTATTATCTTTGATTGTTGTGCCGATGTTCTCTATGGAATCTTCTGTACCTGAGATTCTCTCTTCCATCTCTTTTATTCTGTTGCTGATGCTGGCATCTATGGTTCCAGATTTCTTTATTAGGTTTCTATCTCCAGCGTTGCCTCACTCTGGGTTTTCTTTATTGTGTCTACTTCCCTTTTTAGGTCTAGTATGGTTTTGTTCATTTCCATCACCTGTTTGGATGTGTTTCCCTGTTTTTCTATAAGGACTTCTACCTGTTTGGTTGTGTTTTCCTGTTTGTCTTTAAGGACTTGTAACTCTTTAGCAGTGTTCTCCTGTATTTCTTTAAGTGAGTTATTAAAGTCCTTCTTGATATCCTCTACCATCGTCATGAGATATGCTTTTAAATTCGGGTCTAGCTTTTCAGTTGTGTTGGGGTGCCCAGGACTAGGTGGGGTAGGAGTGCTGCATCCTGATAATGGTGAGTGGTCTTGATTTCTGTTGGTAGGATTCTTACATTTGCCTTTCACCTTCTGGTATTCTCTGGAGCTAGTTGTTATAGTTTTCTCTGGTTAGAGCTAGTTCCTTAGGTGATTATGTTAGCCTCTATCAGCAGACCTGGGAGACTAGATCTCTCCTTAGTTTCAGTGGTCAGAGTACTCTCTGCAGGCAAGCTCTCCTCTTGCAGTGAAGGTGCCCAGATATCTGGTGTTTGAACTTCCTCCTGGCAGAAGTTGTGTTCCACTCACCAGAGGTCTTAGCATCCCGTGGCGGATCCTGTGTGGGTCCTTGCGGGTGTCAGGAGACTCCCCGGGCCAGGGACCCCGGTGCTGCACTGGGCCAGAAGGGACTTGAGCCCCGGATCAGGCTGGGTTATCTGCTTCCTTAATTAATGCAGTCTCAGGTCCCGAGTGATTGGATTGGAGCAGGCACTGTGTTCCACTCATCAGAGGTGTTAGGATCCCGTGGCGTATCCTGTGTGGGTCCTTGTGGGTGTCCAGAGACTCCCCAGGCCAGGGACCCCGGTGCTGCAGTGGGCCAGAAGCAATGTGGGTCTTTTTATATCCAGCTACTCCCTGTGAATAAAGAATCAGAAACAAAGGTACAAAGTTCTCTGGACCAGGTAACTCATTGATATAAAGAGAGAAATATAACCCTTTGCTACTTAAAGATGGGAAATTTCACATGTAGTTCAGAACTAGACAGGGAATATTAGTCACTGACTCCAAGTAGAGAGAGCAGTGATAGTCGCTTGCTATGTACAGGTATTAGTTAATAGAAGTCTGTGGCTCCAAGTAGAGAGCATAACAGATAGATATTATAATATTTATTAATTAAATAAATTTCTGTGGCTCAATGTAGAGAACACACACACACACACAAAGTAGATGGTATAACATGATGGATGCTCTAGAAAGAAAGTTTAACAATTAAAATTTAGTTTCTTCCTACTGGGAAATATTAGTGAAAATTTGAAATAATTGCTTTAAAAACGGTATGACAATATATTGCTCTAGTAAGTCTTATAGGATACTCATATTTTGTCTTACGTGGGCTCCATGGGAATTTTGGGTTTAAGTCTTGTTTTGACAAACTGCCTCTTATAAGCAGGTATAAATAGATGTGTGAATCACTTTAATAATGTCTGCAGGAGACTCATAATCTCTACCATGGACTCCACAGATATTTGGGGTTAATATATTGACATGACAAATTAGAAAGTACTAAAGAGGTTAACATTGTCTGATTTTGAGTATTGTGGTTGTTTTATAGGTCCTTTGGCAGATCAGAAGCTCCAGGATTTTGTGGTTACTGGTTGAAGTACATGCTGATTCTTGGAAAAGATTTTGTCTTTGTGTTTTTGGAAAAGGTGATTAAGGTATTTAAAACTTCCACAGTTGTACGGTTAATATTTAAAATAGGGAGACTCCTGGAAGTACTGGATTCTAGCGAATAGAACAAAAAAGTTACCTTAGGATATTAAAATTTTTGAGATTTATATATGACAGAATATACAGCCTTGGTAAATATCATCATCAGATATGCTGAAATGTCCTGCATCATCTCCTGATGTTTTTGTTTGTCATGAAAATCCAGTCACGACACAGACATCTGAGACAAATGTTGGTGTGGCCTTCTTATGTCCAATGGATTCCCCCATTTCCTACCCTTCCTCCTCTCTTCAAAAATATCTCAAAATCCATATTCAGCTTGAAGATGTTATGAAGAGTCTTCGTCCAAATTCTCTAGTCTTTAGAACTTGGGGCTTGGTTATTATTGGTTTTCACTGATATTAAAATTTGAAGTACAGAGCTTAGACCCAGTTCTTCTATTACTGTTATTATAAACAGATAGGAGATATTTAAGAGTGTGAATTAAGTAACAAATAGGAAATTCATGACAATGAGTTTATTGTTAGGGTGTTTTCAGTTATTTTAATCCTAAATATCTGAGAGTAAGTAACAGAGAACTGTCCAGATTACTTCATGTAGATAGTTGGTTTTCAAAAATGTCAGAAGTCCACAGAATGTGAAGTTTAATGTTATTTACTCAGTTGGTGTTGAGACTAGTCTGCTGCTGACAGTTTTCCCTATCATGGATTCAAAGAAAAAACATTGAGTTACTCCAGTTTCGGTGAAAGAGCCACTAGGCAAAAATTGCCTCATTTCATCTACAGATATAACACTGTACAAAGAAAGACACAATTACAGGTTAAGACAGCTTGATTATGTCAAGACAGAATAGGCTTATCCTTAATATTCCTGTTTCTGTAAGTCTGTCAGATGAACCTGGACAGTAGGCTGAAGAAGGATGCTCCAAAGTATTGAAGTAAGGGACTGTCCAAGTGATCAGCAGGCTTTATAAATAGGCAAAGTTTTGGAAGCTGTGCTAGGCTTCCTATATATTTTCAGTTAATATCAGTCATTCTTGCATTTCTTTGGGGGTTGAAAACCTACATAGTATTCTATCCAACCCAGGCTTTTTACTTTGAGAGGAACAATTTTGATAGGATGGTTTTCAGATGGCATTCAATCTAAAGCCAAGATATAGCCAGATAAGGATTTCTAAGTCTTTAAATAAGAATAGATGACAGAGGTTCTATTTAACTAATAAAGATGATGGACTTGGTTTTAGGTCTCTTGTACTTTATAAATTACAAAATAGTAATAGTTCTGTTCAATTATATCTGAGATAAAATAGTATTCTAGTTGGACAGAAAGGGGGATGACCCCGGACAGTAGTCTGAAGAAGGATGGTATAAAGTATTGAAATAAGTGACTGTCCAAGTGATCAGCAGTGTCTATAAATTGGCTAAAGTCTGAAGCTGTGTTAGTCTTCCTTTATATTTTCAATTAATATCATTTATTCTTGGATTTCTGATGCAGTTGAAAACTTACATAATCTCCTAGCCAATCCAAGCTTTCTACTTTGAGAGCAAAAGATTTCAGAGGATGATTTTCAGGTTGCATTCAATATAAAGCCAAGACATAACCAGATGTAGAATTATAAGTCTTTTAAGTAAGACTAAATGACAGAGTTTCTAATTAATTACCAATGATGATGGACTGGGTATTAGACCTTATGTGCTTTATAAATTACAAAATAGTAGTAGTTGTATTCAATTATATCTAAAATAAAATAGTCTTTTAATTTGACTAAAATGAAGAAGTGTTGTGGATCGTCCTGGGACTGATTATATTTGATGTTAATTCCTTTGTCCTGTGAGGGGTTGTGAACAAGAAATGAGTCAGTACTCAGATGTTTTCTAGTAAAATTTCCCAGCTTAATTTGTGATATAAAGGAGAGCTTATGAATAATCAGATAAAGGGAAGGTGGATTGGAAACTTGGGAGAGATGAGAGATGAGAAAATGGAAGAGGTAGATGATGCAAAGGATGGGGAAAAAGAAGAAATACAGAGCAAGCACACATGGACTGGAGAAAACGTAAGGTCTAAAGGGTCTCAGAGATGTGGAAGATGGTACTGTAGTAGTACATCTGCCCAATCTAGGTGCACAGCATATATTCATATTAATTGAGTTTTCTTTTTATTACTGGGGAATATTTGTGTTGGAGACTTACTGCAACACATTACTATTCATGCATACCATATTCTCATGTACAGTGGCTTACATGTTCAGAGAAATCACATACTCTCCCATGCATGGCCACTTTTAATTGGTGTATATCCTGCATTCAAAGCCAGCAAAAATGAATTGGATACTTTTTCCTTAAAGATTTTTCTGAAGTATCTGTGTTAGAAGCACCCAAAAAACTTCCATCTGGGTAATGAAAAGTTATGCATTGACAAAATTATCTACAAAGTATTTCCAGTGTTTTTTTAACAAGATTTTGACATGGTGAAGGACTTTTAAACCTTCCTGAGAGGAGAAGTAATCTTTTAATAATTTTCATGAATTAATCATTGTTATAATTAGGGATAATAAAGCAATTTTCTCTTTTTTTCACTAAAAGGGACAGTAAGTTGTATCTTTTTAAATCAATTACAATCATTGCTAAGAGAAGGAAGTTAAAGGAAACAAAAGGAAGGGATGGGAATATTCATTTATATTTACCACTTCAGCTCTAAAATCTATTGACATTCAAAATTTCTCTTTTATTTTTTTCATAACATGTGCAGGGTTTTCCCAAAAGGTGGCAGAATCCTCTATATACTTTGCCTCCAATTTCTCTTGTAACACATAGTCAATCTCCTATCAAATTCTTTTATCTACAGACATTGATCTACTAATGCAGTCTTGGGAGTTGACCATTTCTGTGGTAGGAATCTAGGCATTTAAGCCCTTGCTCCTCTTTAAATTTGGTATCTCTGTTCCAGTTATATGCTATGTCTAAATTAAGCAAAGCCTTGGGTAGTTTTTGAGGATATATATCAATATCTTCCCATGAAGCCTCTATCATTTCCTCCTACATTTCATCAGGGTAAGATTCTTGTCTTACAAGAATGTAAACCTGTGTAACCAAATTTTGGGAAAGACCTAATCCCTATACATATGTAGGCATGTCATGGATGTATTATGACCTCAAATTTGAGACTTAACTTTGGCTCACACACAATAAACTCCACAATATTGATTTTGTCAAACCTGATAACTTTCTACTACCTATTAACTTGGTATAAATGTTTTAATTTGGCCAGGCTGTATTGCAAAATTTCTGGGAAATCAAGGTTTCATAAGCTCCTACTTCAACAAGCCTCCTATTTCAATGCCATTTACTTCGAAAATTAACTTTCTTTTGTTTTGTTTTGCAAAGCTTCTGCGAGGCAAAAGACACCATCAATAAGACAAAAAGACCACCAACAGATTGGGAAAGGATCTTTACCTATCCTAAATCAGATAGGGGACTAATATACAATATATATAAAAAACTCAAGAAGGTGGACTCCAGAAAATCAAATAACCACATTAAAAAAATGGGGCTCAGAACTGAACAAAGAATTCTCACCTGAGGAATACTGAATGGCAGAGAAGCACCTGAAAAAATGTTCAACATCCCTAATCATCAGGGAAATGCAAATCAAAACAACCCTGAGATTCCACCTCACACCAGTCAGAATGGCTAAGATAAAAAATTCAGGTGACAGCAGATGCTGGCGAGGATGTGGAGAAAGAGGAACATTCCTCCATTGTTGGTGGGATTTCAAGCTTTTACAACCACTCTGGAAATCAGTCTGGCGGTTCCTCAGAAAATTGGACATAGTACTACCAGAGGATCTAGCAATACCTCTCCTGGGCATATATCCAGAGGACGTCCCAACCGGTATGAAGGACACATGCTCTACCATGTTCATAGCAGCCTTATTTATAATAGCCAGAAGCTGGAAAGAACCCAGATGCCCCTCAACAGAAGAATGGATACAGAAAATGAGGTACATTTATACAATGGAGTACTACTCAGTTATTAAAAAGAATGAATTTATGAAATTCGTAGGCAAATGGATGGACCTGGAGGGCATCATCCTGAGTGAGGTAACAAAATCACAAAGGAACTCACACGATATGTACTCACTGATAAGTGGATATTAGCCCAGAAACTTAGAATACCCAAGATATAAGATTTAATTTGCTAAATGCATGAAACTCAAGAAGAATTAAGTCCAAAGTGTGGACACTATGCCCCTTCTTAAAATTGGGAACAAAACACCCATGGAAGGAGTTACAGAGACAAAGTTGGAGCTGTGACGAAAGGATGGACCATCTAGAGACTGCCATATCCAGGGATCCACCCCATAATCATCTTCCAAACGCTAACACCATTGCATACACTAGCAAGATTTTGCTGAAAAGACCCAGATATAGCTGTCTCTTGTGAGACTATGCTGGGGCCTAGCAAACACAGAAGTGGATGCTCACAGTCAGCTAGTGGATGGATCACAGGACTCCCAATAAAGGAGCTAGAGAAAGTACCCAAGGAGCTAAAGGGATCTGCAACCCTATAGGTGGAACAACATTATGAACTAACCAGTACCCCGGAGCTCTTGACTCTAGCTGCATATGTATCAAAAGATGGCCATTCGGCCATCACTGGAAAGAGAGGCCCAGTGGACACACAAACTGTATATGCCCCAGTACAGGGGAACGCAAGGGCCAAAAAATGGGAATGAGTTGGTAGGGAAGTGGGGGGGACGGTATGGGGGACTTTTGGGATAGCATTGGAAATGTAATTGAGTAAAATACGTAATAAATTAAAAAAATTAACTTTCTTTTCTTTAGATTTGTTTTTGTTTTTTTTTCAAGATATGGTTTCTCTGTGTAGCCCTGGCTGTCCTGGAACTCACTCTGTATACCAGGCTGGCCTCGAACTCAGAAATCTGCCTGCCTCTGCCTCCCAAGTACTGGGATTAAAGGCGTGTGCCACCATGTCCAGCTTATTTTCTTATACTTCAAACTCTTGTACTTTCACCTGTAGAAGAATTTCAATGCATCTACGGATACAGTGGCATCAAGGAAATATAATTAATACCATTAATATTTATTTACAAATATTTTCATAGACCATGGGTTTTAATTCTATTTTGAAATCTTCACTGACCATACCTAGATCCACACTGGAACTTTGAATACTTGATAGAATAATTTTTGACAGCAACTCTTGAGTCCCTGTAGGCAAAAGACCATACATTGAATTAGCTTCTACTTTATATCATTGAGTTTTTCTGGGGGTGAGGTTCAGTAAGATGTTTATCTATTGTCATGTCTAGAGCAGCACTGCTTAGCATAGCATATATCAGATCTTCACTATTTTATTGAGGTATTTTTGACTGCAAATACTTTCCTAGCAAACAAAGGAAAAGAGATTGCATTTTTCACTCCAACTAGGTTCCCATTTCATTTTCTGATGTCAGGAAAATGTGTTCTTTATTTCTCTTGGACCTAGGCTCTTTGTCCCAATGGTAGTGCTTGTCTTATAATATAAACACACCTGGAATGTAGAATTTCATTCTGTTTTATATCTAGAACAATCATTGCCCTAGAGATGCCTTGTTCACTTTTATGTTTTAAATGAACACATTTCTGAGAATAAAAGCACTGGACATTTTGACACCAGATACACATAAAACCTTCTACACAATATATTTGTAAAGGAGCATATTTCCTTCAAATGGATCTCGAAATTTGTAAACCTCAGAGTTCTCTACATATAGAATGATCTAGAGTAGTAGCATGATCCATAATAGAACCAATAATAGTTGTATCCCTCTCCATTTCACTGTAGGTTGTGCCTCACCTTTTAATGGTCAAAGTATTTGTTTAATAATAAGGTATTCACATTTTCAAATACCAAGACCCATATCATAACCTGATTTGCATCTGACTGTCATATGATTCTTTTTATGGCTGTGACCAATATTAATTAAATATGAGTAAAGTTTTCTACAGAGATTTCATAATCTTATCAAATAACATAGAATCTTTCCTTGCTCTTTAAACTTTTCCCTAAAACCTTAAAGCTACAAAGCCATATTGTTGTTTCTATTTCAGCATGGTCTAATTGTATCTGAATTTGGATTTGAGAGCATTGCCCTTGAATTTGCACTGCTCTCTGAGTATCATTATTCCACTTGATTGGCTTCATGGATCAGTAATCCCAGATGGTAAGAATTTAATATTTTAGTGAAAATTTCCCTAGCATGCCAGATGTGATGTGCATTTTTGGGTGAACCTACCAGACCATTTTTTCTGCCTTCTCTATGTATCCCATTTTGATTGCATTGACTCTTTCAGAATTCAAACTGAATAATAGTGTAAATCATTCAGATCTGTCAAAGCCATTCCACATCTCAAAGATTACATCATATCACTCTTCTTAGCAAATCTGATGAAGTTCAGAGACAGAATCAAATTATGTCTATATTTGAGATTCTCTAAACAACTTATAAACAGCATTTAATCCTGGGCACGTAACAGTGCTGCTATTACACAATAATTTTTTGATGCATATCCTTTTGCTATTGTTCTCCAATCTCTGGTAATTACAAGGAAACATGCCTGGAAATAGTTAAGGGTTCCCAGTATCCATGGATCAGTCCATCCATATGGATATCTCTATATTACTTTAGCCCATGTTGAATGAATAGTGATATTACTGTCTCTCCAGTTCTGTGATACTCACATTTTCCCAAGAATTTCCATATTCTAATGTCCAGAGTTTGGATCTGAGTAAGATTCTTTTAATTTAAAATCTTCTGTACTTCAACATTGGACATACAATTTATTCTCTAAACATCATAACTTTTTTTTCTTATTTTGAACCTGAAATGCATGCTACGTCCAAATATTAGAGCACTGTTACCCTTTGTTCTTATTCCTTCTCATATGAATATATTTTGAACATGGGTTTTAAAGTTTTTTTTCCAAAAGAGAGCTCTGATGCAACTGGTAACTAGTTCCCTCCTTCCATATTTGTGAAATTATATGCTAACATCGTCCCCACCCCTTTTTCCCTCACAGCTTTTATTAGTATTGTGTATAGCAGAATTCCTCTTTGTTTGATTTTTGTTTTGGTTTTAATTCATCCTTCATTCCTCTTGGAAATTCCTTGTGGGAATGCCAATTTGCCTCCTTTGAGTATTTTATCTTCAACAGTAAAGCCATATGACCATTTAACAAAGTTTCTTCAAATTTCTGCATTATGATTTACTTGCAATTATTTCAATAGATAGTGAGCCTTGCATTTGAAGTGCATCTCCATATTACTGAAACACTCAAGATTCACCAATGAGGGATTTGGCCTGATGCTATGTGAAGAAAGATTGCCACACTCACATTATCCTTCTATAAGGACACATAACTCTGAGATAAATCATCCTTCATTACATGAGTCATAACTCATCAAAGACTGCATGCAACTTATCTTACAGAAAGAAGGAACTTATTTTCATATCACATGGGATAGGTGTAGTTATTGAGTTTAAGATGTACAGATGGTTTATTTTCATAATGACAATCCACACACAGCCTGTCTTTAAAAGTAGCTAGTGCTTTCTCTCAAAATAGTTCTTGGTAGACAAAAGAAATTTTATACACATTATTGAGGACCCACAAATGACCAGTGACTCCTAGAAAGTCAACTCTGTTGAATCAGTGAGTTTATTTGGTGTTTCTCAGACAATTATGGGTAAAACATGAATGACTTAAGCCACAAAGATTAAAAGTTAGATTGTTGTATATCTACGTATTACTCTCTACCATGGGTATGGACGCACCTGATTCAATATAGAGCTCTATCATTAAGTTGAATAGGAATGAACATTGTTAAAATTGTGTCAGTAATTCATATAAAGGCAACTCCAGCTTTTTAGAACAGCATTGTCTAAAGATACACCAGTAAAAAAAGAGACTATAGGGACAAAATATAAATATAGGTATTGAGAAACATTATTTCCCAACTGCGTATATGATGGGCATACTGTATCCATTGAAGACATCTAGATTAAGTAGATGGGGTCTTGTTAGAGAGAACATTTGCAAGAATATATATGAGTATGTTTTCATTTTTGAAACCTACATACATCACATATAGAGATGAATCATTTAAGATATTTTCATGAAGACATATCATAATAAATTTCAGTTCTTGACCCTCACCAAAAAAAAAATAATTTTTTTTCTCTTGTCCATTGTGTTGCCTTTACCTCCCAGACAATCTTGGTTTTTACACTAACATCGCATATATATAACAATATACTTGTATCTATGCTAAGTTTTCAATCCAAAAAGAGAAAAAAATCATCATATCTGTTGTTCTCATTGTGGGGCAATGGGCTATGCACATACATCCTGGTCTCCAGTCGAAATGAGGTCTTGAACCCTGGTAGAACCCGATGGGTGGTAATTTTCACCTACATGGAATGGAAGGCATTCCCTCATGTCTCCTGGAACCCTGGCTCCTGTCGAAGTTACTTCTCCCACAGTCCCCACAGTAGAGGCATGTGGCTAGCAATCATGTAGACTATGTTCCAAGCTTCTGGCCTTCAGACTAGACTCCTACCCATTACCCATTACCTAGTAACATCAAGATAACAAGCCCACTATAAGAGGGGCTTCTTGGTCTCACCTTCCTCTCTCTCCTTGCTCTCTAAGCTCTCTCTCTCTCTAAGATTTCACCTCTCTCTCTAAGCCTTCACCTTTCTTATTCTCTAACTCTCTTTCTCTCTTTCCCTCCCCCCCCTCTCTCTACATGGCCATGGCCAGTCTCTCTCTCTCTCTTTCTACCTTCTCTCCTTTCCCCTGCCTTTCTATATTAAAGCCCTAAAACCCTAAACTGCCTCTGTTCATCAAGGCCCACTGTGCTTGGATGATGGGATAGGCTTTCTTATAATGAGCTGCTTCTAACCTCCCATCAGAAGGCCTTCCTTTGCTCCAGCCATGGACTGGACTAAAGACTCTCACCTGCGTAGGAACCACCCATTTCCCTCTGCCCTCTTCCAGTATCTCTGGGGCCTAGTGCCACTCCAGGGTCCCTATTCTGTTCTCAGATCCTCTGCCATATCCAGTTTGGGATGTCAGAGACAGAAACTGGTACCGCGGGGTTGCCCCTTGTCCACCCCCAACCGTGTGGGGTCAGTGGCTTCACACTGTCAGATGCCTACCCGGAGCCACATGGAAACCGTCCTGCAGTCCTCTCATGTCCACCCACCCAGAGCACCAGCACTTTGGCCAGACACAGCTCTCTCCGTCCCTGCTCTTCCCCTATACCCACAGCTCTGCACTACATTATATAAGTTAAAATATTAATTTTATGTTGCATTCACCTCATGGCCTAAAAGGGATAAATATATAATTTGGATCAGAATGAAACATAATATTGGGCAGATAAAGGGAAAGTGGAACAGAAAGTTTGGAAAGAGAAGAAGGAGAAAATGGAAGAGAGAGAGGACAAAGAGGAAGAGGAAGAAGAGCAAAAGAGGAGCAGAAACATTTAACCTGAGGAAACAGCAAGTTCCAATGGGTCTCATAGATGTGGAAGATGGTAATGTAGCAGCAGTTCTGCCCAGTCTAGGCTCACAGCATGTATTCATATTAATTGAGTTGTGTTTTCATTGCCGGAGTAGTTTTGTGTTGGAGATTTAACACAACAAATTGGCACTCAATGTATTGATTTGAACCCAACAAACTAGAGATAAAAATTCATTGCCCGCCCCAATGCCTGAATGGGGCTTGTGCAGCAATATAAGGTACAACAGGATGGATTTGAAGGTGGCTGTGTTTAAGGGGCCTACAGAGAATGGCAGAGAGGCCTCTACATTGGAGAGAGCCTTTCTGTGTTTACTTCCCCCTATCCTTCACTCATCACCCTACCTCCCCCACCCCAAAACAGGAACACATACAGCATGTGTCCTTTTACACTCAGCTCCTCGCTATGAATAAATAATCTGGTAAAAAAAAAAAAAAAAAAAAAAGTACAAATGTTCTTGACCAGTTAACTCACTGATAAAAAGAGAGAAATATAAACTTTTGATACTTAAAGATCAGAATTTTCACCTGCAGTTTTGAACTATATGGGTAATATTAGTCAATAATTCCAAGTAGATAGAGCAGTGATAATCTCCTGCTATGAACAGGTATTAATTAATAGAAGTCTTTTGCTCCAGGTAGAAAGAATTGCAGATAGATATTATAATACATATTAATTAAATAAATGTCTTTGTCTCAAGGTAGAGAGCACAACAAATAGATGGTATAACACGTTGGCTGATCTAGGCACAGAGTTTAACAATTGAAAACTAGCTGCTTCATATAGGATAATATTAGTGAAAGTTTGAATAAACTGCTTTAAAAATGGTATAAAGATAGATTGCTCTAATATGTCTTACAGGATTTTGTCTGACATGGGCTCCATGGGAAATTGGTTGTAAATCCTGGTTTGACATGCTGCCTCATATAGCAGGTATGGGTAGACCTGTAAATCAATTTAATAAAGTCTGCAGGAGACTCATAATCTATAACATGGACTCCACAGGAATTTGGGGTTAATATCCTTGCATGACAAATTAGAAAGGCCTAAATAGGCTAAAATATGTGTGATTTTGAATATTTTGGATGCTTTGTTGTTCCTCTAGGACACAGAGCAAGCTACAAGTTTTTCTGGTTAACAGTTGAATGATATGCTGATTTGGGGAAAAGTATTTGTCATTCTTTTTTTGGAAGTGTTGATTAAGGCATTTATACCTTTCAGACTTATATGGATCATAAATATAGAGGGAAACTCCCTAAGGGACTAGATTCTAGAGAATAAAACAAAAAATTTATCTTGATGATACTAACTTTTTTTGAGATTTATATATGACAGAATATACAGCCTTGGGTGGATTTCATCATCAGACATGCTGAACTGACCTGCCTGAACTTCTGATGTTTTGGTTTTTCATCCAGATCCAGTCATGACACAGACATCAGAGACAATCATTGGTGTGGCCTTCTTAAGGCTAATGAATTCTTCCATTTCCCTACAATTCCCCCTCCTTTCAGAAATATCTCAACACCCATATACAGCTTGAAGAAGTTATGAAGAGTCTTTGCCCCTGTTCCCTAGTATTAAGGACTGGGCCTGGTTATTATCGGTTGTCTTTGATACTAAAATTTTGAAGTACAGCGCTTAGTCCCAGTACTTCTATTCCTGTTATTATAAACAGATCAGAGATGTTTAAGCCTGTGAGTTAAGCAGCCAAAGAGAAAATTCATGGCAATGAGTTTATTGTTAGGGTGTTTTCAGTTATTTTAATCCTAAATGCCTGAGAGTAATTAACAGAAAACAGTCCAGATTACTTCAAGTAGATAGTTGGTTTTCAAAAATGTCAGAAGTACACAGAATGTGATGATTAAGGTTATTTATTCAGTTGTTGTTGAGACTAGTCTGCTACTTACAGTTTTCCCTGCTGTGAATTCAAAGAAAAAACAGAGCATGATTGAGTTACTCCAGATGTCACAAAACAGCTACTAGGCAAGAATTGCCTTATTTCAATTAACGACATAATATTATCCAAAGAAAGAAACAATTACAGGTTAAGACAACTTGATTTTGCTGAGACAGATTAGGCTTGTCCTTAATATTCCTGATTCTCTAAATCTGTCAGATGACCCTGAACAGTTGGCTGAAGGTGGATGCTCAAATATGTTGAAGAAAAGTACTGTGCAATTGAACAGCAGTCTCTATAAATAGGCTAAGTTTTGGAAGCTGTTTTAGGCTTCCTATATATTTTCAGTTAATACCAGTAGTTCCTGGATTTGGGGGTGGGGTGGGGGTTAAAAACCTACATAGTCTCCTAGCAAACCAAGGCTTTTTACTTTGAGAGGAACAATTTTGAGAGGATGGTTTTAAGATAGCATTCAATCTAAAGCCAAGAAATAGCCAGATGTAAAATTATAAATCTTTTAGGTAGAATAGATGACAGCGTTTCTATTTAATTAATAAAGATGATGGACTGGGTGTTATGTCTCATACACTTTATAAGTTACAAAATAGTAATAGGTGTGTTCAATTATATCTGAGATAAAATATTCTTTTAATTGGAAAGAAATAGAGAAGGGTTGTGAATAGCCCTGGAGCTGATTATATTTTATGTTAATTCCTTTCTCCTGTGAGGAGATGGGAACAAAGAATGAGTCAGCACTCAGGTGATTTCCTGCATACCTTCTTAGCTTAATTTGTAAAATAAAGGAGAGCTGATGACTGAACAGATAAAGGGAAGATGGAGTGGAAGTTAGGTGTGAGAAGTAGAAAATAGAAGAGGGAAAGGACACAGAGGAGGAAGAAGGAGAAAAGTAGAGCAGAAGCACATAGCCTGGAAAAACTGCAGGTTCTAAAGGGTCTCATATTAGTAGAAGATAGTAGTGTAGTGACTGGTAGATCAACCAATCTAAGTACACAACATGTATTCATATTAATTTAGTTGTCTTTTCATTACCAGTGCATATTTGTGTTGGAGATTTACTTCTACACATGAATACCACATTCTCATGTACAACTGCTTATTTATCTGTTCACAGACATCAAGTAAGCTCCCATGCATGGCCACTTTGAATTGAGGTATGTCCTGTATTCAAAGCCAGCATAATGGACTCAATACTCTTTCCTTAAAGATTTTTCTAAAGTATCTGTGTTAGAAGCAGCCAACAAATTTAGATCCAGGTAATGAAACATATGCATTGACAAAATTATCTACAATTTATTTCCAGTGGGTTTAGAACAAGGTTTTGACATGGTGAAGGACTTTTCAACCTTCTTTATAGAATAAGCCATCCTTTAATACTTTTCAGGGGTTAATCGTTGTTATAATTAGGGACAATAAAGCAAACCTTTCTATTTCCTGATCACTAAGAGGGACAGTAAATTGTAGTCTCTTAAATCAATTATAATCATTGCTTAGATAAGAAGGAAGGTAAAGGAAACAAAAGGCTGTAATGGGAATATTCATTAATATTTACCACTTCAGCTCTAAAATCTATTAACATTCAAAGTTTTCCCTTTTACTTTTTCATAACAGATGCAGGGATTTCCCAAGAAGTGGCTGAATCATCTACATAATTTGTCTCCAGTTTCTCTTGTAACAGATAGTCAATCTCCTATCATATTTCCTTTGTCTACAGACAATGATCTACCATTAGAGGATTAGGAGTTAACTGGGTCAGTGATAGACAGTCTCTTTTGGTTGAATGAGTCCTGCTCTGGCAACCCATTAGAGAACTCTATAAGGGATGAATGAGCAAGCTACATTCCCAGAATCAGTTGCCTGACATCACTGAGCCCCCAACTTCATAATTTTGTGACTATAAGTCACATAAAGAATGTCCCAATCTTCTGGTATTCTTGCTAGACTCCACCGCCAGTTACCTGACTATAGCCAGATATGTTTCTCCCCACAGTTAACTGGCATCAGCAAGATAGCCAAGACCACTATAAAAGAGACTGCTTGTGCCCTCCTTGCTCTCGTTTAGCTTTCTCCTTTCTTACTCTCATCTCTAGTCCTACTTCTTTCTCTACCTTCCCCACTCCAGCCATGTGGCCATGGACAGTCTTTACCTCTTTTTACCTTCGCTCTTTCTCCCTGCTTTTTTTATAATAAAGCTGTAAAACCATAGACTGTCTCTGCTCATCAAGGCCTGCTGTGCTTAAATGATGGGATAGGCTTTCCCCTAATGAGGCCATCCTGTGCTCAAGCCATGGACCAGACCAAAGACTCTCACCTGCATGGGAACCAGACAGCATCCTCTCTCCCCCGGCCCTCTCCTCCCTTTGTCCTCAGGACTGGTTGAGCTGCCCTAGGGCCCCCATTCTGTTCTCAGCTCTTCCGTGTTGTCCAGTGGTATATTGGATTCTGAGGCTAGGAACCTTTTGCCTAGGAGTGCCTCTTGTCCACCACCCCCCAATGTGGACTCAGTGGCTTTATACAGCCTGGCACCCACCTAAGGCCTCTTGGAAAGAAAACAGCAGTCTTCTGAGCCTGCCTGCCCAGAGCACCAAAACTCTGGCAGGACACGTGTTTTCTCCCACTCACTTTATTCCCCCAGTGCCCACTGACCCACAATTAACCATTACTGTGGTAGGACTCTTGGCATTTAAGCCATTGTTCCTCCTTTAAATTTGAGATCTCTGTTCTAGTTATGCCCTGTGTTTATAAATTAGGCAAAGCCTTAGGTTATTTTTGAGGATATATATCAATATCTTCCCCTGAAGCCTCCATCCTTTTCCCCTACATTTCATCATGGTACTTTTCCGGCCTCAGAGGAATATTAATCTGTGTTCCTAAATGTTGGGAAAGATCTAGGCCCCACACATTTATGGGCATGTCATAGATATAAGACCTCTAATTTAACAATTGACTTCCCATCAAACACATTAAACTCTCTCTCTCTCTCTCTCTCTCTCTCTCTCTCTCTCTCTCTCTCTCTCTCTCTCTCTCTCTCTCTCCCTCTCCCTCTCCCTCTCCCTCTCCCTCTCCCTCTCCCTCTCCCTCTCCCTCTCCCTCTCTCTCTCTCTCTCTCTCTCTCTCTCTCTCTCTCTCTCTCTCTCTCTCTCTCTCTCTTTTCCTGATAACTTTCTACTACCCATGAACTTGGTATAAGCCTTTTAATTTGGCCAGGCTGTATTACAAAATTTCTGGGAAATCAAAGTTACATAAGCTCTTATATCAATCGAGCACATATTTCAATGACATTTACTTCAAAATGTTATTTGGCCTTTAATCAAGTAAAGCTGAATATTAACATATTTTCTTGTACTTCCAAACACTCTTGTTCTTTCATCTGAGGCAGATTTTCATCACAGGTAGGGATACAGTGATATTGTTGACATCCCACTGATATCATTAAATTTTATTACAAACATTTTCACAGATCATGGTTTTTATTTCTACTTTGAATACTTGTTGACCATACCTAGATCCACACTGGAACTTTCAATACTTGATTGTATAATTTTCAATAGCAACTCTTTTGTCCCTGTAAGCAAAACACAATACATCGAATTAGCTTCTATTTTTATATCATTGAGGTTTGGGGGAATTGAGTAAGATGTTGATCTGTTACCATGTCTAGACCAGCACTGCTTGGCAGAGCATAGATTAGATCTCAATATTTTATTGAGGTATTTTTTACTGAAAATTCTTTCCTAACTAACAAAGGGAAATAACTTGCATTTTTCACTGTGAGGCCTCCAGCTAGGTCCTCTTTAATTTTCTGATGTCAGGAAAATATGTTGTTTATCTATCTTGGACCCATGTTTTTCTGTCCCAATGGTAGTATTTGTCTCATAAAATAAACACACCTGGAATGTAGACTTTCATTCTGATTGATACCTATGACAACCATTGCCCTAGAGATGCCTTGTTCACTATTATTTTGCAAATGAACACATTTTCCAAAATAAATGTACTAGAAATTTTGAGATCAGCTACCTATAGCAGCTTATACATAATATATTAGCAAATAAACATATTTCCTACAACTGTACCTCTAAACATGTAAAGATCAGTCCTCTAGGTGTAGGATTACCTAGTGTAGTACCGTAATACATATTAGAACAAATATCAGTTGTATCCCTCTCCATTCCACCATAGGTTGTGCCTCAGCCTTTAATTTTATAAATTCTTGTTCATTCACAAGGTATTCACATTTTCAATCACGTAGATCCCTATCACAATATGCCTTGCATCTGGATATTATATGATTTTGTTCATGGCTGTGACCAATATTAATTAAATATCACTGAAGGATTCTACAGAGGTTGTACAATCTTTGCAAATAAGATAGGACTTTTCCCTTGCTTGTCTAAGTTTTAGCCAAGAACTTAAAACTGCAAGGTCCTGTTGTTATTCCTATTTCAGCATGGTCTAATTGTGTCTGAATTTGGATTTCAGTGTATTGCCCTTGAATTGCCACCTACTCTCTGAGTATCATCATTGCAGTTGATAGGCTTCATAGATCAGTGATCTCAGCTGCTACATAGCACTTGATATTTTAGTGCAAATTTCCTGAGCATTCCAGATGTCACATTCATTTTTGGGTGAACCTAGCAAACTATTTCTTCTATCCTCTCCTCTATGTAACCCATCTTGATTGCATTAACCCTTTTCAAAACTCAACCTAAATAACAGTGTAAGTCATTCAGATGTGAAAGACTTTTCCACCTTGCATAGATCACATCATATCACAGGTCTCAGCAAACATGATGAAGTTCAGACACAGAATCAAATTATGTCTATATTTGGGATTCTCTAAACATCTAATAACAGTATGGCAACTTGGTCACTGAACAGATCTGCTTTACACAATACTCTTTTTGATGCCTATACTTTTCTATTGGTCTCCTAACTCTGATAATTATAAAGAAGCATGTGTGAATATAGTTAGGTGTTCCCATTGTTCCTGAGTCAGTCCATCTATGCAGATATCTTTATATTACCTTAGCCCATGTTGAACGCATAGTCATATACTTTCTCTCCATTTCTGAGGTACCCACCTTTTCCTAAGAATTTTCATGTCATGTTATGTCCAGCTCTGGTTCTGAGTAACTCATTTTTAGTAACTTCTGAACTTTAACATTTGAGATACAATCTATTCCCTAAACATCATAACTTTTTTGCCTTTCAAATTTTGAACCTAAACTATATGCTAGATCCAAATATTAGAGAACTCTTATCCTATGCTATTATTCCCTCTTACTAGAATATATTTTGAATGTAGGTTATAATGTTTTATTCAGAAAGAGTGATCCTTTGCAACTGGTAACTAGTTCCCTCCTTCCATATTTGTGAAATTATAAGCTAACATCTTAGCCCACCCCTTTTTCCTTCAAAACCTTAGTTAGGATTGTGCATAGCAGAATCCCTTTCTTTGATTTTTGTTTTGATTTTATTTCATCCTTCATCCTTGTGGGAAAATTACTTGCAGAATGGCAACAAGTCACCTTTAAATGTTTTATCCACAGCAGTGAAACATATGACTCCTTACCATAGTTTCTTTTAATATGAGCATTTTGATTTACTTGAAACTATTTCAATAGACAATGAGCAATGCATTTAAAGTGCATCTCGATATTACTGAAAGAGTCAAGATTCACCAATGAGGCATTTTGCCTTATACTATGTAAAGAAAGATTGCCACACGCACAACATCCTTCAATAAGGACGTACAACTGTGAGATAAATCATCCTTCATTACATAATTCATAACTCATCACAGACTACATGCAACTTAAGTTACATAAAGGAAGCACTTCTTTTCATATCACATGGGAAAAGGTGTAGTTATTGAGTTTTAGCTGTACAGATAGCCTATCTTCAGATTGATCATCCTCACACAGCCTACTGTTAAAAGTAGCTAATATTTTCTTGCCAAATAGTTCTTGGTAGACAAAAGAAATTTACCCACATTATTGAGGACCCACAAATGTTTAATGACTCCAAGGAAGTCAACTTTTGTGAATCAGTGAGTTTATTTGTTATTTCTCATTCAATTATGGGTAAGAGGTTAATGAATTGATCTTTGATGATTAAAAGTTATTATTCTGCACTATGTGTATGGACACACATGATTCAATATAGAGATCTATCATTAACTTGAATGGGAATCATCATTGTTAAATTTGTTTTAGTAATTCATATAAAGGCAACTCCAGCTTTTTAAAACAGCATTGGCTAAAGCTCCACCAGCAAAAAAAATAGAGATTAGGAAGAAAATATGAATAAATGCATTCTTAAACATTCATTGCCACCTGCTTATAAGATGGTCATACTCCATCCATTGAAGACATCTAGATTAAGTGAATGTGCTCTTGTCCTAGCACACTTTGGCAAGAATGTACATGACCTTGTGGGTTTTATTTTTGTGGTTTGCATACATCATATATAGAGATGTTTTTTAAAGATATTTTCATGAATATATATCACAATAAATTGAAGTTTTTGATCCTCAACAAAATAATTTTTTTTTCTGTGTATTGGGTTGCCTTTATCTTCCAGACAATTTTGGGTTTTGTATTAACATAAAACGTATATAACAATATACTTGTATCTATGTTAAGACTTCAATCCAAGAAGAGAAAAATCAAGATATCTGTTGTTCTGCATTATATTAGCTAAAATATTAACTTTATTTTGCATTCATATCATGATCTAAACATGATAACTATATAATTTGGAGCTGAATGAAACATTTTCTTGGGCAGATATTGGGAAGACAGAGCAGAAATTTGGGAAAGAGAAGACAGAGAAAATGGGAGAGGGAGAGGACACAGAGGAACAGGAAAAACAAGAAAAGAGCAGAAACACATGGCCTGGAGAAAGGTCTTATAGATGTGGATGATGGCAGTATAATGCAGATCTGTCCAATCTAGGCACACAGTATGTATTCATATTAATTGAAGTGTGTTTTCATTGCTGGGGCATTTTTGGGTTGGAAATTTAACAGAACCAATTGGCACCCAACCTATCGATATGAACTCAACTAACCTGCGATAAAAATTCATTGCCTGACAATGACTGATATTGGCTTGGGCAGCACTATGGACTACAGCATGGTGGATTTGAAGGTTGCTGGGTATGTGGGGCCTACAGAGAAAGAGACATCTACACTGGACGAGAGATTTTCTGTGTTCTCTTCCCCTTATCCTTCATTCCCCACACTGCCTCCTCCATCCCAAATCAAGGACACATATAATGTGGGTCTCTTTATACTCAGTTCCTCCATGTGAATAAAGTATCAGGAAATAAAGTTAAAAGGACTCTGGACCACATAACTCATTGATATGAAGAGAAATACAATATTTTGATACTTAAAGATCGGAAATTTCACCTGTAGTTCTGAAATAGATAGGGAATATTAGTCACTGACTCCATGTAGAAAGAGCAGTGATAATTGCTTGCTATGTACAGGTATTAATTAATAGAAGTCTGTCGCTCCAGGTAGAGAGCATAACAAGAGAGATATTATAATAGGTATTCATTAAATAAATGTCTTTGGCTCAAGTTAGAGAGCACAACAAATAGATCATATAACAGGTTGTCTGCTCTAGGCAGAGAATTTAACATTTAAAAACTAGCTGCTTCATATAGGCATATACTAGTGAAAGCTTGATTAAATTGCTTTAAAAATGTTATAAAGATATATTGCTCTAATATGTGTTACAGGATACTCATATTTTGTCTATCATGTGCTCCATGGGAATTTGGGGTTTCAATCCTGGTTTAACAAGCTGCCTCTTCTAAGGAGATACAGATATATGTATGAATCAATTTAATAAAGTCTGCAGGAAACTCATAATCTCTAACGTGGACTCCACAGGAATTTGGGGTTAAAATCCTGACATGACAAATTGGACAGGCCTAAGTAGAAAACACATATGTGATTTTGTGTATTGTGGTTATTTTATTTTTCCTCTGGGAGAGGCAAGCTCCAGGTTTCACTGGTTACAGGTTGAAGGATATGCTGGATTTTGGAAAAGGTGATTAAAATATTTAAATCTTCCAGAGTCATATCAATCATATATAATATTTCCCTGAAGAAATAGATTCTAGAGAATAGAACAAAAATGTTATCTTGATGATCTTAAATTTTTTTGAGATTTATATATGACAGAATGTACAGCCTTGGTGAATTTCATCATCAGACATGCTAAACTGACCTGCCTGAACTTCTGATGTTTTGGTTTTTCATCCAGATCCAGTCATGACATAGATATCATAGACAATCTTTGGTGTGACCTTAAGGCCAACAAATTCCCCCATTTCCCTAACCTTACCCCTCCCTTCAGAAATATCTCAACACGCATATTCAGCTTGAAGAAGATATGAAGAATCTTCATCCCAAATTCCCTAGTCTTTAGTACTTGGGGGTGGTTATTATTGTTTGTTTGTTTGTTTTATTTTACAACTTTTGAAGTACAGGGCTTAGACCTAGTCCTTTTATTGTTCTTATTATAAACAGATCTGATATGGTTAAGCCTGTGAGTTAATGGCCAAATTAGAATTTTATGATGATGAATTTATATTTAGAGTGTTTTAAGTTATTTTAATCAGAAATGCCTGAGAGTAAGTAGCAGAGAACAGTCCAGATTACTTCATGTAGATGGTTGTTTTTTTAAAATGTCATAAGCCCAAAGAATGTGACATTAAATGTTATTTATTCAGATGTTGTTTAGACTACACAGCTCCTGAAAGTATTCCCTGTAATGGTTTCAAAGAAAAAAACAGAGCATATTTGAGTTATGTCAGTTGGGGCGAAATAGCCACCAGGAATGAATTGCCTCATTTCATCTACAGATATAATACTGTCCAAAGAAAGACACAATTACAGTTTAAGAGTAATAGTTGTTGTTAGTAACAGTATATTCCAAGCCCTGGCCTAACTCTGTGAACCTTGAACTGCATTGACAGGCCAAGGTCAATCCCACAACCCACTTGGCTCTGTTCCCACCCTCACAGGTGTGATGTCACTTTGTGTATAAATTAGGGGATCACCCCCTCCTCCCTCCCTCTCTCTCTCTCTCTCTCTCTCTCTCTCTCTCTTTCTCTCTCTCTCTCTCTCTCTCTGTCTGTCTCCCTTTCTTCTCTGTCTTCTCTCCCCATCTTTCTCTCTTTTTCCTCTTCTCTGCCCTTTTACCCACTTCACCTCCCCTCTACTTCTGCACAATAAATCTCTCCCACGTGAAACCACCTTGCCCTGGTCTGCTGTTTGGTTTATCAGCCATATATATATACACAATATTGATATATATTAATATTGCTTGATATTAATTCATAAAAGTGGTGCTGTGTCTCAGATTAGATTAAGAGGAAAAACAAACAGCCATCAGTGTACGGTGTGCCCGAGAGGGCACCCCAGAGGATCGCAGCGGCAGGCACAGAACACAGCATTCAAGGTAAGAATCCCACTGCCTTGCAGCCACACCAACCGACTCTGAGGAGCCGCTGCACCTCCCTTTCCTTCCTCCCTCTGAGCCAGAACTTGTGGTGACCCCACCTACAGTTGTGTTTTTAAATCCCAGTCAAAAGGGGAATAAACCACTGTCAAGCCTTTGCCCCTAAGCCCAGCTCTCATGCAGAAACAGTTGCCTGAGAAATGGCTTGGCACTCACATAAAGAACAGTGGGAAAGGGGCGCCACTACCCTCCATTTCCACCACATGACCCAACACTGCAGGACACAGGAACTTCAAAACTAAGTTAGCGGTGCCATTCCCACATGTCTTACCTGCTGGGATTCCATGCTCCCATTCTACTGGTTCGTTCCCTAAAAATTCGCACGCAGACACTGACATACTATCAATAGGGCTTGTCAGCAAGGAGAGGCCTCCAGTTCCCGGAACAGAGCCTGACCAATTCTGCCTGAGAACTAGGGTGCTGGCATTTTTACAGCAATAGCACCAGCTGCTACCCCGAGCTCATGGTCTTCTAAGACCCAGAGATCACCGGGCACATGTTACAGGTGTGGTCGACAAGGTCATTGAGCCAAAGCCTGTCTTAATCCCTGCAAACCGAGGAGGCCATGACCTAGGTGCCATCAAGAGGGACATTGAGCTGTTGATTGTCCCCATGTTATACAAAACAGGGGGATATCACTCCCAGATAACCCTCCAACTGATCTCCTAAGTTTGGCCATGGATGATTGATGAGGCCCAGGCTCCTCTGAACCCACCACTGCCATCACGAACAGAGAGCTTAGGGTAGACATTGTGGTCTGTGGGCAGCCCATCTCTTTCCTCTTGGACACAAGAGACACTTATTTGGTCCTAACGGAGTCTTGGGGGCCCACATCTCCCTCTCGTTTTCTTATTGTTGGAGTAGGAGGACAACCTTACTTTCCATACCAGACCCCTCCACTCAGTTGCATTTTTAGGTGTGTACCTCTCACCCATTCCTTTTTGGTAGTGCCCATATGTCCTGTCCCCTTATTGGAAAGAGACCTCCTAACAAGGCTGGGAGCCTCTATTTCTTTTGTTCACCACATTCACCTGAACTCAAGCTCACCAGCAATTCCTCTGCTCCTCCTTTTAGCCAGCCAACCTACTAACAATACCATGTCATTCCCTTTACCAACCTCATGGGTAGATCCCCGAGTCCGGGACATCCAGAGACCCTCTGTTGCTAAACACCATTCGCCTGTTGTCACCCAATTGTTGGACCCTACCAGGTATGTCAGCCAGGCTCAATACCCTTTCTCTCTCTCCAGAACCTCAGGGAACTCCAGCCAATCATCTCTGACCTGTGGAGAAAGAAACTCCTTCGCCCTACCTCTTCTCCCTTTAACACCCCTATACTGGTAGTCAAGAGAGCCGATGGTACCTATCACTTAGTCCAGGATCTCTGATGTATTAACTCTGCAGTGGTGCCTTTCCACCTGGTTGTGGTTAACCCTTATACACTTCTTTCTACTATCCCCTCAGACACTTCCCATTTCTCAGTTCTAGATCTTAAGGATGTGTTCTTCTCTATTCCTCTAGATGTCCAGTTATAAAACATATTTGTCTTTACCTGGACATATCCTGATACCCACTTTTCTACCCAACTGACATGGACTATTTTACCTCAGGGATTCTTGGATAGCCCACACCTATTTGTGCAAGCCTTGGCTTCTGACCTACTATCTCTGTCTCTCCCTAAATCTAAGATCATACTTTATGTAGATGATGTCCTTCTCTGTAGTCCTTCTTTAGAAATCAGCCAGACTGACACCTCAGCTCTTCTGAATTTCTTCTGCAATCGTGACTACAGGGTCTCACCCTCTAAAGTCCAACTGTCCACTCCTCAGGTTACTTATTTGGGGACTTGCAATCACCCCAACCCATAAGGCTATTACATTAGACAGAAAGAATCTGATTCAATCTCTAACTGTTCCATCTACAAAAGAAGAAATTTTGTCATTCCTAGGTATAGCCAGCTTTTCACGTTCATGGGTCCCTTCCTTTTCCTCTTTCTCACCCCCTATATGAAGCATCATCAGGCCCCACCCATGAACCTCTTTTAAATCCTTTTACCAAGCCCTCTCAAAGGCTCCAACAGGCCCTCCTTAGGGTCCTAGCCTTATATCTTCCTAATCTGGCTCATCCTTTTTCCCTCTATGTAACAGAAAAGGAGGGATTTGCCCTTGGAGCCTTGGGCCACCAAATAGGACCTTCTTTTGCACCTGTGGCATACCTGACAAAAAAACCTAGACCTAACCACTCAGAGATGGGCACCCTGTATTTGTACTCTAGCAGCCGCTGAACTCCTTATTTGAGAATCAAAGAAACTAAACTTTGGATCACCTATAACTGTTTTCTCTTCTCATAACCTGTCACAGCTCCTAATGTATAAAGGACTACAGACTCTACCTCCCTCTAGAGTTCTCTCTCACCAGGTAGCTCTAATAAAAGACTACACACTCACTTTCCAATCATGTCGACCTATCAATATTTCTAACCTTCTTCCTAAACCAAATACTAATCACTCCCTATCCCATTCCTGCACTGAAACTCTAGAAGAACTATTACTTCATCCTTCACACATACAGGAGGATACATTGCCCCAAGCCACATATTCTTGGTATACAGATAGCAGCTCCTTCCTACATGAAGGAGCCAGAAGGGCTGGCTATGCCAAAATATCAGACACTGAGGTAGTGGAGGCACAGGCCCTTCCTGACCATATCACTAATCAACAAGCCAAACTAATAGTCCTCACCCATGCTTTTCAACTGGCACAGGGACAGTCCCTAAACATCGACACAGATTCCAAGTATGCTTTTTACATCCTCCTGTTTCATGCTGCTATCTGGAAGGAACGTGGAGTACTTAACCACAAATGGAGGATCAGTAACTAACGCAAGCCAAATCATGGCTATGCTAGAGGCCTCCCACCTCCCTGCAGCTATTGGGATCATCCATTGCAGGTCCCACCAGACAGATGATTCTATTATATCTAAGGGAAACAATCAAGCTGATGAGGCAGCTAGAGCTGTGGCCCTCAGGAGCCTAGATTCATCTTATCCTTCCTAGGATATTCCTACACTACAGTCTACATCTCCACCCTCACCCTTTGACATCTGCCAAACTCTGTCATACCTTTACCAACTCTTTCATCCTAATAGCCAAGCATTATCTTCCTTTGTTAAAACTCACCTACAGTCCACTACTGAAGACCTACATTTCCTTAAATCTATCACTGCTTCTTGTAAAATCTGTCAGACATTTAACTCTGACTATCGAGTCCTTTTCCTACTCATCAGGCTAGAGGTTCCCTTCCTGGAACTGACTGGCAACTTGATTTCACCCACATGCCCACCATCAGATGTGTCAAATACCTCCTGGTCTTGGTGGACACCTTTTCAGGGTGGGTAGAAGCATTTCCCACAACTAATAAAAGGGCTTAGTCTCTGATCTTCTCCTCTGAGAGAGCATCCCAAGATTTGGTGTCCCGATGTCTCTCCAATCAGACAACGGACCTGAATTTACCTCCCAAGTTTCTCAGATCCTATCTAAGGCCCCAGACATCCCCTGGCACTTTCACATCCCTTACCACCCTCAATTTCAGGCAAGGTAGAAAGAACTAACCGCTCCTTAAAAACTACACTTGTTAAACTGTCACAGGAACTTCATCTTGACTGGGTAAAGCTCCTACCCCTGGCTCTTTTCAGACTGCAAGCTCTCCCCAAGAGACCTCTCTTCATCTCACCTTTCCAACTCATGTATGGACGTTCAGTCCTAACTCCTGGCTTCTTGCCCAAGCACTGTCCCCTTCCAGATCACTTGCTTACCCCATTACTTTCTCATCTCCGTTCTCTCCTATGGAACTTTGCTGACCATCATCTACCTCGACCACACTGTGTTTCCTGCCTACTTCCTGTTAACATTGGAGACCAAGTGCTTTTATCTCCTCCAGGTCATCAGCCTTCACCCCTTTCTCCTAAATGGCAGGGCCCTTTTAAGGTAATCCTCATAACTCCTACAGCTGCTAAGCTTGAGGGACTTTCTCATTGGATCCACCTGTCTCACCTGAAACACTTCATTCCTCCACCTCTTCATACACATCGACCCTAACAGGACCTTGCTCTCTTGGCTCCAGAAGACATCAAGACCGCCCGTCTTTCCTCCCATCCCAGAAAATGAAGCTGCACTCAGGCAGCCAAACCCGACCTCGCTGGAGGAGACACTGGGTTAGTTGTGGTCTTTTCATCTTTCCTTGCTGTTCATTTCCATTAACGGTAGTTCTTACATCTGGAGATTCGAAGTTTGAGAAACACCCACAGATAACAAGCAGACTTTCCAAATAGGATCAGGAAACTGCTCCATAGCCCGGTGCCAGGAACTGATACAGATTGCCATCATTCCTATATCTGGTACTCCATTTGCATATTATGACCTCTATAGCTGTTTTTTCTTTGACGAGACAAAAGATTATTGCAGAAAATTGCCAGATGTGTATGGGGGCTGCCCGTACTGGTCTTGTGAGATACACATGCTAGGGACAGGGATTAATCATTTCTTCTATCGATTCCACAAGACACTCTTCTTCTACATTCGAGGCCCATGGGATTCCAGGTGGGAAACAGTAGTTGCTGGTAAGCTTTACCACAAAACTCAACCCAGTTCCCAGTAAGTACCATCCACATCCAGAGAAAATATGTCTCACTCGCTCCTTGTCTTATTAATCTTGTCTCTACATTCTTTCAACAACAGGTACAAAAATTTCTAACCAAACTATTAATCAGCTCCTGTTACAGGATTACCAGCCGCTGCCCACAAAGGAATCACTGTCCACAGAGGAACCTGATTCAGACGATTACCAAACGGATTCTGATGGTGAAAGGCAGACACACCCTGAAATTGACTATGCCCCTAAACAGCAGGAAGTAGTTTAAGAGACACAACGCCCTTATTCCATCATCACCATTGGTATCCCCTCTCTTTTTCTCCCCTTATTTTATAATAACAAGAAGGGAGGAATGTTAGTACCAGGACACTCCAAGCCCTGGCCTAACTATGTGACCCTTGAACTGCGTTGACAGGCCGATGACCCTCAATCCCCCAACCCACTTGGCTCAGTTCCCACCCTCACTGGTGTGACGTAATTTTCTGTATAAATTAGGGGATCACCCCCTCCTCTCTTTCTTCTCCCCCCTCTTTCTCTCTTTTTCCTCTTCTCCGCCCTTCTACCCGCTTTGCCTCCCCTCTACCTCTGCACAATAAACCTCTCCCATGTGGCACCAGCTTGGCCTTGTCTACTGTTTGGTTCATCCGAAATATATATATATGTGTGTGTGTGTGTGTGTGTGTGTGTGTGTGTGTGTATAATTTGATATTAAAAGTTGTATTCAATTATATCTGAGATAAAATATTCTTTTAATTGGACAGAAAGGGGAAAGTGCTTTGGATAGAAAGGGGACTGAATATATTTGATGTTAATTCCTTTCTCCTATGAGGGGTTGTGAACATGAAATTTGTCAGCACTCAGGTGATTTCTAGTAAACCTTTCCAGTTTAAGTTATAAAATAAACCAGAGCTGATGACTGAGCAGATAAGAGAAGATGGTTGGAAAGTTGTAGGAGAGAACAAGAAAAAAATGGAAGAGGGGGAGGATGCAGAGGCAGAGGAACAAGAAGAAAAGCAGAGCAGAAGCACATGGACTGGAGAAACCTCAAGTTATAAAGGGTCTCATTGAAGTGGAAGATGATAGTGTAGTGGTATGGTAGATCTGCATAATATATAGGTGCACACAATATACTCATATTAAATGAGTTGTATTTTTATTACTGGGACATATTGGTGTTAGAGATTTACTGCAACACATTACTATGCATGATATTACATTCTAATGTACAGTTCGTTACTTATCTGTTCACAGACATCAAATACTCTCCCATACGTGGCCACTTTGAGTTGAAGTACATCTTTCATTCAGAGCCAGCCTAATGGATTACATACGCTTTCATTAAAGATTTTTCTGAAGTATCTGTGTTCAAAGCAGCCAACAAATTTACATCCAGGTAATGAAGACTTATAAATTCAAGAAATTATCTAAAAGTATTTCCAGTGGTTTTTGAACAAGATTTTGACATGGTGAAGAACTTTTCTTCCTACCCTGTAGAAGAAGCCATTCTTTAATATTTTTTATGGATTAATCTTTTTTATAATTATGGAAAATAAAGAAAACTTTTCTTATTCATGGTCACTAAAAGGGACAGTAACTCAGAGACCAGTCTGTGCTGGACAGTGTGTGGGCTGCAGAACCAACATAGCTTCTTCCATAGGGTCCCTTTGGGCCTTCATCTTCAGTCAGGAGGCAGAGCTGAGATCCAGACATCTGTGCACCTTCCGTGCAAAAGGGGAGTTTTCCTGAAGAGAGTGCTTTGACCATTGGGACTCAGGATAGAGATGGACTCCCAGGAGTGCTGACAGGGGCTAATAGAATCATAGGAGGAACAAGCTCCAGCCAGAGACAGCTGTAACAACTAGCACCAGAGATTACCAGATAGTGAAAGGCAAACATAAGAATCTTACTAACAGAAACCAAGACCACTCAGCATCATCAGAACCCAGCACTCCCACCATAGGGAGTCCTGGACACCCCAACAGAATCAAACAGCAAGATTCGATTTAAAATCATATCTCATGATGCTGGTAAAGGATTTCTTTTCTTTTCTTTTCTTTTCTTTTCTTTTCTTTATTTTTCTTTTCTTTCCTTTTCTTTTTTTTTCGTTTCTTTTCTTTTCTTTTTTTATTATTGTTTATTTATTTGTTTTTCAAGACAGAGTTTCTCTGGCTGTCCTGGAACTCACTCTGTAAGCTTAGCTGGCTGGCCTCAAACTCAGAAATCCACCTGCTCCTGTCTCACAAGCAGTGAGATTAAAGGCATGTGCCACCACTTTCCAGGCTCTGGTAGAGGATTTTAAGGAGGACATTAATAACTTACTTAAAGAAATGCAGGAGAAAACTGCTAAATATGTAGAAGACCTTAAAGAGGAAGCACAAAAATCATTTAAAAAATACTACAGGAAAACACTGCTAAAAAGAAAGAAGTCCTTAAATAAGAAACACAAAATAATACCTTAAAAAATACAGGAAAACACAATCAAACATGTGATGAAATTGAAAAAACAAAACAAAACAAAACATCAAAGATCTAAAAAAGGAAGTAGAAACAATAAAGAAAACCCAAAGGGAGACAAGTCTGGAAATAGAAACCCTAGGAAATATATCAGGAACTGTAAATACTAGCATCAAAAACAGAATACAAGAGATGCACAAAAGAATCTCAGGTGTAGAATATTCCATAGAGAACATGGACAGAACAATCAAAGAAAATGCAAAATGATTCTAAATCAAAACATCCAGTAAATTCAGGACATAATAAGAAGAGCAAACCTATGGATAATAGGAGTAGATGAGAATGAAAATTTTCAAATTTAAGGGCCAGCAAATATCTTCAACAAAATTATAGAAGAAAACTTCCCAAACCCAAGAAAAGAGATGCCCATGAACATACAAGAAGCCTACACAAACTCCAAATAGAATGGACCAGAAAAGAAATTTCTTCCAACACATAATAATCAGACCAACAAATGCAATACATAAAGATAGAATATTAAAAGTAGTAAGGGAAGAAGATCAAGTAACATATAAACGCAGACCTATTACAGTTACACTAGACTTCTCACCAGAGACTATGAAAGCCAGAAGATCCTGGACAGATGGTATACGTACCCTAAGAGAACACGAATGCCAGCCCAGGCTACTATACCCAGAAAAACTATCAATTACCAAAGATGGAGAAACCAAAGTATTCTATGACAAAACCAATTTCACAGAGTATATTTCCACAAATACAGCCCTTCAAAGGATAATAAAGTGAAAACTCTAACACAAGAATGGAAATTATGCCCTAGAAAAATCAAGAAAGTAATCCTTTAACAAAATTAAAAGAATAGAGCCTCAAGAAAAGAATCCCAACTTTAACAACAAAAATAACAGGAAGCAACAATTACTTTTCCTTAATATATCTTCATATCAATGGACTCAATTCACAAATAAAAAGACATTGACTAACAGACTGGCTATACAAACAGGACCCAACTTTTTGATGCTTACAGGAAACCCACCTCAGGGACAAAGACAAACACCATGCCAGAGTAAACAGCTGGAAAACAATTTTCCAAGCAAATGGTCTGAAGAAAAAAGCTGGAGTAGCCATTCTAATATCTAATAAAATCAACCTCCAACCCAAATATATCAGAAAAGATAAGGAGGGGCACTTCATACTCATCAAAGTTTAAATCTTCCAAGATGAACTCTCAATTCTGAATAGCTATGCTCCAAATGCACGGATATCCACATTCATTAAAGAAACCATACTAAAACTCAAAGCACACATTGCACCTCACACAATAATAACAGCAGACTTCAACAACCCACTTCTATCAATGAAGAGATGCTGGAAAGAGAAACTTCACAGAGACACATTGAAACTAACAGAAGTTATGAAACAAATGGATTTAACAGATATCTGTAGAACATTTTATTCTAAAACAAAATAATATACCTTCTTATCAGCACCTCACCGCACCTTCTCCAAAATTGAGAATATTATTGGTCAAAAAAAAAAAAAAAACAGGCCTCAACAAATACAAAAATATTGAAATTTTCCTATGCATTCTCTTAGATCACCATAGACTATAGCTGATCTTCAATAACAACATATAGAAAGCAACATTCACGTGGAAGCTGAACAACATTCTACTAAATGATAACTTGGTCCAGGAGGAAATAAAAAAAGAAATTAAAGACTTTTTAAGAGTTAAATAAAAATGAAGCCACAACATACCCAAATTGAATGACACAAAGAAAGCAGTCCTAAGAGGAAAACCCATAGATCTTAATACCTCCAAATATAAACTAGACAGAGCATACATTGGCAGCTTGACAGTATACCTCGAAGGTCTAGAACAAAAGGAGCAAATACCCCCAAGAGGAGTAGATGGCAGGAAATGATCAAACTCAGGGCTGATATCAACCAAATGGAAACAAAAAAGAACTAGTCAAAGAGTCAACCAAACCAGAAGCTGGTTGGTTGAGAAAATCAACAAGATGGATTAACCACTAATTAGACTTAGTAGAGGGCACAGGAACAGTATCCTGATTAACAAAATCAGAAATGAAAAGGGAGACATAGCAACAGAACATGAGGAAATCCAAAACATCATCAGATCCTACTACAAAAGGCTATACTCAAGAAAACCAGAAAACCTGGATGAAATAAACAAATTTGTAGACAGATACCAGGTACCAAAATTCAATCAAGATCAGATTAATGATCCAAACAGTCCCATATTCTCTAAAGAAATCAAAACAGTCATTAGTAGTCTCTCCCCCCAAAAAAAGGGTGGCCAGGAACAGATGGGATTAGTGCATAGTTCTATCAGACCTTCACAGAAGACCCAATTCCAATTCTTAAACTATTCCACAAAATAGAAACAGAAGGTCCTCTACTCAATTAATTCTATGAAGCCACAAGTACTCTGATACCTAAACCACATAAAGACCCAACAAAGAAAGAAAACTTCAGACCAATTTCCCTTATGAATATCGATCCAGAAATACTCAATAAAATCATTTCAAACAGAATGCAAGAACACATTAAAACGATCATTCCTCATGATCAAGTAGACTCCATTACAGGGGTGCAGGTATGGTTTAATACACTGAAACACATCAATGTAATCCACTATATAAACAAACTCAAAGACAATAACTACATGATCATCTTGTTAGATGCTGAGAAAGCATTTGACAAAATCCAACACCCATTCATGATAAAAGTCTTGGAAAGATCAGGAATTCAAGGCCCATACCTAAACATAATAAAAGCAATATACAGTAAACCAGTAGCCAACATCAAACTAAATGGAGAGAAGTTGGAAGCAATCCCACTAAAATCAGGGACTAGACAAGGCTGACCATTTTCTCCCTACCTATTCATTATATTCTTTGAAGTCCTAGGCAGAGCAATTAGACAACAAAAGGAGGTCAAGGGGATATAAATTGGAAAGAAAGAAATCAAAATATCACTATTTGCAGATGATATGATAGTATATATAAGTGATCCTAAAAATTTGACCAGAGAGCTCCTCAACCTGATAAACAGGTTCAGTGAAGTAGCTCGATGGAAAATTAACTCAAACAAATGAGTAGCCTTTCTCTACAGGAAGGATCAACAAGCTAAGAGAAAGAAAATAGGGAAACAACATCCTTCGCAATAGTCATAAATAATAAAAATACCTTGGTGTGACTCTAACTAAGGAAGTGAAAGATCGGTATAATAAGAACTTTATGTCTCTGAACAAAGAACTCAAAGAGGATCTCAGAAGGTAGAAAGATGTCCAATGCTAATTGACTGGCAAGATTAATATAGACAAACGGCTATCTTGCCAAAAGCAATCTACAGATTCAATGCAATCCCCATCAAAATTCCAACTTAAATCTTCACCAAGTTAGAAATGGCAATTTGCAAATTCACCTGGAATAACAAAAAAACGAGGATAGGGAAAACTATTCTCAAAAATAAAAGAACCTCTGGTGGAATCACCATTCCTGACCTCAAGCTGTACTACAGAGTAATTGTCATTAAAACTGCATGGTACTTGTATAGCAACAGACAGGTAGACCAATGGAATATGATTGAAGAGCCAGAAATAAACCCACATACCTATGGTCACTTGATTTTTGACAGTGGAGCTAAAACTATCCAGTGGAAAAAAGGCACTATTTTCAACAAATGGTATGGGCACAACTGGCGGTTATCATGTAGAAGAATGTGAATTGATCAATTCTTATCTCCTTGTACAAAGCTCAAGTCTAAGTGGATCAAGGAACTGCACATAAAACCAGAGACACTTGAAACTTATACAGGAGAAAGTAGAAAAAAGCCTCGAAGATATGGACACAGGGAAAAATTCCTGAATAAAACAGCAATGGCTTGTGCTGTAAGATTGAGAATCAACAAATGGGACATCATAAAATTACAAAGCTTCTATAAGGCAAAGGACACCGTCAATAAGACAAAAAGGCCACCAACATTTTGGAAAAGGACCTTTACCAATCCTAAATCAGATAAGGGACTAATATCCAATATATATTAAGAACTCAAGAAGATGAACTCCAGAAAAATCAAATTATCATATTTAGAAATGGGGTACAGAGATAAAAAAGAATTCTTTAACTGAGGAATACAGAATGGCTGAGAAGCACCTGAAAAAAATATTAAATATCCTTAATCATCAGAGAAATGCAAATAAAAACAAAACTGGGGTTCCACTTCAAGCCAGTCAGAATGGCTAAGATAAAAAATTCCACTGACAGCAGATGCTGGCGAGGATGTGGAGAAAAAGGAACACTCCTCCATTGTTGGTGGGACTGCAAGTTCATACAACCACTCTGAAAATCAGTCTGGCCGTTCCTCAGAAAATTGGATACAGTACTAACGGAAGATCCAGCAATACTTTTCCTGGGCTTATACCCAGAAGATATTCCAACTTGTAATAAGGACACATGCTCCACTATGTTCATATCAGCCTTACTTATAATAGTCAGAAGCTGGAAAGTACCTATGTCCCTCTATATAGGAATGTATACAGAAAATATGGTACATTTACACAATGGAGTACATTCAGATTTCAAAAACAATTAATTTATGAAATTCTTAGGCAAATGGATGGATCTGTAGGATATCATCCTGAGTGAGGTAACCCAATCCCAAAAGAACACCCATGATATGCACTCACTGATAAGTGGATATTAGCCCAGAAGCTTAGAATACCCAAGATACAATGTGCAAACCACATGAAACTCAAGAAGAAGGAAGACCAAAGTGTGTATACATCATTCCTTCTTAGAATGGGGAGCAAAATACCCATGGAAGGAGTTACATTGACAATGTTCAGAGCAGAGCCTGAGGGCACGACCATCCAGAGACTTCCCCACTTGGGGATCCACCTCATAAATAACAAATCACAGTCACTAGGCTGATGCCAATTAGAGCCTGCTGACAGGAAACTGATATAGTGAGTCTCTTCCAGTGCCTGACAAATACAGAAGTGGATGCTCACAGTCATCCATTGGACAGAAAGCAATTCCCCAATGAAGGAGCCAGAGAAATACCCAGGGAGCTGAAGGGTAGTGCCCCTCCTGGGGATCTATCCCATATACAATCACCAAACACAGACACTATTGCATATGCTAGAAAGATTTTGCTGGCAGGACGCTGACATAGCTCTCTCTTGTGAGGCTATGCCAATGCCTGACCAAAACAGAAGTGGATGTCTTCTATTAAATGGAACATAGTGCCCCTAATGAAGGAGCAAGAGAAAGTACCCAAGGAGCTAAAAGGGTCTGCAACCCTATAGAGGGAAGAACGATATGAACTAACCAGTACCCCCCAGAGTTTTGTCTCTTGTTGCATATGTAGCAGAGGATGGCTTCTTCGACCATAAATGGGAGGAGAGGTCCTTGGTCTTGTGTTGATCATATGCCCAAGTACAGGGGAATGCCAAGGCCAGGAAGCAGGAGAGGGTGGCATGGAGAAGAGGGTGGGGGCAGTGTATAGGGTACTTTTGGGACAGGAATTAAAATGTAAATGAAGAAAATGTCTAATAAAAAAAGAAAAAAGTAAAAGGGAGAGTGAAATGCAGTCCTTTAAATTAATTGCAATCATTGCTTAGATAAGAATGAAGGTAATGGAAGCAAAAGACTGTAATGGAAATACTCATTAATATTTACCACTTTAGCTCCAAAAACTATTCACATTCAAAATTTGTCTTTTTACTTTTTTATAACATATGTAGGGAATTCTAAAGAGGTGGAAGAATTCTTTTTATACTTTGTGTCCAGTTTCTCTTGTAACACGTAGTCAATCTCCTACCATATTTCCTTTGCCTACAGACACTGATCAACTAATACAGGCTAGGGAGATAACCATTTCTGTGGTAGGGCCTTTGGCATTTAGCTATTTTTCCTCCTTTAAATTTGGTATTTTTGTTCCAGTAATGTCCTGTGTGTGTAAAATAGGCAAAGCCATGTGTTGTTTTTGAGGATATTTATCAGTAACTTCCCTTGAAGCCTCTACATTTCATCATGGTAAGTTTCTTGTCTCAGAGGAATATCAACCCTCCTATCCAAATTTTGGGAAAGATCTTGTCCCCATACATTTATGGGCATGTCATGGATATAAGACCTCTAGTTTGACACTTGACCATCTGCACACACAAATTAAACTCAATATATTCTCTCTCTCTCTCTCTCTCTCTCTCTCTCTCTCTCTCTCTCTCTCTCTCTCTCTCTCTCTCTCTCTCTCTCTCTCTCTCTCTTTAATTCCTGATAACTTTCTACTACCTGTGAACTTTGTAAAAGCCTTTAAATTTGTTCAGTCTGGATTTCAAGATTCCTGGAAATCAAAGTTGCATAAGCTCTTATGTCAGTCAAGCCTCCTATTCCAATGCCATTTATTCCCAAATATTATTTGACATTTGTTCAAGCAGAACTGCATAATAACATATTTCCTTGTAGTTCTAAACGCTCTTGTTCTTTCCCCTTTAGCAGAATTTCATCCCAGCTAGGTATATAGTGTCATCAGGGAAATCCCACTAACACCATTAAATTATATCTTTTTTTCACAGAACATGGGATTTATTTTTATTTTAAAATCTTTATTGATCATACCTAGATCCACACTGGAGCTTTGAAAACTTGATCCAATTCTTTCCAACAGCCACCCTTTTATTCCTGTAGGCAAAAGACCATACAATGATTTAGTTTCTCTTTTTGTATCATTGAGGTTTGGGAGAATTGAGTAAGATGTTTTCTATTACCATGTCTAGAGAATCACTGCTTGGCATAGTATATATTAGATCTTCATTATTTTTGTGAGGTATTTTTGACAGCAAAGTTTTTCCTAACTAACACAGGGAAAGAGCTTGCTTTTTTCACTGTGAGGCCTTCAGCTAGGTCCTCATTTATTTTCTGATGTCAGGAAAAAGTGTTGTTTATCTCTCTTGGACCTATACTCTTTGTCCAATGGTGTGGGGCATTGGGCTGTACAGAGATAGACTGGTCTCCAATTGAGCTGTGGTGTGGAACTCCAGGACCCCATGGTGATAATTCACCTACATGGGATGGAAGGAGTTCTCTTATGTCTCCTGGACTCAAGGCTCCTGTCAAAGTTACTGCCCTCTCAGCCCCCATAGGAGAAGCATAGCTAGCAGTCACATAGCAATGTCCTAAGCTTCTGACCTTCAGGCTAGCCTCCTCCCCAGTTACCTAGCAACATTAAAGATACAACATAACATAAGAGGGGCTGCTTGGCCCCACCTCACTCTTTTGTTCGCTTGCTCTTACTCCCCTTACAATATTCTCCTCTCTCTTCCTCTCTTTCCCTCTTTCTCTCAAGCCTTTCTTTTCTCTCTCTACTTTCCCCCTTCTCTCCTCTTGGCCATGGCCAGTCTCTCATTTACCTTCTCTCATTCTCCCTGCCTTTCTATAATAAAGCTCTAAATTCATAGATTGTCTCTGTTCATCAAGCTCACTGCACTTATTCTTGCCTGTGTGAGAACCTCTTTCCCTAAGTCCTCTCTCCCATAACCCGGGGGCACAGAGTGTCCCCCAGGGCCCCTTGTTTTTGGGGACTGCCCCTTGTCCACCAACCCCCTCCCCTCCATGTTGAATGGTGTCAGTGGCTTAGATGCCCACCTGGGGCCTAGTCAAAAGAGTCTAGCAGCACTCCCATATCTGCCTGCCTAGAGCATTGGAGGAATCCTGGTTGGGTGTGGGCTATCCTTCCTTCCCCAGCCCCCTTTTAATTCCCATACAGTGGTAGTGTTTGTATCATAAAATAAACATACCTGGAATGTAGACATTTATTCTGATTTGTACTTAGGAAAATCATTGCCCTAGAGATGCCTTGTTTGTTATTATGTTCCAAATGAACAAATTAATTTCCTACAATAAAAGCACCAGTCATTTTGAGACCAGAAGCTTATAGCAGATTGTACAATACACACACACACACACACACACACACACACACACACACACACACATATTTATATGTGTGTGTGTGTGTATGCACAAAGGACAATATTTCCTAAATCTGGGTCCGTAAACATGTAGAACTCAGAGTTCTTTAGGTGTAGAATGATCTAGTATAGTACCACGATACATATTAGAACCAATATCAGTTTTATTCCTCTCCATTCCACCATAGGTTATGCCTCAGCTTTTAATGGTCTAAGTATTTGATTATTCACAAGGTATTCATATTTTCAAACACCAAGATCCCTATCATAACATGCCTTGCATCTGGATATCATATGATTTTGTTCATGGTTGTGACCAATATGAATTAAAAATATGTGAAGATTTCTAAAGAGATTGTACAATCTTTGCCAATAAGATAGGAATTTTCCTTGATCATCGAGCATTTCCACAGGAACTTAAAGCTATGAGGTACTTTCTATTTCAGCATAGTCTAGTAGAATCTGAACGAAGACCAAAGTGTGGACACTTTGCACCTTCTTAGAATTGGGAACAAAACACCCATGAAGGGAATTACAGAGACAAAGTTTGGAGCTGTGACGAAAAGATGGACCATCTAGAGACTGCCATATCCGGGGATCCATCCCATAATCAGCTTCCGAACGCTGACACCATTGCATACACTAACAAGATTTTGCTGAAAGGACCCAGATATAGCTGTCTCTTGTGAGACTATGCTGGGGCCTAGCAAACAGAAGTGGATGTTCACAGTCAGCTAGTGGATGGATCACAGGGCCCCCAATGGAGGAGCTAGAGAGTACCCAAGGAGTTAAAGGGATCTGCAACCCTATAGGTGGAACAACATTATGAACTAACCAGTACCCCGGAGCTCTTGACTCTAGCTGCATATGTATCAAAAGATGGCCTAGTCAGCCATCATTGGAAAGAGAGACCCATTGGACTTGCAAACTTTATATGCCCCAGTACAGGGGAACACCAGTGCCAAAAAGTGGGAGTGGGTGGGTAGGGGAGTGGGGGGAGGATATGGGGGATTTTTGGGATAGCATTGAAAATGTAAATGAGGAAAATACCTAATAAAAATATTAAAAAATAAACAAATTGGATTTCAGCTTATTGCCTTTGAATTGGTTCCTTCCCCGTGAGTAACATCATGAGATTTGGTTAGCTACATGGATCAGTAAAGCCAGCTGGTACATAGCATTTGATGTTTTAGTGAAAATTTCCCTAGCATGCCAGATGTGATTTTCATTTTTCAGTGAACCTGGCAGTTTTTTTTTCTATATTCTCCTCTATGTATCCCATCTTGATTGTATTAACTATTTCAAGATCTCAAACTAAATAGCAGTGTAAGTTATCCAGAGCTTTGATAACCTTTTCCACTTCTCAAAGATCATGTCGTACCAATAGTCTCAGATAATCTGAAGACGTTCAGAGACAGAATCTAATTATCTCTATATCTGGGATTCTTGAAAAAAATCTTATGAACAGCATTGTAAGCAGGACACTGAATGGCTCTGCTATTACACAATAGTTTTGATGGCTATCCATTTGCTATTGTTCTACAATCTCTGATACTATAAGAAAACCATTTTGGAAATAGTTAAGGGGTCCCAGTATCTGTGAGTCAGTCCATCCATTTGTATATGTTTATATTGCCTTAGACCACGTTGAATGTATAGTCACATTATTGTCTCTCCAGTTCTGTGGCTATCCATTTGCTATTGTTCTACAATCTCTGATATTATAAGAAAACCATCCTGGAAATAGTTAAGGGGTCCCAATATCTGTGAGTCAGTCAATCCATTTGTATGTGTTTATATTGCCTTAGACCACGTTGAATGCATAGTCATATTACTGTCTCTCCAGTTCTGTGGTACCCGCATGTTCCAAAGAATTTCAATGCCCTGTTGTTTCCAGGCTGGTTCTGATTAACTCTCTTTTAACTTAAAATCTTCTGAACTTCAACATAGGAGATACAATCTATTCTCTAAACATCACAACTTTTTTACATTTCCGATGCTGAACCTAAAGTACATGCTAGATCCAAATATCTGAGCACTGTTACCCTGTGTAATTATTCTTTCTCATTTGAATATATTTTGAACATGGGCTATAAAGTTTTATACGAAAAGAGTGCTCCTTTGCAACTGGTAACTTGTTCCCTCCTTCCATATTTGTGAAATTATAAGCTAACGTATTCACCCACCCCTTTTTCCTTCATAGTCTTGATTATTATTGTACATAGCAGAATCCCTCTTGCTTTGATTTTTGTTTTGGTTTTAATTCATCTTTCATTCTTGTGGGAACATTTCTTATGGGACTTCCAACAAGCCTCCCTTAAATGTTTTACCTTTACCAGTGAAGACATATGACTGCTTATCATAGTTTCTTCTAATTTATGCATTATGATTTACTTGAATTTATTTCAATAGACATTGACCCATGCATTTGTAGTGCATCCACATGTTACTGAAACAGTGAAGATTCAACAAAGAGGCTTATGGCGTGATGCAATGTGAAGAAGGATTGCAACACTCACAACATCCTTCTATAAGGACACATAACTCTGAGATATATCATCCTTCATTACATGATTCATAACATGTCACCAAATGCATGCAACTTATTTTACAAAAGGGAGGCTCTTTTTTATATCACATGGGAAAAAGTGTAGTTACTGAGTTTAAGCTGCACCGATGGCTTGTCTTCAGATTGATCATCCTCACACAGTTTACAGTTAAAAGTATATAATGGTTCATTCCAAATATTTCTTGGTAGACAAAAGAAATGTTATTCAACTTACTGGGAGACCCACAAATGACCAGTGACTCTAAGGATGTCAACTTTGGTGAACCAGCAAGTTTATTTGCTACTTCTCATACAAATATGTATAAGAGGTTAATGAATTGAGCCTCAATGATTAAAAGTTAGATCGCTGTATATCTATATATTCCTCTGCATCATGGGTATGGACAAATATGATTCAATATAGAGCTCTAGCATTAACTTGAATGGGAATCAACATTGTTAAAGTTGTTTCAGTAATTCATATAAAGGCAACTCCAGCTTTTTTTGGAGGGGGTTGGTTTTTCGAGACAGAGTTTGTCTGTGTAGCCCTGGCTGTCCTGGAACTCTCTCTGTAGACCAGGCTGGCCTCGAACTCAAAAATCCACCTGCCTCTGCCTCCCAAGTGCTGGGATTAAAGGCATATGCCACTACCACCTATCTTGCAACTCCAGCTTTTTAAAATAGCATTGTATAAAGCTCCACCAGCATAAAAATAGAGTTTAAGGAGAAAATATGAATAAATGCATTCATAAACATTCATCCCCACCTACTTATATGATAGGAATTATTCACTGAATGCATCTAGATTAATTGAATGGCCTCTTGTCAGGGAGAATTTTTGCAAGAATATACATGAGTTTTAGGTTTTTATTTTTATGGCCTATACACATCACATATAGGGATGAATTTATTTAGGATATTTTCATGAAGACACATCACAATAGATTGCAGTTCTCTTGAACCTCATCAAAATGAAAATCATTTTTCTCTGTCTATTAGGTTGCCGTTAACTCCTAGATAATCTTAGTTCATATATTAACATCACACATATATCACACCTTACTTGTATCTATGTTATGTTTACACTCCAAAAAGAGAAAAATCATGATATTTCTTGTTCTTCTTTATGTAAGTTATGTTTTTAATTTTTGTTGCATTTACCTCATGGCTTAAAAACGATAATTATATAATTTGGAGAAGAATAAAATAATACATTGGGCAGATAAAGAGAAGGTTGAACAAAAAGCTGAGAAAGAGAAGAAGAAAATGGAAAGGGAGAGGACGTAGAAGAAGTGGGGAAACTGGAAATTAGGATCAGAAGTATATGGTCTGGAGAAACCGCAAGTTCTAAAAGGTCTTATACATGTGCAAGATTGTAGTGTTATGGTAGATCTGCATAATCTAGGCACACAGCATCTATTCGTATTGACTGAGTTGTAATTTCATTGCCAGGCCATTTTTGGATTGGAGATTTATCACAACAAATTGGAGTACAATTTATTGATTTGAACTCAACTAATCTGAGATAAAAATTCACTGCCCTTAAACCACTGTATGGGGCTTGTCCATCAATATGGGCTCCAGCAGGGTGGATTTGTAGGTGGCTGGGTTTGAAAGGCCTAGAGAATGGCAGAGAGGCACCTACAGTGTAGAGAGCCTTTCTTTGCTAGGTTTCCCTAATCTTTTACTCCCAACCCCATCTTTCCCACCCCAATCAGGGACACAGAAAAAGTGGGTCTTTTTACCCTAAGCTCAACCCTGTGAGTAAAGAAGCAAGAAACAAAGGTACTAAGTTGTCTGGACCAGGTAACTCATTGATATAAAGACAGAAATTTAACCTTTTGTTACTTAAAGATGGGAAATTTCACCTGACGTTCAGAACTAGAAAGGGAATATTAATCACTGACTCAATGTAGAGAGAGCAGTGATAATCACCTGTTATGAACATGTGTTAATTAACTGAAGTCTGACGCTCCAGGTAGAGAGCATAACAGATAGATATTATAATAGGTATTAATTAAATAAATGTCTTTGTCTCATGGTAGAGAGCATATCGAATAGAACATATAACAGGATTGCTGCTCTAGGTAGAGAGAGAGTTTAGCAATTAAAATCTAGCTGCTTCCTATTGGGAGATATTACTGAAAGTTTTAATTAATTGCTTTAAAATGGTATAAAGATATATTGCTGTAATAAGTATTACAGGATAATCATCTTTGTCTAATGTGGGCTCCATGGGAATTTTGGGTGTAAATCCAGGTTTAAAAAGCTGCCTCTTATGAGCAGGTATGATAGTTGTGTGAATCAATTTCATAAAATTTTCAGGAAAATCATGTTCTCTAAAATGGGCTCCACCTGAATTTAGGTTTAGTATCCTGGCATGACAAATTAGAAAGGCCTATATAGGCTAAACAGTGTGAGATTTTGTGTATTGTGGTTGTTTAATTGTTCTTCTAGGACAGAGGAAAACTACAGGTTTTTGTTTGTTTGTTTGTTTGTTTTTATTTGTTTTTAAGGTTACCATTTAAAGGATAAGGTGATTTTGGGAAAATATTTTGTCTTTGTGTTTTAGGAAATGGTGATTAAGATATTTCAACTTCAAGAGTTATATAGAACTTATTTGATAGGGGGATACTCCAAGAAAAACAATATACCAGAGAATTTAAAAAAAAAAAGGTTACCATGATGATATTAGATAGATAGATAGATAGATAGATAGATAGATAGATAGATAGATAGATAGATAGATAGATTAGAATATGTAAACCTTTGGTGAATTTCATCCTCAGTCATGTTGAATTGACCTCCCTTTACTACTGATGTTTTGATTTTTCAGCCAGATCCAAACATGACACAAACATCAGAGACAATCACTGTGTGGCCTTTTTAAGGCTAATGAATTGCTCCATTACCCTACCTTTCCCACTCCCTTCAGAAATATCTCAACACCCATATTCAGCTTGAAGATATTATGAAGATTCTTTGTCCAAATTCCATAGTATTTAAGACTAACTGGGTATGATTATTACTGGTTTTCTTTTATACTAAAAATTTGAAGTACAGGTCTTAGACCCTGTCCATCTATTGTTGTTATTATAAACAGATCTGAGATATATAAGCCTGTGAGTTAAGGGCCAAATAGAAATTTCATGAAGCTGAGTTTATAGTTACTGTGTTTTAAATTATTTTAATCAGAAATGTCTGAGAGTAAGTAACAGAGAAAGGACCAGATCACTTCACTTATGTAATTGGCTTTTAAAAATGACAGAAGTCCACAGAATATGACGTTTAATGCTATCTATTGACTTGTTGTTGAGACTAGTCTTCTCCTGACAATTTTCCCTGTATAGGATTTAAAGAAGAAACTGACCATCTTTGAGCTACTCCAGATGTGGTGGAACAGCCAGGCAAGAATTGCCTCATTTCATCTACAGACATAATACTGTCCAAAGTAAGGACACAAATACAGATAAAGACAGCCTGATTATGCCAAGACAGAGTAGGCTGTTCCTTAATAATCCTGTTTCAGTAAGTCTGTCAAATGCCCAGGGCCTGCAGGCTAAAGACATATGCTCCAATGTGTTTAAGTAAGGAACTGTGCATCTGATCAGCAGTCTCTAATTAATGACTAAGTTTTGGAAGCTGTGTTGGCCTTCCTATATATATATTTTAGTTAATATCATTTGTTCTTAGATTTCTGATAGTGTTGATAACTTAAATAGTCTCCTATCCAACCCAGGATTTTTACTTTTAGAGGGACAGTTTTGGGAGGATAGTTTTCAGATGCCTTTGAATCTAAAGACATAGTCAGATGTAAAATTATAATTCTTATAAGTAAGAATAGAAGACAGAGGTTCCATTTAATTAACAAAGAGGATGGACTGGGTTTAAATCTCTTCTACTTTATAAATTACACAATAGTAATAATTGTGTAAAATTTTATCTTATATAAAATAGTCTTTTAATTGGACAGAAAGCAGGAAAGTAGTGGATATCCCTGGGACTGATTATATCTGATGTTAATTCTGTTTTCCTGTGAGGAGTTGCAAATAAGGAAAGAGTCAGCACTAAGGTGATGTCCTATAAAAAAAAACAAAAAACAAAAAACAAACAAAAAAAACCTTCCCAGCTTATTTTGTAAAATAAAGGAGACCAGATGCCTGAGCAGATAAAGAGAAGATGGAAGATGGAGTTGAAACTTGGTAGAGAGAAGAAAGAGAAAATGAAGAGGGAGTGGACACAGAGTAGGAGGAAGAAGAAAACCAGAGCAGAGGCACAAAGCCTGGAGAAACTGTAGGTTCTAAGGGGTCTCATATTAGTGGAAGATAGTAGTATAGTGACAGGTAGATCTGCCCAATCTAGGCACACAGCATGTACTCATACTAATTTAGTTGTCTTTTAGAGGGGCATATTTGTATTGGAGATTTACTGCCACACATTACTATGCATGCATACTATATTCTCATGTAGAGTTGTTTACTTATGTGTTCAGAGACATCAAATACTCTCCCATGCATGGCCATTTTGAACTGAGATATGTCCTTCCTTCGCAGCCAACATAATAAATTGGATATACTTTCCTTAAAGATTTCTTTGAAGTATCTGTGCTAGAAGCAACCAACAAACTTACATCCAGGTAATGAAAACATGTATTGATAACATTATAAACAAATTATCTCCAGTGAGTTTAGAACAAGGTTTTGACATGGTGAAGGACTTTTCTAACTTCCTTATAGAATATGTCATCCTTTAATACTTTTCAGGGATTAAGCATTGTTATAATTAGGGACAATAAATCAAACTTTCCCTTTCCTGCTCACTAAATGGGACAGTAAAATGCAGCCCTTTAAGTCAATTACAATCATTGCTTAGATAAGAAGGAAGGTAAAGGAAACAAAAGACTCTAATGAGAATACACATTAATATTCATCAATTCAGTCCTAAAATCTGTTAACACTCAAATTTTCCAATTTACATTTTCACAAAGTATTCAGGGATTTCCCAAAATGTGGCAGAGTCCTCTATATATTTTGTCTCCAGTTTTTCTCATAACAGATAGTCAATCTCCTGTCATATTTCCTTTGCCTACAGACATTGATCTACTAATACAGGCTTGGGAGGTAACCATTTCTGTGGTATGGCTCTTGGCATTTAAGCCATTGATCCTCCTTTAAATTTGATATAGCTGTTCGGTTGTGTCCTGTTTTTTTTTAATGGGAAAAAAAACTTGGGTTCTTTTTGAGGATACAGATCAATATCTTCCTCTGAAGCCTCGATCATTTCCCCCTACATTTCATCATTTTACATTTCTTGTCTAACAGGAATAATAACCTTTGTACCCAAATGTTGGGAAAAATCTAGTCCCCATACATTTGTGGACATGTCATGGATATAAGACCTCTAAATTTACAGTTCAACTCCTCTCACATATATTAGACTTAACATTCTCTCTTTTTTTAAATTTGTAATTCCTAATAACTTTTTACTACACATGAACTTGTTATAACTGTTTCAATTAGGCCAGGCTGTATTACAAAATTTCTCAGAAATCAAAGTTTCATAAGCTCCTATTTCAATCATGCCTCTTATTTCAATGCCACTCACTTTTAAATTTTATTTGGCTGTTGATCAAGAAGAGCTGAATATTAACATATTTTCTTTTACTTCCAAAACACTCTTGCTCTTTCACCTGTAGAAGAATTTCATCACACCTAGGGATATATTTACGTCAAGGAAATCCCAATAATACCATTAAATTTTATTTACACACCTTTTCAGACAATGGGTTTTAATTGTATTTTGAAATCTTCATTGACCATACCTATATACACACTGGAACTTTTAATACTTGATTGAATACTTTTCAACAGCAACTCTTTTGTCCCTGTTGGCAAAAAAACATACATTGAATTAGTTTCTATTTTTATATCATTGAGTTTTGGGGTGTTGAGTAAGATGCTTATCCATTGCATTATCTAGAGCAGCACTGCTTGGCATAGCACATATTAGACCTTCATAATTTTATTGAGTTATTTTTGACTGCAAATTATTTCATAGCAAACAAAGAAAACAGTTTACAATTTTCACTGATAGATCTTCAGCTAGGTCCTCATTTCATTTTCTGATGTCAGGAAAATGTGTTGTATATCTCTCTTGGAAGGATGCTTTTTGTCCCAATGGCAGCGCCTGTCTCATAAATTGATAATCCCTAGAATGTATAATTTCATTCTGATTTATACCCAGCTCAACCATTCCCTAGATATGCCTTCTTCACTATTATGTTGCAAATGAACAAATTTCCCACAATAAAAGCACCGGACAGTTTGAGATCACTTACCTATAGCAGATTGCACACAATACATTTGTAAAGTACCATATTTCCTTCAACTAGATCTCGACACATGTAAAGCTCAGAGTTCTCTATGTATAGAATGATCAAATGTAGTACCATAATACATATTAGAAAAAATGTCAGGTGTATCCCTATCAATTCTACCATACGTTGTGCCTCAGTTTTTAATGGTTAAGTACTTGTTTATTCACAAGGTATTCTCATTTTTAAACACCAAGATCCCTATCATAATTTCCCTTGCATCTGGATATCATATGATTTTGTTCATGGCTGTGACCATTATTAACTACATACCATTGAATATTCTACAGAGATTGTACAATCTTTTCCAATAAGAAAGGAATTTTCCTTACTCATCGAGTTTCTCCACAGGAACTTAAACCTTCAAACCCATGTTGTTCTTTCTATTTCAGCATTATCTACTTGAGTCTGAATTTGGATTTCAGAGTATTGTCCTATAATTGTCACCCCTCTTAGTATCATCATTCCACTTGGTTGGCTTCATGGAACAGTTATCCCAGATGATGCATAGCATTTGATATTTTAGTGAAAAATTCCCTATCATGCCAGATGTTATGCGAATTTTTAGGGTGAACCTTGTAGACCATTTTTTCTACCTTCTCCTCTATGTATCACATCTTGATTGCATTGACTTTTTTCAGAACTCAGCTTAAATAACATTGTAAGTCATTCAGATCAGTCAAACATTTTTCCACCTCTCAAAGATGACATCCTACCTCTAGTTTTAGAAAATCTGATGAAGAGCAGAGACAGATTCAAATTATCTCTATATATGGGACTCTCTAAACTACTAATCACAGTATTGTAACTTTGTCACTGAACAGATCTGCTATTACAAAATAGTTTTGGGTTTTTTTTTTTGGTATTTGTTTTTGTTTTGTTTTGTTTTGTTTTGTTTTGATGCCTATACTTTTGCTATTTTTCTCCAATCTCTGATAATTATAATGAAACATACCTGGAAATAGTTAATAGTTCTCAGTGTTCAAGAGTCAGTCCATCCATAAGGATATCTTTATATTGACTTAGCATGTGTGGAACGCATAGATATAATTCTGTCTCTCCAATTCTGTGGTGTCTACATTTTCTCAAGAATTTCTATGTCCATTTTAGTCCAGAGTCTGGTTCAGATTAACTCTCTTTTAATTTAAAATCTTTGTACTTCAACATTGGAGATACAACCTATTCCCTAAACATGATAAGTTTTTTTTATCTTTCTAATACCTTACCTAAAACGCATTCTAGTTCCAAATATCAGAGCACTGTATCCCTGTGTTATTATTTCTTCTCATTTGAATATATTTTGAATAAGGGTTATAAAGTTTTATTCAAAAAGAGTACTCATTTGCAACTGGTAACTAGTTTTGTCCTCTCATATTTGTGAAATTGAAAGCTAATATCTTCCCCCACCCCTTTTTACTTTAAAGTATTGATTTTTTTCACTAGGTATGTATATATTTTTATTAGGTATTTTCTTCATTTACATTTCCAATGCTATCCCAAAGGTCTCCCACATGCTCCTCCACTCACTCCCCCACCCTCCCACTCCCACTTCTTGGCCCTGGCATTCCCCTGTACTGAGGCATATAAAGTTTGCACAACTAATGGGCCTATCTTTCCACTGATGGCCAACTAGGCCATCTTCTGATACATATGCAGCAAGAGACACGAGCTCTGGGGAGTACTGGTTCGTTCATATTGTTGTTCCACCTATAGGGTTGCAGATCCTTTTAGCTCCTTGGGTACTTTCTCTAGGTCCTCCATTGGGGACCCTGTGATCCATCCAATAGCTGACTGTGAACATCTACTTCTGTGTTTGCTAGGCCCTAGCATAGCCTAACAAGAGACAGCTATATCTGGATCCTTTCAGCAAAATCCTGCTAGTGTATGCAATGGTGTCAGCATTTGGCAGGTGATTATGGGATGGATCCCTGGATATGGCAGTCTCTAGATGGTCCATACTTTTGTCTCAGCTCCAAACTTTGTCTCTGTAACTCCTTTCATGGGTGTTTTGTTCCCAATTCTAAGAAGGGGCAAAGTGGCCAGACTTTGGTCTTTGTTCTTCTTGAGTTTCATGTGTTTAGCAAATTGTATCTTATATCTTGGGTATTCTAAGTTTCTGGGCTAATATCCACTTATCAGTGAGTACATATTCTGTGAGTTATTTTGTGATTGAGTTACCTCACTCAGGATGATGCCCTCCAGGTCCATCCATTTGCCTAGGAATTTCATAAATTCATTCTTTTTAAAGGCTGACTAGTACTCCATTGTATAAATGTAACACATTTTCTGTATCTATTCCTCTGTTGAGGGACATCTGGGTTCTTTCCAGCTTCTGGCTATCATAAATAAAGCTGCTATGAACATAGTAGAGCATGTGTCCTTCTTACCACTTGGAACATATTCTGGATATATGCCCAGGAGAGGTATTGCTGGATACTTCGGTAGTACTATGTCCAATTTTCTAAGGAACCGCCAGACTGATTTCCAGAGTGGTTGTATAAGCTTGCAATCCCACCAACAATGGAGGAGTGTTACTCAATCTCTACATCCTTGTGAGCATTTGCTGTCACCTGAGTTTTTGATCTTAGCCATTCTGACTGGTGTGAGGTAGAATCTCAGGGTTGATTTGATTTGCATTTCCCTGATGAGTAAGGAGGCTGAACATTTTTTCAGGTGCTTCTCAGCCATTCTGTATTCCTCAGGTGAGAATACCTTGTGTAGCAATGAGCTCCAGTTTTAATGGGGTTGTTTAATGTTTTGGAGTCCACTTTCTTGAGTTCTTTATATGTATTGGATATTAGTCCCCTATATGATTTAGGATAGGTAAAGATCCTTTCCCAAACTGTTGGTGGCATTTTTTTTTTATTGACGGTGTCTTTTGCCTTACAGAAGCTTTACAATTTTATGAGGCCACATTTGTTGATCCTCAATCTTACAGCAGATGGTATCGCTGTTCTATTCAGGAATTTTTCCCCTGTGCCATATCTTCGAGGCTTTTGCCCACTTTATCCTCTATAAGTTTCACTGACTCTGGTTTTATGGTGTTCCTTAATCCACTTAGATTTGACCTTAGTACAAGGAGATAGGAAGGATCAATTCACATTCTTCTACATGATAACTGCCAGTTGTGCCAGCACCATTTGTTGAAAATGCTGTCTTTTTTTCCACTGGATTGTTTTAGCTCCCTTGTCGAAGATCAAGTGACCATAGGTGTGTGGGTTCATTTCTGGGTCTACAATACTATTCCATTGGTTTACTTGTCTGTCGCTATACCAGTTTTTATCACAATTGCTTTGTAGTACATCTTTAGATCAGGCATGGTGATTTTCCCTGAGGTTCTTTTATCCTTGAGAAGAGTTTTTGCTATCCTAGGTTTTTTGTTATTCCAGATGAATTTGAGGATTGCCCTTATTTCATTGAAGAATTGAGTTAGAATTTTGATAGGGATTGCATTGAATCTGTAGATTAATTTTGACAAGATAGCCATTTTTACGATATTGATCCAGCCAATCCATGAGCATGGGAGATCTTTCCATCTTCTGAGATTTTCTTTAATTTCTTTCTTCAGAGATTTGAAGTTCTTATCATACAGATCTTTCACTTCCTTAGTTAGAGTCATGCCAAGGTATTTTATATTATTTGTGACTATTGTGAAGGTTGTTGTTTCCCTAATTTTTTTTCTCAGTCTGGTTATCCATTGTGTAGAGAAAGGCCATTGACTTGTTTGTGTTAATTTTATATCCAGCTACTTCACTGAAGTATAGGTGTTCTCTGGTGGAATTTTTAGGGTCACTTATATATACTATCATATCATCTGCAAAAAGTGATATTTTGACTTCTTCCTTTCCAATTTGTATCCACTTGATCTCCTTTTGGTGTCGAATTGCTCTGGCTAGGACTTCAAATACTATGTTGAATAGGTAGGGAGAAAGTGGGCAGCCTTGTCTAGTCCTTGATTCTAGTGGGATTGCTTCCAGCTTCTCACATTTTACTTTGATGTCAGCTACTGGTTTCCTGTAGATTGCTTTTCTCATGTTTAGGTATGGGCTTCGAATTCCTGATCTTTCCAAGACTTTTTTCATGTTGGATTTTGTCAAATGCTTTCTCTGCATCTAACCAGATGTGGTTAGATGTGTTTTTTGTCTTTGAGTTTGTTTATATAAAGGATTACATGGATGGATTTCCATATATTAAACCATCCCTGCATCCCTTGAATGAAATCTACTTGGTCAGGATGGATGATTATTTTGATGTGTTCTTGGATTCAGTTAGTAAGAAATTTATTGAGTATTTTTGCATCGATATTCATAAGGGAAAATGGTCTGAAGTTCTCTATATTTTGGGGTCTTTCTGTGGTTTAGGTATCAGTGTAATTGTGGCTTCATAGAATGAATTGGGTAGAGTACCTTCTGCTTTTATTTTGTGGAAAAAATTGTGAAGAAATGGAGTTAGATCTTCTTTGAAGGTCTGTTAGAACTCTTCACTAAACCCATCTGGTCTGAGCTTTTTTTAGTTGGGAGACTATTAATGACTGCTTCTATTTCTTTAGGGGATATAGGACTGTTTAGATCATTAACCTGATCTTGATTTAGCTTTGGTACCTTGCATCTGTCTAGAAATTTCTACATTTCATCCAGGTTTTTCAGTTTTGTTGAGTATAGTCTTTTGTAGAAAGATCTGATGGTGTTTTGGATTTCTTCAGGATCTGTTGGCATGTCTCCCTTTTCTTTTCTGATTTTGTTAATTAGGATGCTTTCACTGTGCCCTCTATTGAGTCTGGCTAAGGGTTTATCCATCTTTTTTGATTTTCTCAAAGAACTAGCTCCTCGTTTGGTTGATTCTTTGAATAGTTCTTGTTTCCACTTGGTTGATTTCGCCTCTGAGTTTGATTATTTCCTGTTGTCTACTCCTCTTTTGTGAATTTGCTTCCTTTTTTTCTAGAGCTTTTAGGTGTGTTGTCAACCTGCTAGTGTGTGCTCTCTCTAATTTTTTTTTTTTTTTTTTTTTTTTTTTGGTGGCACTCAGAGCTATGAGTTTCCCTCTTAGAAATGCTTTCATTGTGTCCCATAAATTTGGGTACGTTGTGGCTTCATTTTCATTAAACTCTAAAAAGTCTTGAAGTTCTTTCTTTATTCCTTCCTTGACCAAGGTATCATTGACAAGATTGTTGTTCAGTTTCTACGTGAATGTTGGCTTTGTATTAATTATGTTGTTATTGAAGATCAGCCTTAGTCCGTGGTGATCTGATAGGATGCTTGGTTCATTTTCACTATTTTTGTATCTGTTGAGGCCTGTTTTGTAAACAATTATCTTGTCAGATTTGGAGAACGTACCATGAGGTGCTGAGAAGGTAAATCCTTTTGTTTTCGCATGAAATGTTTTATAGATATCGTTAAATCCAATTGTTTCATAACTTCTGTTAGTTTCACTGTGCCCCTGTTTAGTTTCTGTTTTCACGATTTGTCCATTGATGAAAGTGTTGTGTTGAAGTCTCCCACTATTGTTGTGTGAGGTGCAATCTGTGCTTTGAGCTTTAATAGTTTCTTTAATGAATGTGGCTGCCCTTGAATTTGGAGCATAAATATTGAGAATTGGGAGTTCATCTTGGAAGATTTTACCTTTGATGAGTATGAAGTGTCCCTCCTTGTCTTTTTTGATAACTTTGGGTTGGAAGTCGATTTTAATAGATATTAGAATGGCTACTCCAACTTGTTTCTTCAGACCATTTGTTTGGAAAATTGTTTTCCAGACTTTCATTCTGAGGTAGTGTCTGTCTTTTTCCCTGAGATGGGTTTCCTGTAAGTAGCAAAATATTGGGTCCTTTTTGTGTAACCAGTCTGTTATTCTATGTCTTTTTTTTTTTTTTTTTTTTTTTTTTTTTGCGGAATTGAGTCCATTGATATGAAGAGATATTAAGGAAAAGTAATTGTTGCTTCCTATTATTTTTGTTGTTAGAGTTGGTATTATGTTCTTGTGGGTATCTTCTTTTAGGTTTGTTGAAGGATTACTTTCTTGCTTTATCTATGGAATGGTTTCCGTCCTTGTATTAGTTTTTTTCTGTTATTATCCTTTGAAGGGGTGGAGTCATAGAAAGATAGTGTGTGAATTTGGTTTTGTCATGGAATACTTTGGTTTCTCCATCTATCATAATTGAAAGTGTGGCTGGGTATGGTAGCCTGGGCTGGCATTTGTGTTCTCTTAGTGTCTTTATAACATCTGTCCAGGATCTTCTGGCTTTCATAGTCTCTGGTGAAAATCTGGTGTAATTCTGATAGGCCTGCCTTTATATGTTACTTGATGCTTTTCCCCTACTGCTTTTAATATTCTATCTTTAGTTCATTTGTTATTCTGATTATTATGTCTTGGGTGGAATTTCTTTTCTTGTCCAGTCTATTTGGAGTTCTATAGGCTTCTTGTATGTTCATGGGCATCTCTTTCTTTAGGTTTGGGAAGTTTTCTTCTTTAATTTTGTTGAAGATATTTGCTGGCCCTTTAAGTTGAAATTCTTCATTCTCATCTACTCCTATTATCTGTAGGCTTGGTCTTCTAATTGTGTCCTGGATTTCCTGGATGTTTTGAGTAAGGATCTTTTTGCATTTTGCATTTCCTTTGATTGTTGTGTCCATGTTTCCTATGGAAACTTCTGCACCTGAGATTCTCTCTTCCATCTTTTGTGTTCTGTTGCTGATGCTCGCATCTATATTTCCAGATTTCTTTCCTAGAGTTTCTATCTCCAGCGTTGTCTCGCTTTGTGTTTTCTTTATTGTGTCTATTTCCCTTTTTAGGTCTAGTATTGTTTTGTTCATTTCCATCACCTGTTTGGATGTTTTCCTGTTTTTCTTTAAGGACCTGTAACTCTTTAGCAGTCTTCTCCTGTATTTATTTAAGTGAGTTGTTAAAGCCCTTCTTGATGTCCTCTACCATCATCATGAGATATGCTTTTAAATCTGGGTCTAGCTTTTCAGGTGTGTTGGGGTGCCCAGGACTGGGCAATTTGGGAGTGCTGCATTCTGATGATGGTGAGTGGCCTTGGTTTCTGTTAGTAAGATTCTTATGTTTACCTTTCACCATCTGGTAATCTCTGGAGTTAGTTGTTATAGTTTTCTCTGATTAGAGATTGTTCCTCTTGTGGTTCTGTTAGCCTCTATTAGCAGACCTGGGAGACCAGCTCTTTCCTCTGAGTTTCAGTGGTCAGAGCACTCTCTCCAGGCAAGCTCTCCTCTTACAGGGAAGGTACACAGATATCTGGGGTTGGACCTGCTCCTGGCACAAGACGAAGGCCCGAAATAGGACCTGTCCCAGATGCTGTTAGCTTCTGTAGTCCACACTCTCTCCTGTGCAGACTAGTCTCAGAGGGATCCGGGAACCAGGATGACTCCCTCAGGTGCTCCAGCAAAGCCCTCCCTGGCAAGGCAGACAACTCTCCTCTTGCAGAGAAGGTGCCTGGATGTTTGGAGCCTGAAATGGGGTCTGCCTCAGAAACGGTCCTCTAGGGACCTTGGGGCTGTCCGCAGACTCCGAACCCAGGTGACTCAGTCTTGGCACCGACTGGAAGGGACTTGTGACTCTGGTCAGGCCAGGTTTTCTGCTTCCCTAATGCTGTCTCAGATCTCACGTGATTGGATTGTAACAGAAGTTGTGTTCCACTCACCAGAGGTCCTAAGATCCCATGGAGAGTCCTCTAGGGGCCTTGGGGGTGTCCACCAACTCCACCACCAAGGTGACCTCATGCTGGCGCCGACCAGAAAGGCTAAAGTACTGATTATTATTGTGCATAGCAGAATCCTGCTTTGTTTGATTTTTCCTTTTGTTTTTTAATTCATCTTTAATTCCTGTGGGAAAATTCCTTGTGGTAACGCCATCAAGCCTCCTTTAAATGTTTTATATCCAACAGTGAAGGCAAATGACTGCTTACCATAGTTTCTTCTAAGTTGTGCATTATTATTGACTTGCAATTATTTCAATAGATAATGAGTCATGCATTTGAAGTGCATCTCCATACTACTAACCCAGTCATATTTCAGCAATGAAGCATTTGATCTGATGTTATGTAAAGAAATATTTTCACACTCACATCATCCTTCTGTTAAGTACACACGAAACTGAGATATAGCATCCTTCATTTCATGATTCATAACTTGTCAGTGACTGCATGCCACTTATGTAACAAAAAGGAAGCACTTCTTTTCATATCACATGTGAAAAGGTGTAGTTATTGAGTTTAGGTTGCACAGATTGCTTATATTCAGATTGATCATCATCATACAGCTTATACTTAAAATTAATTAATGGTTGCTCTCCAAATAGTTCTTGGTAGACAAAAGGAATTTTATTTACCTTTCTGGGGGACCCACAAATGACCAGTGTCTCCAAGGAAGTCAACTTTGGTGAACAAACAATTTTATTTGGTAATTCTCATACAATTATGGGTAAGAGGTAATGAAAAAAAGTTTGATAATTAAAAGTTAGATGGTTGTATATCTATATATTCCTCTGTATCATGGGAATGCACACACATGATTCAATATAAATCTGTATCATTAACTTGAATGGGAATATGCGCTGTTAAAGTTGTTTCAGTAATTCACATAAAGGCAACTCCAGATTTTTAAAACAGGTTTGAATAAATATCTACCAGGAAATAAAAGGAAAGAATAGGGACAAAGTATTAATAAAGTCATTCAGAAACATTATTCAATAATTGCTATTATGATGGCCATACTGCATCCATTGAAAATATCTACATTTAGTGGATGGCTCTTGTCAGGGAGAACTTTGATATGAATGTACATGAGTTTGTGGTTTATATTTTTGTGGCCTATTTATATCACTTTTTGGGATGTATTCATTTAAGATACTTTCATGAAGGCATAGCACAATAAAGTGTAGTTCTTGAACATTGCCAGAATAAGTAATTTTTCTCTGCCCATTGGGTTGCCTTTACCTCCCAGACAATCTTGGTTTTTATATTAACCTAACACATATTCAAAATGTAACTATATCTGTGTTAAATCTTCAATCTAAGAAGGGGAAAATCATGATATTCGTTATTCTGCATTATATAAATTAAAATATTTTATGCTGATTCACCTCATGGCCCAAAAATGAAAATTATATTATTTAGTGAATGATGAAACATTATATTGGGCAGACAAAGGGAAGGTGGAGTGGAAAGTAGGAAAAGAGAAGATAGAGAAAATGGAAAAGGGAGAGGACACGGAGTAAGGGGAAGAAGAAGAAAAGAGGAGCAGAAACACATGGCCTGAGGAAACCTTAAGTTTTAAAGGGTCTCACAGATGTAGAAGTTGATAGTATAGTGGTAGATCTGCCCAATTTGGGCACACAGCATGTATTCATATTAACTGAGGTGTGTTTTCATTGCCAGGCCATTTTGGGGTTGGAGAGTGACAACAATAAAATGGAGTCCAATGTATTGATTTGAACTCAACTAAACTGAGATAAAAATTCACTGCCCTCAAACACCTGAACGGGCTTGGGTAGTGATATAGGATGAAGCAGTGTGGATTTAGTGGTGGCAGGGTTTGAGGGGCCTGCAGAGAATGGCAGAGAGGCATCTACACTGAATGAGAGACGTTCAGTGTTCTCTTTGATTTATACTCATTCCCCACATTGCCTCCACCACACCAAACAATGACAAAAAAATGTGGGTATTTGTAAATTCAGCTCCTCCCTGTAAATAAAGAATCAGGAAACAAAGGTACAAAGTTCTCTGGACCAGGTAACACATTGATACAAAGGCAAAAATGTAACCATTTGATACTTAAAGACGGGAAATTACACATGCAGTTCAGAACTAGAAAGGGAATATTAGTAACTGACTCCAAGAAGAGAGAGCAGTGAGAATTGCCTGATATGAACAAGTGTTAATTAACTAAAGTCTGTAGCACCAGGTTGAGAGCATAACATACAGATATTATAATAGGTATTAATTAAATAAGTGTCTGTGTCTCCGGGTAGAAAGCACAACAAATAGATGGTATAACAGGATGTCTGCTCTACGCAGAGAGTTTAACAATTAAAATCCAGCTGCTTCCTATTGGGAGATATTAGTAAAAATGTTAATTAATTGCTTTAAAAGTGGTATAAAGTTATAGTGCTCTAATAAATCTTATAGGATACCCATATTTTCTCTGACATGGGCTTCCTGTGAATTTTCTGTTTAAATCCAGATTTGAAAACCTGCCACTTATAAATAGATATAGATAGACCTGTGAATCAATTTAATAAAGTCTGCAGGAGACTCATACCATCTAATGTAGACTCCATAGGAATTTAGGTTTAGTATACTTTCATGACAAATTAGAAAGGCCTATATACAATAAACTGTGTGTGATTTGGAGTATTGTGGTTCTTTTATTCTTTATCTATGGCAGAGTGCAATGTACAGGTTTTTCTGGTTACAAGTTGAAGGATATGCTGATTTGGGGAAAATGTCTTCTATTTGTGTTTTTGAAAATATGATTAAGGTATCTACACTTTCCAGAGTTATATAGATCATATTTGATAGATAGAGATTACTGAAAATCTAGATTCTAGAGAATAAAAGAAAAACTTTATGTTGATGATAGTAAAGTTTTCTTTTGAGATATATGTATACATTACATTATATACATCTTCGGTGAATTTCATCAACAAACATGCTGAACTAACTATCCTGCCTGAACTACTGATGTTTTGTTTTTTCATCCAGATCTAGTCACTACATAGACATTAGAACAATCGTTGGGGTGGCCTTCTTCAGGCCAATGAATTCCCACATTTCCCTACCCTTCCCACTCCCTTCAGAAATATCTCAACACCCATATCAGCTTGAAGAAGTTATGAAGTGTCATTGTCCCAGTTTCATAGTGTTAAGGGCTGGGTGTGGTTATTATTGGTTGTCATGTGAAAAGCTACTGAAACTTTTGAAACACAGTTCTTAAACCCAGTCCTTCTATTGCTGTAATTATAAACAGATTTGAGATGTTGAACCCTGTGAGTTAAGTGCCAAATAGTAATTTCATGGACCTGAGTTTGTAGTTAGGGGGTTTTAAGTTACTTTATTCAGAAATGCCTGAGAGTAAGTAACAGAGAACAGTGCAGATCATTTCACATATTGTTGGTTTTTAAAAAATGTCAGAAGTCCAAAGAACATGATGTTTAATGTTATTTATTCACTTGCTGTTTAGACTACTCTGCCCCTGACAGTTTTCCCTGTATTGGATACAAAGAAGAAAGCAAGCATCTTTGAGTTACTCCAGATGAGGTGAAACAGCCACTAGGCAGGAATTGCCTCACTGCATCTACAGACATAATATTGTCCAAAGTAAGAACACAAATAAAGATTAAGATAACCTGATTATGCCAAGACAGAGTAGGCTTTTCCTTAATATGCCTGTTGCTGTAAGTCTGTCAAATGACTACGGCCAATTGGCTAAAGACATATGCTCCAATGTGTTGAAGTAAAGGACTGTCCAATTGATCAGTGGTCTAATTAAATAGGCTAAGTTTTGGAAGCGGTGTTGGCTTTCCAATATATTTTTAGTTAATATTAGTCATTCTTGGATTTCTGATGAGATAGAAAAACTTCATAGTCCTAGCCAATCCCGGCTTTTTACTTTGAAAGGAACATTTATGAGATCATGGATGGCAGACGGCATTCAATCCAAAGCCAAGCTATAGCCAGATGTAGAATTATAAATTTTAAGTCAGTATAGAAGACAGATTTCTATTTAATTACAAACATGATGGAGTGGGAGTTAGGTTTCTTGTACTTTCTAAATTAAAAAAAACAGTAATAGTTGTATTCAATTATATCTAAGAGAAAATACTCTTTTAATTAAACAAAAAAGGGGAAGTGTTGGATAACCAGGGGAATGATTATATTTGAGGTTACTTCCATTCTCCTATGAGAGGTTGCAAACAAGAAATGAGTCATCATTCAGGTGATTTCTAGTATACTTTCCCAGTTTAAGTTGTAAAATAAAGAAGAGCTGATGACTGAGCAGATAAAGAAAGATGGTTGGAATGTTGTAGGAGAGAAGAAAGGAAAAAATCAAGAGGGAGAGGATGCAGAGCATGAAGAACAAGAAGAAAAGGAGAGCAGAAACACATGGACTGGAGAAGCCTCAAGTACTAAAGGGTCTCATAGATGGGGATGATGCTAATATAGTGTTATGGTAGATCTGCACAATCTAAGTTCACAGAATGTATGCATATTAAATGAGTTGTCTTTTCATTACTGGGATGTTGGGCTTTAGTGGGGTTTAGGGGAAGAGGGTGGAGGGAAGAGTTCATGTCATGCCAGAGTTCCTTCGCTCTCAGCAGGTGGACACAGGAGGACTTCCAGATGATTTCCACTGTGCCCCGGATATCCTTCATGCTGTGTGAAGCCACTGGACTCCCTCGACATTGGGTGGACAAAGGGAAGCCCCTGATACAAGGGGCCCTGTGTAGACACCCCCAGCTCTGGAGATACAGGAAAGAGGGTAGAGGGAGAGAGGTTCCCATGCAGGTGAGAGTCCTTAGTCAGGTCCATGGCTGGAGCACAGGAAGACCTGTCTATAACTGGAGATTTGACTTGGCTCACTTGGAGAAAGCCTATAACATTGTCCAAGCACAGCAGACCTTGGTGAACATAGACAGTCTATGGTTTTAGAGATTTATTGTAGAAAGTCAGGGAGAAAAGAGAGAAAGTAGAAAGAGAGGGACCAGCCATAGCCAATAAGAGGGAAGGGGAAGGGGAAGGGGGGAAATGCAAGAAAGAGGAAAAGCTAGATTGTAAGAGGTTAGAGAGATAGAGCAAGGAGAGAGAGAACACAGTAAGAAGGGGCTAAGCAGCCCCTCTAATAATGGGCTGTTATCTTGTTGTTGCTAGGTAACTGGGAGGAGTATAGCCTTAAGGTCAGATGCTTGGAACATTGTGTGTGTGGGACTAAAAGCTGTGCTTCTTCTGTGGAGATTGTGTGGTAGTAACTTCTACAGGAGACATGGGTCTAGGAGACATGAGGGAACGAGTTCCATCCCATGTAGGTGGGAATTTTTTTTTTCATTTTTTATTAGGTATTTAGCTCATTTACATTTCCAATGCTATACCAAAAGTCCCCCATACCCACCCACCCCCAATCCCCTACCCACCCACTCCCCCTTTTTGGCCCTGGCGTTCCCCTGTACTGGGGCATATAAAGTTTGCAAGTCCAATGGGCCTCTCTTTCCAGTGATGGCCGTCTAGGCCATCTTTTGATACATATGCAGCTAGAGTCAAGAGCTCCGGGGTACTGGTTAGTTCATAATGTTGTTCCACCTATAGGGTTGCAGATCCCTTTAGCTCCTTGGGTACTTTCTCTAGCTCCTCCATTGGGAGTCGTGTGATCCATCCATTAGCTGACTGTGAGCATCCACTTCTGTGTTTGCTAGGCCCCAGCATAGTCTCACAAGAGACAGCTACATCTGGGTTCTTTCAATAAAATCTTGCTAGTATATGCAATGGTGTCAGCGTTTGGATGCTGATTATGGGGTGGATCCCTGGATATGCCAGTCTCTACATGGTCCATCCTTTTGTCTCAGCTCCAAACTTTGTCTCTGTAACTCCTTCCATGGGTGTTTTGTTCCCAATTCTAAGGAGGGGCATAGTGTCCACTCTTCAGTCTTCATTCTTCTTGAGTTTCATGTGTTTAGCAAATTGTATCTTATATCTTCGGTAGCCTAGGTTTGGGGCTAATATCCACTTATCAGTCAGTACATATTGTGTGAGTTCCTTTGTGAATGTGTTACCTCACTCAGGATGATGCCCTCCAGGTCCATCCATTTGCCTAGGAATTTCATAAATTCATTCTTTTTAATAGCTGAGTAGTACTCCATTGTGTAGATGTACCACATTTTCTGTATCCATTCCTCTGTTGAGGGGCATCTGGGTTCTTTCCAGCTTCTGGCTATTATAAATAAGGCTGCTATGAACATAGTGGAGCATGTGTCCTTCTTACCCGTTGGGGCATCTTCTGGATATATGCCCAGGAGAGGTATTGCTGGATCCTCCAGTAGTACTATGTCCAATTTTCTGAGGAACCGCCAGACTGATTTCCAGACTGGTTGTACAAGCCTGCAATCCCACCAACAATGGATGAGTGTTCCTCTTTCTCCACATCCACGCCAGCATCTGCTGTCACCTGAATTTTTTATCTTAGCCATTCTGACTGGTGGGAGGTGGTATCTCAGGGTTGTTTTGATTTGCATTTCCCTGATGATTAAGGATGTTGAACATTTTTTCAGGTGCTTCTCTGCCATTCAGTATTCCTCAGGTGAGAATTCTTTGTTCAGTTCTGAGCCCCATTTTTTAATGGGATTATTTGATTTTCTGAAGTCCACCTTCTTGAGTTCTTTATATATGTTGGATATTAGTCCCCTATCTGATTGAGGATAGGTAAAGATCCTTTCCCAATCTGTTGGTGGTCTTTTTGTCTTATTGACGGTGTCTTTTGCCTTGCAGAAACTTTGGAGTTTCATTAGGTCTCATTTGTCAAATCTCGATCTTACAGTACAAGCCATTGCTGTTCTGTTCAGGAATTTTTCCCCTGTGCCCATATCTTCAAGGCTTTTCCCCACTTTCTCCTCTAAAAGTTTCAGTGTCTCTGGTTTTATGTGAAGTTCCTTGATCCACTTAGATTTGACCTTAGTACAAGGAGATAAGTATGGATCGATTCGCATTCTTCTACACGATAACAACCAGTTGTGCCAGCACCAATTGTTGAAAATGCTGTCTTTCTTCCACTGGATGGTTTTAGCTCCCTTGTCGAAGATCAAGTGACCATAGGTGTGTGGGTTCATTTCTGGGTCTTCAATTCTATTCCATTGGTCTACTTGTCTGTCTCTATACCAGTACCATGCAGTTTTTATCACAATTGCTCTGTAGTAAAGCTTTAGGTCAGGCATGGTGATTCCACCAGAGGTTCTTTTATCCTTGAGAAGACTTTTTGCTATCCTAGGTTTTTTGTTATTCCAGATGAATTTGCAAATTGCTTCTTCTAAATCGTTGAAGAATTGAGTTGGAATTTTGATGGGGATTGCATTGAATCTGTAGATTGCTTTTGGCAAGATAGCCATTTTTACAATTTTGATCCTACCAATCCATGAGCATGGGAGATCTTTCCATCTTCTGAGATCTTTAATTTCTTTCTTCAGAGATTTGAAGTTTTTATCATACAGATCTTTCACTTCCTTAGTTCGGGTCATGCCAAGATATTTTATATTATTTGTGACTATTGAGAAGGGTGTTGTTTCCCTAATTTCTTTCTCAGCCTGTTTATTCTTTGTATAGAGAAAAGCCATTGACTTGTTTGAGTTTATTTTATATCCAGGTACTTCACCGAAGCTGTTTATCAGGTTTAGGAGTTCTCTGGTAGAATTTTTAGCGTCACTTATATATACTATCATGTCATCTGCAAAGAGTGATATTTTGACTTCTTCTTTTCCAATTTGTATCCCCTTGATCTCCTTTTGTTGTCGAATTGCTCTGGCTAATACTTCAAGTACTATGTTGAAAAGGTAGGGAGAAAGTGGGCAGCCTTGTCTAGTCCCTGATTTTAGTGGGATTGCTTCCAGCTTCTCTCCATTTACTTTGATGTTGGCTACTGGTTTGCTGTAGATTGCTTTTATCATGTTTAGGTATGGGCCTTGAATTCCTGATCTTTCCAACACTTTTATCATGAATGGGTGTTGGATCTTGTCAAATGCTTTTTCTGCATCTAACGAGATGATCATTTGGTTTTTGTCTTTGAGTTTGTTTATATAATGGATTACATTGATGGATTTTCGTATATTAAACCATCCCTGCATCCCTGGAATAAAACCTACTTGGTCAGGATGGATGATTGCTTTAATATGTTCTTGGATTCGGTTAGTGAGAATTTTATTGAGGATTTTTGCATCGATATTCATAAGAGAAATTGGTCTGAAGTTCTCTATCTTTGTTGGGTCTTTCTGTGGTTTAGGTATCAGAGTAATAGTGGCTTCATAAAATGAGTTGGGTAGAGTACCTTCTACTTCTATTTTGTGAAATAGTTTGTGCAGAACTGGAATTAGATCTTCTTTGAAGGTCTGATAGAACTCTGCACTAAACCCGTCTGGTCCTGGGCTTTTTTTGGCTGGGAGACTATTAATAACTGCTTCTATTTCTTTAGGTGATATGGGACTGTTTAGATGGTCAACTTGATCCTGATTCAACTTTGGTACCTGGTATCTGTCCTGAAATTTGTCCATTTCGTACAGGTTTTCCAGTTTTGTTGAATATAGCCTTTTGTAGAAGGATCTGATGGTGTTTTGGATTTCTTCAGGATCTGTTGTTATGTCTCTCTTTTCATTTCTGATTTTGTTAATTAGGATTTTGTCCCTGTGTCCTTTAGTGAGTCTAGCTAAGGGTTTATCTATCTTGTTGATTTTCTCAAAGAACCAACTCCTCAGTTGGTTAATTCTTTGAATAGTTCTTCTTGTTTCCACTAGGTTGATTTCACCCCTGAGTTTGATTATTTCCTGCCGTCTTCTCCGCTTGGGCAAATTTGCTTCCTTTTTTTCTAGAACTTTTAGATGTGTTGTCAAGCTGCTAGTATGTGCTCTCTCCCGTTTCTTCTTGGAGGCACTCAGAGCTATGAGTTTCCCTCTTAGAAATGCTTTCATTGTGTCCCATAGGTTTGGGTACGTTGTGGCTTCATTTTCATTATACTCTAAAAAGTCTTTAATTTCTTTCTTTATTCCTTCCTTGACCAAGGTATCATTGAGAAGAGTGTTGTTCAGTTTCCACGTGAATGTTTGCTTTCCATTATTTATGTTGTTATTGAAGATCAGTCTTAGGCCATGGTGGTCTGATAGGATACATGGGACAATTTCAATATTTTTGTATCTGTTGAGGCCTGTTTTGTGACCAATTATATGGTCAATTTTGGAGAAGGTCCCGTGAGGTGCTGAGAAGAAGGTATATCATTTTGTTTTAGGATAAAATGTTCTGTAGATATCTGTCAGGTCCATTTGTTTCATAACTTCTGTTAGTTTCACTGTGTCCCTGGTTACTTTCTGTTTCCACGATCTGTCCATTGATGAAAGTGGTGTGTTGAAGTCTCCCACTATTATTGTGTGAGGTGCAACGTGTGCTTTGAGCTTTACTAAAGTGTCTTTAATGAATGTGGCTGCCCTTGCATTTGGAGCGTAGATATTCAGAATTGTGAGTTCCTCTTGAAGGATTTTACCTTTGATGAGTATGAAGTGTCCCTCCTTGTCTTTTTTGTAAACTTTGGGTTGGAAGTCGATTTTATCCGATATTAAAATGGGTATTCCAGCTTGTTTCTTCAGACCATTTGCTTGGAAAATTGTTTTCCAGCCTTTCACTCTGAGGTAGTGTCTGTCTTTTTCCCTGAGATGGGTTTCCTGTAAGCAGCAGAATGTTGAGTCCTGTTTGTGTAGCCAGTCTGTTAGTCTATGTCTTTTTATTGGGGAGTTGAGACCATTGATATTAAGAGATATTAAGGAAAAGTAATTGTTGCTTCCTGTTATTTTCATTGTTAAAGTTGGCATTCTGATCTTGTGGCTGTCTTCTTTTAGTTTTTTTGAGGGATTATCTTCTTGTTTTTTCTAGGGCATGGTTCCCGTCCTTGTATTGGTTTTTTTCTGTTATTATCCTTTGAAGGGCAGGATTCGTGGAGAGATAATGGGTGAATTTAGTTTTGTCGTGGAATACTTTGGTTTCTCCATCTATGGTAATTGAGAGTTTGGCTAGATATAGTAGTCTGGGCTGGAATTTGTGTTCTCTTAGTGTCTGTATAACATCTGTCCAGGCTCTTCTGGCTTTCATATTCTCTGGTGAAAAATCTGGTGTAATTCTTATAGGCTTGCCTTTATATGTTACTTGACCTTTTTCTCTTACTTCTTTTAGTATTCTATCTTTATTTAGTGCATTTGATGTTCTGATTATTATGTGTCGGGAGGAATTTCTTTTCTGGTCCAGTCTATTTGGAGTTCTGTAGGCTTCTTGTATGTTCATGGGCATCTCTTTCTTTAGATTTGGGAAGTTTTCTTCAATAATTTTGTTGAAGATGTTTGCTGGTCCTTTGAGTTGAAAATCTTCATTCTCATCCACTCCTATTATGCGTAGGTTTGGTCTTCTCATTGTGTCCTGGATTTCCTGGATGTTTTGAGTTAGGATCTTTTCGCATTTTCCAATTTCTTTGATTGTTGTTCAGATGTTCTCTATAGAATCTTCTGCACCTGAGATTCTCTCTTCCATCTCTTGTATTCTGTTGCTGATGCTGGCATCTATGGTTCCAGATTTCTTTCCTAGGGTTTCTATCTCCCGCGTTGCCTCACTTTGGGTTTTCTTTATTGTGTCTACTTCCCTTTTTAGGTCTAGTATGGTTTTGTTCATTTCTATCACCTGTTTGGATGTGTTTTCCTGTTTTCCTATAAGGACTTCTACCTGTTTGGTTGTGTTTTCCTGTTTTTCTTTAAGGACTTGTAACTCTTTAGCAGTGTTCTCCTGTATTTCTTTAAGTGAGTTATTAAATTCCTTCTTTATGTCCTCTACCATCATCATGAAAAATGCTTTTAAATCCAGGTCTACCTTTTCAGGTGTGTTAGGGTGCCCTGGACTGGGCGAAGTGGGAGTGCTGGGTTCTGATGATGGTGAGTGGTCTTGGTTCCTGTTAGGATTTTTACGTTTACCTTTTGCCACCTGGCAATCTCTGGAGTTAGTTGTTATAGTTTTCTTTGTTTAGAGATTGTTCCTCTGTTGATTTTGTTACCCTCTATCAGCAGACGTGGGAGACTAGCTCTCTCCTCTGAGTTTCAGTGGTCAGAGCAGTCTCTGCAGGCAAGCTCTCCTCTTTCAGGGAAGGTGCACAGTTATCTGGTGTTTGGGCCTCCTCCTGGCTGAAGATGAAGGCCCAAAACAGGATCTTTCCCAGAAGCTGTGTTGCTTTGGCCAGGAAGGTGGTCGGTTGTCTGGAGCCGAAGATGGCACCGCCTCAGAAGCTCCCTGGCTCTCGCCTGTCCCAGAAACGACTGGCCTCTGTTTTCCACACCTTCACCCGTGCAGCCTGCCCTCTGCGGGGTCCCAGAGCCAAGGAGGCTCCCGCTGGGGCCTGAGGCACAAACCTCTCGGGCTGGCAGATCCCTGTGCACTCACCAGGAAGGTGGTCGGTTGTCTGGAGCCAAAGATGGTGCCGCCTCAGAAGCTCTGTGGCTCTCCGTAGGTGGGAATTGCAACCACCTGGTACTGAGGAGGTTCAGTCCTCAGCTTGACTGGAGACAAGCCTGTATGTGCATAGCCCATTGACCCACACTGTGACATATTTGTGTTAGTGATTTACTGCAACAAATGGCTATGCATGATACCACATTCATGTACAGTTGGTTAATTATCTGTTCACAGACATCAAATACTCTCCCATGCATGGCCACATTGAATTGTGGTATGTCCTTCATTCACAGGCAGCATAATGGATTAGATACTTTTTCATTAACGATTTTTTTGAAGTTTCTGTTTTAGAAGCAGCTAACAAACTTCCATCAATGTAATGAAAAGTTATGCACTGATGAAATTATCTAAAATGTTTTTCCAGTGTTTTTTTTATTACATATTTTCCTCATTTACATTTCCAATGCTATACCAAAAGTCCCCCATACCCACCCACCCCCACTCCCCTACCCACCCACTCCCCCTTTTTGGCCCTGGCGTTCCCCTGTACTGGGGCATATAAAGTTTGCGTGTCCAATGGGCCTCTCTTTCCAGTGATGGCCGACTAGGCCATCTTTTGATACATATGCAGCTAGAGTCAAGAGCTCCGGGGTACTGGTTAGTTCATAATGTTGTTCTACCTATAGGGTTGCAGATCCCTTTAGCTCCTTGGGTACTTTCTCTAGCTCCTCCATTGGGAGCCCTGTGATCCATCCACTAGCTGACCTTGAGCATCAACTTCTGTGTTTCCTAGGCCCCGGCATAGTCTTACAAGAGACAGCTCTATCTGGACCTGGAGGGCATCATCCTGAGTGAAGTAACACAATCACAAAGGAACTCACACAATATGTACTCACTGATAAGTGGATATTAGCCCAAAAACTTAGGATACCCAAGATATAAGATACAATTTGCTAAACACATGAAACTCAAGAAGAATGAAGACTGAAGTGTGGACACCATGCCCCTCCTTAGAATTGGGAAAAAACACCCATGGAAGGAGTTACAGACAAAGTTTGGAGCTGTGACGAAAGGATGGACTATCTAGAGACTGCCATATCCAGGGATCCACCCCATAATTAGCTTCCAAACGCTGACACCTTTGCATACACTAGCAAGAATTTCGAGTGTTTTTTAAACAAGATTTTGACATGGTGAAGGAATTCCCTTCTTACACTGTAGAATTGACCCTTTCATATTTTTCATAAATTAATCATTGTTATCATTACTGAAAATAAGGCAAACTTTTCTCGTTCCTGCTCACTAAAAGAGACAGTAGACTGCAGTTCTTTAAATCAATCGCAATCATTACTTAGATCAGAAGGAAGGTAATGAAAACAAAAGACTGTAATAGGAATACTCATTAGTATTTACCACTACAGCTCAAAATCTATTAACATTCAAAATTTTCCCTTTTACTTTTTCATAGCATATGCAGGGAATTCCGAAGAGTTTGCAGAACACTCTATATCCTTTTTCTCCTGATTCTCTTTTAACACATAGTAAGTCTCCTATCATATTTCCTTTGCCTACAAGACACTGATCAGCTAATACAGACTTGGAGATAACCAATTCTGTGGTAGGGCTCTTGGCATTCAAGCTATTTTTCCTCCTTTAAATTTGATATCTTTTTTCTGGTTATTTCCTGTGTGTGTAAAATGGGCAAAGCCTTGGGTTGTTTTGTGTATATTTATCAATATCTCCCCCCTGAAGCTTCCTACTTTTTCTACTACAGTTCATCATGGTAAGTTTCTTGTCTCACAGGAATATGAACCCCTGTACCCAAATGTTGGTAAAGACCTTGTCCCCATACATTTATGGGCATGTCTTGGATATAAGACCTCTAGTTAGATATTTGACCATCTGCACACACAAATTATACTTAACTTTCTCTCTCTCTCTCTCTCTCTCTCTCTCTCTCTCTCTCTCTCTCTCTCTCTCTCTGTGTGTGTGTGTGTGTGTGTGTGTGTAAAATTCCTGATCATTTTCTACTACCTATGAACATTGTAAAAGCCTTTAAATTATTGCACTATGTATTTCAAATTTTCTGGAATTCAAAGATGCATAAGCTCTTATTTCAATCAATCCTCCTATTTCAATGCCATTTATTTCCAAATATTATTTGGCATTTGATCAAGAACAGCTGAATATTAACATATTTCCTCGTACTACCAAACACTCTTATTCTATCACCTGTAGTAGATTTTCTTCACAGCTAGGGATTCAGTGTCCAAGAAAATCCCACTAATACAATTAAATTATATTATATAATTTTTGAGAGACCATGTGTTTTATTTCTATTTTTAAACCTTCATTGATCATACCTAGATCCACAATAGAACTTTGAATACTTGATTGGATGCTTTCCAACAGCCACTCTTTTGTTCCTGTAGGCAAAAGACAATACATTGAATTAGTTTCTTTTTTCTTTTCATTTCTTTTCTTTTCTTTTCTTTTTTTCTTTTTTTTTTTTTTTTTTTTTTGCATCTTTGAGTTATGGGAAGATTGAGTAAGATGTTTTCTGTTGCTCTATATAAAGAATAATTGTTGGCATAGCATATATTAGATCTTCATAATTTTTGTGAGGTACTTTTGACTGCAAATTCTTTCCTAGCTAACAAAGGGAAACAGCATGTTTTTTCTATGTGAAGCCTCCACCTAGGTTCTCATTTATTTTCTGATGTCATGAAAATATTTTATTTATCTCTCTTGAATGTATGCTGTTTGTCCAACAGTAGTGCTTGTCTCATAAAATTAACACACCAGGAATTTAGACTTTCATTTTGGTTCATACCTAGGACAACCATTGCCCTGGAGATGCCCTTTTGTTATTATGTTGGAAATGAACAAATTTCCCACAATAAATGCACTGAACATTTTGAGACCAGATACCTATATCAGATTGCACAGAATTCACAAAGGGCAATATTTCCTAAATCTGGGTTTCTAAACATGTACAATTCAGAGGTCTCTATGTGTATGATGATGTAGTGTAGTTCCATGATACATATTAGAACCAATATCAGTTGTATCCCTCTCCATTCCACCATAGGATGTATCTTAGTTTTTAATGGTCTAAGTACTTGATTATTCACAAGGTATTCACATTTTTAAACACCCAGATCACTATCATACCATGCCTTGCATCTTAATATGATGTGTTCATGGCTATGACAAATATTAATTTAATATCAGTGAAGATTTCTAAAGATATTGTACAATCTTTTCCAATAAGATAGAAATTTTCCTTGTTCATCTAGGCTTTCCATAAGAATTTATAGCTGCAAAACCGTTTTGTATTTCTATTTCAGCATGGTCTAAATGAGTCTGAATTTAGATTTCAGCTTATTCCCTTTGATTTGGTTCCATCCCTGTAACATCATGCCACTTGGTTTGCTTCATGGGTCAGTAATACCAGCTGCTATATAGCATTTGATATTTCAATGAAAATTTCCCTAGCACGCAAGGTGTCACTTTCTTTTTTGAGTGAACCTAGCAGACCATTTTTTATATAGTCTCCTATATGTATCCCATCTTGGTTGCATTAACTCTTTTCAGAGTTCAACCTAAGTAACAGTGTAAGTCATCCATATCTGCCGAAGCCTTTTCTACCTCTCAAAGACTATATCTTACCAAGAGTCTCCACAATTCTAAAGAAGTTCAGAAACAGAATCTAATTATCTATATATTTGGGATATTTGAAAGAACTTATAAATAGCATTGTAGGATGGGCACTGAAGAGTTCTGCTATTACACAATAGTTTTTTATGTCTATCCATTTGCTATTGTTCTACAATCTTTAATATTATAACAATAACTCCCTGGAAATAATTAAGGGGTCCCAGTTTCTGTGAGTCAGTCCATCCATTTCTACGTCTTTATATTGCCTTAGACCACATTGAATGCATAGTCATAATACTGTCTCTCCAGTTCTGTGGTACCCACATTTTCCAAAGAATTTCAATGTCCTTTTATGACCAGTCTGGTTCTGATTAACTCCTGTTTAATTGAAAATCTTCTGAACTGAATCATTGGAGATACAATCTATTTCCTAAACATCATAACATTTTCGCCTTTCCAATACTAAACCTAAAATACATGCTAGATCCAAATATCTGAGCACTGTCACCCTTTGTTCTTATTCCTTCTCATTTGAATATATTTTGAACATGGGTTATAAAGTTTTATACCAAAAGAGTGGTCCTTTGCAACTTTTAACTTATTCCCTTCTTCCATATTTGTGAAATTATAAGCTAACATATTCCCCCACCAATTTTTCCTTCAAAGCTTGATAATTATTATTATTGTGCAGAGCAGGATCCCTCTTTCTTTGATTTTTGTTTTTGTTTTAATTCTTCTTTCATTCCTGTGGGAAAATTCCTTGTGGGCATGCCAACAAGCCTCCATTAAAAGTTTTATCTCAACCAGTAAAGGATTATGATGGCTTACCAGAGATTTTTCTATTTTTTGCATTATGATGTACTTGCAATTATTTCAGTGATTGTAAGCCATGCATTTGAAGTGCATCTCCATGTTACTGAAAAGTGAAGATTCACCAATGAGGCTTATGGCCTGATGTTATGTGAAGAAGTATTGCCACACTCACAGCATCCTTCTATAGGGAAACAAAACTCTGAGATATCTCATCCTTCATTACATGATTCATTATATGTCTTTGACTGCATGAAAATTATGTTTCATTTCACATGGGTAAAGGTGTAGTTCTTGAGTTTAAACTGCACAGATGGCTAATCTTCAGAATAATCATCCTCACACAGCTTCTGGTTAAAAGTAGCTAATGGTTGCTCTCCAGATAGTTCTTGTTAGAAAAAAAATATTTAACTTACTGGGAGGCCCACAAATGGCCAGTGATTCTAAGGACATCAACTTTAATGAACCAAAAAGTGTATATGCTTTTCTGATACAAATAAGTATATGAGGTTAATGATTGAGCCTCAATGATTAAAAGATAGATAACTTTATATCAATACATTCCTCTGCATCATGGCTATGGACACACATGATTGAATATCAAGATCTATCATTAACTTGAATGGGAATGAACATTGTTATAGTTGTTTCAGTAATTCATATAAAGGCAGCTCCAGCTTTTTAAAACAGCATTGTCTAAAGCTACACCAGTTCAAAAACAAAAAAAGAATGGAGTATAGGGACAATATGGATAAACACAATCAGAAACATTCATTCCCAATTGGTTATATGATGAGCATAGTGCATTCATTGTTGACATCCAGATTAATTGAATGGACTCTTGTCAGGGAGAACTTTGGCTAGAATATACATGAATTTGAGGTTTTTATTTTATGGCCTATATACATCACATATAGGGATGAATTTACTTATGATGTTTTTATGAAGAAACATCACAATAGATTGCAGTTTATGAACCTCAACAAAATAAATCATTTTCCTCTCTATTGGGTTGCCTTTAACAACCAGACAATCTTAGTTTGCATATTAACATCACACATATATCACAATTTACTTGTATCTATATTAGGTTTGCACTCCATAAAGAGAAAATCATATATCTTATTCTGCATTATATATGTTAAAATATTATTTTTATGTTGCATTCACCTCATGGCTTGAAAATGATAATTGTAAAATTTGGAAAAGAATGAAACATTACATTGGGCAGATAAACAGAAAGTGGAGCAAACGGGAGAAGAAGAAGAAAAAATGGAAAAGGAGAGGACACAGAGGAAGAGGGAAAAGAAGAAAATAGGAGCAGAAAAAAGAATCAGGAAAACAAAGGTACAAGTTCGCTGGACCAGGTAACTCATTGATATAACGGCAGAAATATTACCTTTGATACTTAAAGTTGGGAAATTTCACCTGCATTTCAGAACTAAAAAGGGAATATTAGATACTGATTACAAGTAGAGAGAGCAATGATAATCTCGGAGAGAAACTGCAAGTTGTGTACGGTCTCATAGATGAAGAAGATCATAGTGTAGTGGTAGATCTGCATAATCTAGTAATACAGCATTTATTCATATTGATTGAGCTGTGTTTTCATTGCCAGATCATTTTATCAAAACAAAATAGAGCACAACTTATTGATTTGAACTCAACTAACCTGAGATTAAAATTCACTGCCCCCAAACCACTGAGTAGGGCTTGTGCAGCAATATAGACTTCAGCATGGTCGATTTTTAGGTAGCTGGACTTGAGAGGGCTAGGGAATGCCAGAGAAGCATCTCCACTGGGCAGATCCTTTCTGTGTTAGTTTTCCCTTATCCTTCACTCTCTACATTGTCTTCCTCAACCCAATCAGGGAGAGAGAAAAAGTGTCTTTTTACACTCATAACATCTCTGTGAATAATTAATCAACAAACAGAAGTACAAAGTTCTCTGGACCAGGTAACTCATTGATATAAAGACAGAAATCTAAATTTTTGACACTTAATAATGGGAAATTTCACCTGCACTTAAGAACTATAAAGGGAATATTTGTCTACTGATTCCAAGTAGAAAAAGCAGAGATAATAGCCTGCTACGAACAGGTATTAATTAAGTGAAGTGTGTGGCTAGAGGTAGAGAGCATAACAGACAGATATTATAATAGGTATTAATTAAAAAAATATCTCAAGGTAGAGTACATATCTAATAAAACACACAACAGGATTTCTGCTCTAGGTAGAGAGAGAGTTTAACAGTTAAATCTTGCTGTGTCCTGTTGGCAGATATTAGTGAAAGTTTAAATTAATTTCTTTTAAAAAGGCTATAAAGATAAATTGCTCTAATAATGATTGCAGGATACTCATATTTTGTCTATCGTGGGCAACACGGGAATTTTGGGTTTAAATCCTGCTTTGACAAGCTGCATCTTATAAGCAAGTATGATAGATGTATGGAACAATTTCATAAATTTGCAGGAAACTCATTTGCTCTAACTTGTTCTCCATGGGAAATTAAGTTTAGTATCCTGGCATGACAAATTAGAGAGACTCTATAGGCTAATTTCTGTGTGACTTTGAGTATTGTGGTTGTTTTAATGTTCCTCTGGGACAGAGGCAAGCAACAGGTTTGGCAGGATACCATTTGAAGGATAAATAAGCTGATTTTGGGAAAAGGTTTTGACTTTGTGTTTTTGGAAAACGTGATAAAGATAATTGAAATTTCAAGAATAATATGTATTTTATTTTTAGGAGGAGACTCCCTAAAATACAAGATTCTAGAAAATAAAACAGAAAGTTTATCTTGATGATATTAAAATTTTGTTTTGAGATTTATATATTACAGTATGTAAATTATGGTGAATTTCATCCTTAGACATGCTGAACTGACCTGCCTGAACTCCGGATGGTTTGGTTTTTCCTCCAGATCCGGTCATGACACAGACAACAGAGACAATAATTGGTTTGACCTTCTTAAGGCTAATGAAGTGCCCCATTTACCTACCTTTCCAACTCCCTTCAGAAATATCTGAACACCCATATCAGCTTGAAGAATTTTTGAAGATCCGTTGTCCCAGTTCCATAGTCTTTAGGACTGGGTGTGGTTATTGTTGTTTTTCTTTGATACTAAACATTTGAAGTAAAGGTGTGAGACCCAGCCTTTCTATTGATATTATTTTAAACAGATCTGACATATTTAAGTCTGTGAGTTAAGTGCCAAATAGGAATTTCATGGAACTAAGATTATAGTTAGGGTGTTTTAAGTTAGTTTGATAATAAAGACCTGAGAGTAAGTAATAGAGAACAGTCCGGATTATTTCACATAGATATTTGGTTTTTAAAATGTCAGAGGTCCACAGAATATGATAATTAATGTTATTTATTCATGTGGTGTTCAGACTAGTCTGCTCCTGACAGTTTTCCCTGTATTGGATTCAAAGAAGTAACTGACCATATTTGAATTATTCCAGATGTGATGAAACAGCCAGTAGGCAAGAATTGCCTCATTGCATATATAGACATAATATTGTCCAAAGTAAGGACACAAATACATATTAGGACAGCCTGAGTATGCCAAGACAGTGTAAGCTTTTCCATAATATTCCTGTTTCTGTAAGTGAGTAAAATGACCGCAGCCAGTTGTCTAAAGACTAATGCTCCAATATGTTGAAGTAAGAGACTATGCAAGTGATCAGCACTCTCTAATAATTGGCTAAGTTTTGGAAGCTGTGTTGACCTTCCCATATATATTTTAGTTAATATCATCTTCTTATTGGATTCCTGATGGGGTTGAAAACCTCCATAATCTCCTAGCTAACCCAGGATTTTTACTTTGAGAGGAACAGTTTTGGGAGGATGGTTTTCAGATGGCTTTGAAACTAAAGCCAAGACATAGCCAGAAATAAAATTTTCATTCTAAAAGTAAGAATAGATGACAGAGGTTCTATTTAATTAAAAAAGATAATGGAATGGGTATTAAATCTCTTATACTTCATAAATTACAAAATAGTAATAGCTTTGTACAATTAAATCTGAGATAAAATGGTAATTTAATTTGACAGATAGAAGGAATATAGTGGATAATCTTGGGACTGATTTTATTTTATGGTAATTCTGTTCTCCTGAGAGGTGTTGCTAATAAGGAAAGAGTCAGCACACAGGTGATGTCCTATAAAAATTCCCAGCTCATTTTGCAAAAAAAAAAAAAAAAAAAAAGAAAGAAAGAAAGAAAGAAAGAAAGAAAGAAAGAGAAATAAAGAACGAACAAAAGAAAGAAAGAGAGAGAAAGAAAGTGAAAGAAAGAGTTGAAGCCTCAGCAGAAAAAGAGAAAATGGAATAGAACATTGGGAGAGTGTAGAAGGAGGAATTGAAAGAGTGAGTGGACACAAAGTAGGAAGAAGAAGGAGAAAAGTAGAGAAGAAGCTCTTATCCTGGAGAAACTGCAAGTTATAAAGGGTCTCATTTTAGTGGAAGATAGTATTGCAGTCACTGGTAGATCTGCCAAATCTAGGCACACAGCATGTATTCATATTAATTTAGTTGTTGTTTAATTAGAGGGGCACATTTGTGTTAGACATTTACTGTAACACATTACTATGCATGCATACTTTATTCTCATGTAGAGTTGTTTACCTATGTGTTTAGGGACATCAAACACTCTACCATGCATGGCTACTTTGAATTGAGGTATGTCCTTCATTCACAGCCAACCTAATGATTAGACATTCTTTCATTAAACATTTCTTTGAATTATCTGTGCTAGAAGCAGTCAAGAAACATAAATCCAGGTAATGAAAATTTATGTATTGACTACTTTATCTACAATTTATTTCCAGTGGGTTTAGAACAAGGTTTTGACATGGTGAAGGACTTTTCAAACTTCTTTTGAGAATATGTCATCCTTTAACACTTTTCAGGGATTAATCATTATTACAATTAGAGAAAATAAAGCAAACCTTTCTCTTTCCTGCTCAATAAAAGGGACAGTAAAATGCATCCCTTTAAATCAATTGCAATCATTGCTTAGATATGAAGGAAGGTAAAGGAAACAAAAGACTGTAATGGGAATACTAATTAATATTTATAACTTCAGCTCTATAATCTATTAACATTCAAAATTTTCCCTTTTTACGTTATCATAACATATGCAGGGATTTCTGAAGAGGTGGTAGAATCCTCTATATACTTTGTTTTTGTTTCTCTTTTAACACATAGTCAATCTCCTAACATATTTCCTTTGCCTACAAACATTGGTCTACTAATACATGCCTTTGTAGGTAGCCAATTCATTGATAGGGCTCTTGGCATTTAAGCCATTGATCCTCCTTTAAATTCGGTATCTTTGTTCTGGTTGTGTCCTGTGTTTGTAATTGAGAATATATGTCAATATCTTCCCCTAAAGCTTCCACAATTTCCCCCTCCATTTCATCGTGGTACATTTCTTCTCTCACAGGACTATGAACCTGTATACCCAAATGCTGGGAAGGATCTACTCCCCATACATTTATGAGCATGCCATGGATATAAGACCTCTAATTTTACAGTTGAAATTCTTCTCACACATATTAAACTTAACACTCCTTCTTTAAAAAATCATGATAGCTTTTTTACCACCCATGATCTTGTTATAACCCTTTTAATTTGGAAAGCTGTATTGCAAAATTTCTGAGAAACGAAAGGTTCATAAACTCCTATTTCAATCAAGCCTCGTATTTCAAGGCCACTCACTTCTAAATTTTATTTGGCAGCTGATCCAGAAAACTGAATATTAACATATTGTCTTGTACTTCCAATCACTCTTTCTCTTTCACCTGTAGAAGAATATCATAACATCTAGGAATACAGTGGCATCAAGGAAACCCCAATAATACTGTTACATTTTATTGCACATATATTCAGATACAACGGGTTTTAATTCTATTTTGAAATCTTCATTGACCATACCTAGATCCACAGTGGAACTTTGAATACTTGATTGAATACTTTTCAAAAGCAACTCTTTTGTCCCTGTAGGCAAAAGACCATACATTAGCTTCTATTTTTATATCATTGAGGTTTGTGGGATTGAGTAAGATGATTCTCTATTGCCATGTCTAGAGCAGCACTGCTTGGCATAGCATATATTAGATCTCTACCACTGTATTGATATATTTTTGACTGAAAATTCTTTCCTAATAAACAAATGAAACAGCTTGCATTTTGCACTGTGAGTCTGTCATCCAGGTCCTTGTTTCATTTTCTGATGTCAGAAAAATGTGTTGCTTATCTCTCTTGAAAGGATGCTTTTTGTCTCAATGGCAGTGCTTGTCTCATAATGTAAAAATCTCTACACTGTAGCCTTTCCTTCGGATTGATAACCAGGTCAACCATTCCCTAGAGATGCCTTGTTCACTATTATGTTGCAAATGAACAAATTTCCTCCTATAAAAGCACCGGACATTTTGAGACCTCATAACTATAGCAGATTGTACACAATATATTTACAAAGGAAAATACTTCCTAAAACTGGGTCTGTACACATGTAAACCTCAGAGTTCTCTAGGTATAGGATGATCTAGTGTAATACCATGACACATATTAGAACCAATATCAGTTGTATCCCTCTCCATTCTACCATAGGTTCTGCCTCGGCTTTTAATAGTTAACTACTTTATTCACAAGGAATACACATTTTTTTAAAAAACATCAAGATTCCTATCATAATATGCCTTGCATCTGGATATCATATGTTTTTGTTCATGGTTGTGACCAATATTAATTAAAAATCAGTGAATGTTTCTACAGAATTGGTAGAACCCTTGCTAATAAGAGGAATTTTCCTTGCTGAATGATCTTTTCCCCAGGAACTTAAACCTTTAAACCCATGTTGTTCTTTCTATTTCAGCATGATCAAATTGAGTCTGAATTTATATTTCAGAGTATTGCCCTAAAATTGGCAACTGCTCATGAGTATCATCATTCCATTGGTTGGCTTCATGAATCAGTTATCCCAGCTGGTTCATCGCATTTGATATTTTAGTGAAATTTTTCCTAGCCTGCCAGTTTTCATGTTAATTTTTGGGTGAGCCTTGCAGACCATTTTTTCCTACTTTCTCCTCTATGTATCACATCCTGATTGCATTGACTCTTTTTAGAAATCAACAGTAAATTGTGTAAGTCATTCAATTCAGTCAATGACTTTTCCATGTCTCAACGATCACATCATACCCCTGTTCTCAGCAAATCTCATGAAGAGCTGAGACAGATTCCAATTATCTCTATATTTGGGACTCTCTAAACTACTAGTAACTGTACTTTAACTTGGTTACCGAACAGATCTGCTATTACATAATAGTTTTGATGCCTATACTTTTGCTATTGTTCTCCAATCTCTGCTAATTATGAGCAAAAATGTCTGGAAAATTTTAATAGTTCTCAGTGTCTGTGACTCTGTCCTTCCATAGGGATATATTTATATTGCCTTAGCCCTTGTAAAATGCATAGATTTATACCCTCTCTCCAGGTATTTGGTACACAAATTTTCCCCAAAATTTTCATGTCTGGTTCAGTCCAGAGTCTGGTTCTGAGTAACTCTCTTTTAATTTAAAATCTTTTATACTTGAACATTGGAGATATAATCTATTCCCTAAACATCATGTTTTTCCCTCTCCAATACTGTACTTAAAATGCATTCTAGATCCAAAAATCTGAACATTGTGTCCTTCTGTTCTTCTTTCTTCAAATATGAATATTTTTGAATGAGTTTTATAAAGATTTATTCAACAAGAATATGCCTTTGAAACTGGAAACTAGTTATGTCCTCCCATATTTGTGAAATTTTAAGCTAATTATAAACCCACAACCCTTTTTGATTTAAAGACTTTATTTTTATTGTGCATAGAAGAATCCCTCTTTGTTTGATTTTCCTTTTGTTTTAATTTCATCTTTCATTCCTGTCGGGAAATTAATTGTGGAATTCCAATAATCCTCCTTTAAATGTTTTATCTTCAACAGTGAAGACATATGACTGCTTAGCATAGATTCTTCTAATTTGTGCATTATGATTTACTTGACACTATTTCAATAGATTGTGAGCCCTGCATTGGAAGTGCATCTCCATGTTACTGAAGTTGTGAAGATTCACCAATGGGTCGTTTGGCCTGATGCTATGTGAGGAAGGAGTGCAACACTCACAACGTCCTTCGCCAAGGATACACAACTCTGAGATATATCATCCTTCATTATATGACACATAATTTGTCAGCGAATGAATGCAACTTATGTAACAGAAAGGAAGTACTTGTTTTCATATCACATGGAAAAAGGTGTAGTTATTGAGTTTGGGATGCACACATGGCTTATCTTCAGATTGATCATCCTCATACAGCTTATTGTGAACAGTAGCTAATGGTTGTTCCCCAAATAATTCTTGGTAGACAAAAGGAATATTATTCACATTTCTGGGGGATCAACAAATGACCAGTGTCTCCGAGGAAGTCAACTTTGGGGAACCAGAAAGTTTATATTCTATTTCTTATACAATTCTGGGTAAGAGGTGAATGAATTGACCTTAGATAATTAAAAGTGAGATGGCTGTATATCTGTATATTCCTCTGCATCATGTGTATGTACAAACATGATACAATATAGTGTCTATCATTAACTTTAATGGGAATAAACATGGTTAAAGTTGTTTAAGTAATTCATATTAAGCAACTCCTTTTAAAACAGCATTGACTAAATCTCTACCAGTAAAAGAAGAGACTATAGGGACAAAATATTGATAAAGGCATTCAGAAACATTATTTCCCAACTGTTTATATGATGAGCATACTGTATCCATTGAAGATATTTATATTTAGTGGATGGGCTCTTGTCAGAAAGAACTTTGTCAAGAATATACTTGAGTTTGTGATATTTATTTTTCTGGCCTAAATACACCACATATAGGGATGTATTTATTTAAGATATTTTTATCAATTCATAGCACACTTATTTGCAGTTCTTGACCCTCACCAAAAAATAATAACAATAATAATTTTCTCTGTCTATTGAGTTGCCTTTACCTCCCAGACAATCTTGGTTTTTATATTACCCTCAAACATATATGGCAATGTAAATGTATCTATGTTAAATCTTCAATCCAAGGAGAGAAAATTATGATATCTGTTGTTTTGCATCATACAAGTTAACATATTAATTTTATGTCGAATTCACCTCATTACCTAAAATTTAATATTATATAATTTGGAGAAGGATAGAATATTATATTGTGCAGACAAAGGGAAGGTGGAGTGGAAACTAGGGAAAGAGAAGACAGAGAAAATGAAAGAGGAATAGGACACAGAGAAAGGAGAAGAAAAATATTGTAGCAGAAACCCAAACCTGGAGTAACATCAAATTTTAAAGGGTCTCACAGATGTGGAAGATGGTAGTATAGTGGTATATCTGCCCAATTTAGGCACACAGCATGTATTCATATTAACTGAGTTGGGCTTTCATTGCCAGGCCATTTTTGAGTTTGGAGAGAGACCACAACAAAATGGAGCCCAATGTATTCATTTCAATTTAACTAAACCTAGATAAAAATTTCTGTCCCCGAACAGCTGAATGAGCTTAGTCATTGATATAGGCTGAAGCAGTGTTGATTTGAAGGTGACTGGGTATGAAAGGCCTACAGAGAATGGCAGAAGGCACATACACTGGATGAGAGCCTTTCTGTGTTCTCTTCCACTTATCTTTCATTCCACACACTGCTGCCCCCACCTCAAACAATAACATAGATAATGTGGGTCTTTTTATATTCAGCTACTCCCTGTTTTAAAAAAAGAATCAAGAAACAAAGGTACAAAGTTCTCTCGACCAGCTAACTCATTAATATAAAGGCAAAAATATAACCATTTGATACTTAACGATGGGAAATTTCACATGGTGTTAGGAACTAGAAAGGGAATAAATATTAGCAACTGACACCAAGAAGAGACAGCAGTGAGCATTGAATGATATGAACAAGTGTTAATTAACTGAAGTCTGTAGCTCCAGGTTGAGAGCATAACAGACAGATATTATAATAGGTATTAATTAAATAAATGTCTGTGTCTCAAGGTAGAGAGCACAAAAATAGATGATATAACTGGATGGCTGTACTAGGCAGAGAGATTATCAATTAAAATCTAGCTGCTTATTATTGGGATATATTAGTCAAATTTATAGTATATTGCTTTAAAATGGTATAAGGATATAGTATTCTAATAAATCTTATAGGATACTCATATTTTGCCTAACGTGGGGTTTATGGAAATGTTCAGTTTATATCCAGGTTTGAAAAGCTCCCTCTTATAAGTAGGTATAGAAATACCTGTGAATCAGTTTAATAAAGTCTGCAGGAGACTCATATTCTCTAATGTGGACTCCATGGGAATTTAGGTTTACTACTCTGGCATGACAAATTAGAAGGTCCTAAATATGATAAACTGTGTGTAATTTTGAGTATTGTGTATGTTTTATTCTTTCTCTAGGACAGAGGGCAATATACAAATTTTACTGGTTACAAGTTGAATGATATGGTTATTTTGGAAAAATGTTTTCTATTTGTATATTTGGAAATATGATTAAGGTCTACACCTTATCTATACCTTCCAGAGTGATAGAGATCATATTTGATAAACAGAGATTACTGAAAATCTAGATTCTAGAGATTATTTATATGTGCATATATATATATGTATATGTATATGAAAATATATATGTATATATATATATATGTGTGTGTGTGTGTGTGTGTGTGTGTGTGTGTGTGTGTGTGTTTGTCTGTGTGTATGTGTGTGTGTATGTATGTATATATTATAAACAAGTTTGGTGAATTTCACATCAGACATGCTGAACTAACAGCCCTGCCTGTACTCCTGCTGTTTTGGTTTTTCATACAGATCCAGTCACTACACAGACATTAGAACAATCATTGGTTTGGACTTCTTCAGGCCAATGAATTCCCCCATTTCTCAACTCTTCTCACTCCCCTAAGAAATATCTCAATACCCATATCAGTTTAAGAAGTTATGAAGATACATTGTCCCAGTTTCATAGTGTTTAGGACTTTGTGTGGTTATTATTGGTTTTCTTTGATACTGAAACTTTTGAAATACAGGTCTTAGACCCAGTCCTTTTATTTCTGTAATTATAAACAGATATGAGATATTTAACGCAGTGAGTTATGTGCCAAATAGTAATTTCATGGAACTGTGTCCATACTTAGGGTATTTTAAGTTAATTTATTCAGAAATGCCTGAGAGTAAGTAACAGCAAACAGTCCATAATATGTCACATACTGTTGGTTTTAAAAAATGTCAGAAGTCCACAGAATATGATGTTTAGTGTTACTTATTCACTTGTTGTTTAGACTAGTCTTCTCCTGACAGTTTTACCTGTTCTGGATACAAAGAAGAAACCAAGCATCTTTGACTTACTCCAGAGGAGGTAAAACAGCCACTAGGCAGGAATTGCTTCTTTGCTTCTACAGACATAATACTGTCCAAAGTAAGAACACAAATACAGATTCAGACAACCTGATTATGTCAAGACAGAGTAGGCTTTGCCTTAATATACCTGTTCCTATAAGTCTGTCAAATGACCATGGCCAATTGGCTAAAGAGATATGATCCAATGTGTTGAAGTAAGTGACTGTCCAAGTGATAAGTGGTCTATTTAATTAGGCTAAGTTTTGGAAGCTATGTTGGCTTTCATATATATTTTCAGTTAATATTAGTCGTTCTTGGATTTCTGATGGGGTAGAAAACCTACATAGTCTCCTAACCAATCCAGGCTTTTTCTTTGAAAAGAACATTTATGGGAGCATGGATGGCAGACAGCATTCAATCCAAAGCCAAGATATAGCCAGATGTAGAATTATAAATTTTAAGTCAGTATAGAAGACAGATTTCTATTTAATTAACAAACATGATAGACTTTGTGTTAGGTTTGTTGTACTTTCTAAATTAAAAAAAAAAACAATGATAGTTGTATTCAATTATATCTGATAGAAAATACTCTTTTAATTAGACAAAAAAGGGGAAGTGTTGGATAACCAGGGGACTGATTACATTTGAGGTTACTTCCTTTCTCCTATGAGAGGTTGCAAAAAAGTAATGAGTCAGCATTCAGGTGATTTCTATTATGCCTTCCCACTTTAAGTTGCAAAATAAAGAAGAGCTGATGACTGAGCAGATAAAGTAAGATGGTTGGAAAGTTGTAGGAGAGAAGAAGGAAAAAATGGAAAAGGACAAGAATGCACAGGAGGAGGAACAAGAAGAAAAGGAGAGCAGAAGCACATGGACTGGAGAAGCCTCAAGTACTAAAGGGTCTCATAGATGGGGATGATGCTAATTTAGTGTTATGGTAGATCTGTACAATCTAAGTTCACAGAATGTATGCATATTAAATGAGTTGTCTTTTCATTACTGGGATGTTGGGCTTTAGTGGGGTTTAGGGGAAGAAGGTGGAGGGAAGAGTTCATGTCCTGCCAGAGTTCCTTTGCTCTCAGCAGGTGGACACAGGAGGACTGCCAGATGATTTCCACTGTGCCCCGGATATCCTTCAGGCTGTGTGAAGCCATTGGACCCCCTCGACATTGTGTGGACAAAGGGAAGCCCCTGATTCTAGGGTCCCTGTGTAGATATCCCCAGCTCTGTTGATACAGGAGAGAGGGCAGGGGAAGAGAGGTTCCCGTGCAGGAGCGAGTCCTTAGTCAGGTCCATGGTTGTAGCACGGGAAGACCTTATTACTGGAGATTTGAATTGGCTCCTTAAGAAAAAGCCTATCCCATTGTCCAAGCACAACAGACCTTGGTGAACATATGCAGTCTATGGTTTTAGAGATTTATTGTAGAAAGGCAGGGAGAAAAGAGAGAAGGTAGAAAGAGAGGGACCAGCCATGGTCTAGAAGAGGGAAGTAGGGAAAAGAGAGTTATAGGAAAAGTTAGATTGTAAGAGGTTAGAGAGATAGAGCAAGGAGAGAGAGGGCAGAGTAAGAAGGGGCAGAGCAGCCCCACTTATAGTGGGCTGTTATCTTGTTGTTGCTAGGTAACTGGAAGGAGTATAGCCTGAAGGTCAGACATTTGAAACGTTGTGTAAGTAATTAAAGCCATGCTTCTCCTGTGGAGGTTGTTGGTGCAGTAACTTCTACAGGAGACATGGGTCTAGGAAACATGAGGGAATGTCTTCCATCCCATGTAGATGGGAATTACACCCTCTGGGTACTGGGGTTCAGACCTCAGCTTGACTGTGGACAAGCCTGTCTGTGCATAGGCCATTGAACCACACTGTGTCTTATTTCTGTTGGTGATTTACTCCAACACATTGCTATGCATGATACCACATTCTCATGTACAGTTGATTACTTATCTGTTCACTGACATCAAATACTCTCCCATACATGGCCACTTTGAATTGTGGTATGTTCTTCATTCACAGGCAGCATAATGGAATAGATATTTTTCATTAAAAAAAATTTCTGATGTATCTGTGTTAGGAGCAGCCAACAAACTTCCATCAAGGTAATGAAAACTTATGCACTGATGAAATTATCTAAACTATATTCCAGTGTTTTTAAAGCAAGATTTTGACATGGTGAAGGAATTTTCTTCCTAACCTGTAGAAGTGATTCATTCATATTTTTCATGGATTAATCATTGTTATAATTACAGAAAATAAAGCAAACTTTTCTCATTCCTGCACACTAAAAGAGACAGTAAAATGCAGTTCTTTAAATCAATTGCAATCATTGCTTAGATCAGAAGGAAGGTGGGGATACTCATTAATATGTACCACTTCAGCTCAAAATCTATTAAAAGTCCAAAATTTCCCTTTTACTTTTTCATAGTACATGCAGGGAATTCTGAAGTGGTGGCAGAACCCTCTATATACTTTGTCTCCAGTTTCTCTTGTAACACATAGTCAGTCTCCTATCATATTTCCTTTGCATACAGACACTTATCAACTAATACCGGCTTGGGAGATAACCATTTCTGTGGTAGGGCTCTTGGCATTTAAGATATGTTTACTCTTTTAAATTTGATATCTTTGTTCTGGTTATTTCCTGTGTGTGTAAAATGAGCATAGCTTTGTGTTGTTTTTGAGTATATTTATCAATACCTTCCCCCTGAAGCCTCCATCCTTTCCTCCTACAGTTCATCATGATAAGTTTCTTGTTTTACAGGAATATAAACCCCGGTACCCAAATGTTGTAAAGCATCTTTTCAGGATATACTTGTGGGCATGTCATAGATATAAGACCTCTAGTTTGACACTTGACCATTGTACACACAAATTACACTCAACACACTCTCTCTCTCTCTCTCTCTCTCTCTCTCTCTCTCTCTCTCTCTCTCTCTCTCTCTCTCTCTGTAATTCCTGATAACTTTCTACTAACAATAATGCAAAAGCATTTAAATTATTGCAGTCTGTATTTCAAACTTTCTGTAACCAAAGTTGCATAAGCTCTTATTTCAATCAAGCCTCCTATTTCAATGCCATTTATTTCCAAATATTATTTGGCATTTGATCAAGAAGAGCTGAATGTTAATATATTTCTTTGTAACAAAAAACTCTTGTTCTTTCACCTGTAGTAGATTTTCTTCATAGCTAGGGATTCAGTGTCAACAGGGAAATCCCACTAATACAATTAAATTATATTATACAACTTTAACAAACCATGGGTTTTATTTCTATTTTGAAGTCTTCATTGATCATACCTAGATCCACAATGGAACTTTGAATACTTGATTGAATGCTTTCCAACAGCAACTCTTTTGTTCCTGTAGGCAAAAGACCATACATTGAATTAGTTTCTCTTTTTGTATCATTGAGTTTTGGGAGGATTGAGTAAGATGTTTTCTGTTGCCTGGTCTAGAGCATCACGTCTTGGCATACCATATATTAGATCTTCATAATTTTTGTGAGGTATTTTTGACTGCAACTTCTTTCCTAGCTAACAAAGGGAAACAGCTTGCTTTTTTTCCTTGTGAGGCCTACACCTAGGTCTGCATTTATTTTCTAATGTCAGAAAAATGTGTTGTTTATCTCTCTTGGACCTATGCTTTTTGTCCAATGGTAGCGCTTGTCTCATAAAATAAACACACCTGGAATGTAGACTTTCATTTTGATTCATACCTAGGATAACCATTGCCCTATAGAGATGCCTTGTTTGTTATTATGTTGGAAATGAACAAATTTCCCACAATAAATGCACTGGACATTTTAAGACCAGATACGTATAGCAGATTGTACACAATATATTTACAAAGGGCAATATTTCCTATATCTGGGTCTGTAAAAATGTACAATTCAGAGTTCTCTAGGTGTAGGATGATGTAGTGTAGTACCATGATACACATTAGAAGCAATATCAGTTGTATCCCTCTCCATTCCACCATGGGAAGTGTCTCAGCTTTTAATGGTCTAAGTACTTTATTATTCACAAGTTATTCACATTTTCAAACACCCAGATCCCTATCATACCATTCCTTGCATCTTAATATCATATGATGTGTTCGTGGCTATGATGAATATTAATTAAATATTAGTGAAGATTTTTAAAGAGACTGTACAATCTTTGCCAATAATATAGGAATTTTACTTGCCCATCTAGCTTTTCCACAAGAATTTAAAGCTGCAAATCCGTGTTGTACTTTCTATTTCAGCATAGTCTAATTGAGTCTGAATTTAGGTTTCAACTTATTCCCTTTGAATTGGGTTTATACCTGTAACATCATGCCACTTCGTTTGCTTCATGGGTCAGTAATGCCAGCTAGTATAATAGCATTTGATATTTCAATGAAAATTTCCCTATCATGCCAGATGTCACTTTCATTTTTGAGTGAACCTAGCAGACCATTTTTTATACATTCCCTTTACGTATGCAATCTTGATTACATTAATTCTTTTCAGAATTCAATTTAAATACGAGTGTAAGTCATCCAGATCTGCCAAAGACTTTTCCACCTCTCAAAGGTTATATGCTGCCAATAGTCTCAGCAAGTCTGAAGAAGTTCAGAGACAGAATCTAATTATCTCTATATTTGGGATAATTGAAACAACTTATAAGCAGCATAGTGAGCTGGACACTGGATAGCTTTGGTATTATGTAATAGTTTTTGAGGCCTAACCATTTGCTACTGTTCTCCAATCTCTGATATTATATGAAAATCTGCCTGGAAATAGTTGAGGTGTCTGAGTGTATGTGAGTCAGTCCATCCATTTGTTTGTCTTTATATTGCTTTAGACCACGTTGAATGCATAGTCATATTACTGTCTCTCCAGGTTTGTAGTACCCACAATTTCCAAAGAATTTCAATGTAATGTTATGACTACTCTGGTTCTGATTAACTCCCTTATAATTTAAAATCTTCTGAACTAAATGATTGGAGATACAATCTATTCCCTAAACATCATAACTTTTTTGCCTTTCCAAATCTGATCCTAAAATACATGCTAGATCCAAATATCTGAGCACTGTTACCCTGTGTTCTTATTCCTTCTCATTTGAATATATTCTGAACATGGATTTTATAGTTTTATACCAAAAGAGTGCTCCTTTGCAACTGGTAACTTGTTCCCTCCTTCCATATTTGGGAAATTATAAGCTACTATCTTCCCCACCACTTTTTCCTTCAAAGCCTTTATTTTAATTATTGTACATAGTAGGATCCCTCTGTCTTTGATTTTTGTTTTTGTTTTAATTCATCTTTCATTCCTGTGGGAAATTTCCTTCTGGGAATGCCAAGAAGCCTCCTTTAAATGTTTCATCTCCCTCCTGTGAAGGATTATGATGGCTTACCATAAATTTACAAATTCGTTGCATTATGATTTACTTGCAATTATTTCAATGATTTTGAGCCATGCATTTGAAGTGTATCTCCATGTTACTAAAACAGTGAAGATTCAGCAATGAGGCTTATGGCCTGATGCTATGTGAAGAAGGATTGACACACTCACAGCATACTTCTATAGTGACACAAAATTTTGAGATATCTCATCCTTCATTACATGATTCATAACATGTCACTGACTGCATGCAACTTATGTTAGAGCAAGGAGGCATTATTTTTCATGTCACATGGTAAAAGCTGTAGTTCTTGATTTTAAGCTGCACAGATCTTATCTTCAGATTAATCATCCTCACACCGCTTCTGGTTAAATGTAGCTAACAGTTGCTCCCAAATATTTCTCTTTTCAACTTACTGGGAGACACAGAAATGACCAATGACTCTAAGGATGTCAAGTTTGGTAAGTTTATTTGCTATTTCTCATAAAAAATCTGTGAGTGTTGAGTCTCAATTATTAAAAGATACATAACTCTATATCTCTATATTCCTCTGCATCATGGGTATGGACACACATCATTCAATATTGAGATATATCATTAACTTGAATGGGAATGAACATTGTTAAAGTTGTTTCAGTAATTCATATAAAGGCAATTCCAGCTTTTTAAAACAGCATTGTCTAAAGCTCCACCAGCTTAAAAAAAAGAATGGAGTATAGGGACAAAATATGGATAAACGCAATCAGAAACATTCTTTCGCAACTGCTTATATGATGAGCATACTGCATACATTGATGACATCTAGATTAATTTAATGGGCTATTTTCAGGGAGAAATTTGGCCAGAATATACATGAGTTTGAGGGTTTTTATTTTTATGGCCTATATACATCACATATAGGTATGAATTGAGTTATGATATTTTCATGAAGACACATCACAGTAGATTCCAGTTTATGAACCTCAACAAAATAAATCATTTTTCTCTCTATTGTGTTGCCTTTAACTCCCAGACAATCTTAGTTTATATATTAACATCAGACAAATATCACAATTTACTTGTGTCTATGTTACATTTGCACTTCAGAAAGAGAAAAATCGTATGTATTGTTCTGCATTATATATGTTAAAATATTAATTTTATGTTTCATTCACCTCATGGCTTAAAAATGATAGTTATATAATTTGGAGAAGAATGAAACACTACATTGGCAGGATAAAGTGAAGGAGGAGCAGAAACGTGGGAAATAGAGGTAGAAAAATGGAAAGGTAGATGACACAGAGGAAGAGGGAAAAGAAGAAAATAAGAGCAGAAAAAAACAATCAGGAAAAAAAGGTACAAGTTTGCTGGACCAGGTAACTCATTGATATAACGACAGAAATATAACATTTTGATACTTAAAGTTGGGAAATTTCACCTGATTTCAGAACTAGAAAGGGAATATTAAACACTTAACTACAAATAGAGAGAGCACTGATAATCTCGGGGAGAAACTCCAAGTTGTGTACGGTCTCAAAGACGAAGAAGGTCATAGTGTAGTGGTAGATCTGCATAATCTAGTAACACAGCAACTATTCATAATGATTGGGTTGTGTTTTCATTGCCAGGTCATTTTATCACAACAAAATAGAGCACAACTTATTGATTTGAACTCAACTAATCTGAGATTAAAATTCACTGCCCCCAAACCACTGAGTGGGCATGTGCAGCAATATAGGCTTCAGCAGTGTGGATTTGTAGGTAGCTGGATTAGAGAGGACCCGATAATGATAGAGAGGCATCTACAATGGAACGATCCTTTCTGTGTTATTTTTTCCCCTTATCCTTCACTTTGTACCCTGCCTCCCTCACTCCAATCAGGGACACAGAAAAAGTATATCTTTTTACCTAAGCACCTCCCTGTGAATAAAGAATCAAGAAACAAAAGTACAAAGTTCTCTGGAACAGGTAACTTATTGATATAAAGACAGAAATCTAAATTTTTGGCACTTAATAATGGGAAATTTAACCTGCACTTCAGAACTAGAAAAGGAATATTAGTCACTGATTCCAAGTAGAGAAAGCAGAGATAATTGCCTGCTATGAACAGGTGTTAATTAAGTGAAGTGTGTGGCTACAGGTAGAGAGCATAACAGACAGATATTATAATAGGTGTTATTTAAATAAATATCTCTGTCACAAGGTAGAGTACACAACATATAACGTGATTTCTGCTCTAGGTAGAGAGAGAGTTTAACAAATAAATCTAGCTGCTCCCTATTGGCAGATAATAATGAAAGTTTGAATTGCTTTAAAATGCTATAAAGATAATTTGTTCTAATAAGTATTGCAGTTTACTTATATTTTGTTTAATTTGGGCAACATGGGAATTTTGGGTTTAAACCCTGCTTTGACAAGCTGCCTCTTATAAGGAGGTATGATAGATGTATGGATCAATTTCATAAAATTTGCAGGAAACTCATTTGCTCTAACATGGTCTCCATTGGAATTTAGTTTTACTATCCTGACATGACAAATTAGAAAGACTCTATAGGCTAATTTCTGTGTGATTTTGAGTATTGTGGTTATTGTAATGTTCCTCTGGGACAGAGGCAAGCAACAGGTTTGGCAGGATACCATTTGAAGGATAAATAAGCTGATTTTGGGAAAAGGTTTTGACTTTGTGTTTTTGGAAAAGGTGATAACGATATTTGAAATTTCAAGAATAATATGTATTTTATTTTTAGGAGGAGACTCCCTAAAATACAAGATTCTAGAAAATAAAACAGAAAGTTTATCTTGATGATACTAAAATTTTGTTTTGAGATTTATATATTACAGTATGTAAATTATGGTGAATTTCATCCTTAGACATGCTGAACTGACCTGCCTGAACTCCGGATGGTTTGGTTTTTCCTCCAGATCCAGTCATGACACAGACAACAGAGACAATAATTGGTTTGACCTTCTTAAGGCTAATGAAGTGCCCCATTTACCTACCTTTCCAACTCCCTTCAGAAATATCTGAACACCCATATCAGCTTGAAGAATTTTTGAAGATCCGTTGTCCCAGTTCCATAGTCTTTAAGACTGGGTGTGGTTATTGTTGTTTTTCTTTGATACTAAACATTTGAAGTACAAGTGTTAGACCCAGTCCTTCTATTGATATTATAGTCTGTGAGTTAAGTGCCAAATAGGAATTTCATGGAGCTAACATTATAGTTAGGGTGTTTTAAGTTAGTTTGACAATAAAGACCTGAGAGTAAGTAATAGAGAACAGTCCAGATTATTTCACATAGATATATGGTTTTTAAAGTGTCAGAAGTCCACAGAATATGATAATTAATGTTACTTATTCACGTGGTGTTCAAACTAGTCTGCTCCTGACAGTTTTCCCTGTACTGGATTCAAAGAAGTAACTGACCATCTTTGAATTATTCCAGATGTGATGAAACAGCCAGTAGGCAAGAATTGCCTCATATCATCTATAGACATAATATTGTCCAAAGTAAGGACACAAATACATATTAAGACAGCCTGAGTATGCCAAGACAGTGTAAGCTTTTCCATAATATTCCTGTTTCTGTAAGTGAGTAAAATGACCACAGCCAGTTGTCTAAAGACTAATGCTCCAATTTGTTGAAGTAAGAAACTATGCAAGTGATCAGCACTCTCTAAAAATTGGCTAAGTTTTGGAAGCTGTGTTGGCCTTCCCATATATATTTTAGTTAATATCTTTGTATTGGATTTCTGATGGGGTTGAAAACCTCCATAATCTCCTAGCTAAACCAGGATTTTTATTTGAGAGGAACAGTTGTGGGAGGATGGTTTTCAGATGGCTTTGAAATTAAAGCCAAGGCATAACCAGATAAAAAATTTTCATTCTAAAAGTAAGAATAGATGGCTGAGGTTCTATTTAATTAACTAAGATAATGGAATGGGTATTAAATCCCTTATACTCCATAATTTACAAAATAGTAATATTTATGTACTATTAAATCTGAGATAAAATAGTCATTTAATTGGACAGAAAGGAGGAATATAGTGGATAATCTTGAGGCCGATTTCATTTGATGGTAATTCTCTTCTCCTGTGAGATGTTGCAAATAAGGAAAGAGTCAGCACACAGGTGATGTCCCATAAAAATTCCCAGCTTATTTTGCAAAAGAGAGAGAGAGAGAGAGAGAGAGAGAGAGAGAGAGAGAGAGAGAGAGAGAGAGAGAGAGAGAGGAGAGAGAGAGAGAGAGAGAGAGAGAAGGAGAGAGAGAGAGACAGAGAGAAAGAAAGAAAGGAAGGAAGGAAGGAAGGAAGGAAGGAACGAAGGAACGAAGGAAGGAACGAAGGAACGAAGGAACAAAGGAAGGAAGGAAGAAATAAGGAAAGAAAGAAAGGAAGAGAAAGAAAGAGTTGAAGCCTGAGCAGAAAAAGGGAAAACGGAATAGAACATTGGGAGAGAGTAGAAAGAGAAAATGAAAGAGGGAGTGGACACAGAGTAGAAGGAAGAAGGAGAAAAGTAGAGAGGAAGCTCATAGCCTGGAAAAACTGCAGGTTCTAAAGGGTCTCATATTAGTGGGAGATAGTATTGTAGTCACTGGTAGATCTGCCAAATCTAGGCACACAGCATGTATTCATATTAATTTCGTTGTCATTTAATTAGAGGTGCATATTTGTATTAGAGATTTACTGTAACACATTACTATGCATGCATACTTTATTCTCACGTAGAGTTTTTTACTTATATGTTTAGAGACATCAAACACTCTGCCATGCATAGCTACTTTGAATTGAGGCATGTCCTTCATTCACAGCCAACCTAATGGATCAGACACTCTTTCATTAAACATTTCTTTGAAGTATCTGTGCTAGACACAGTCAAGAAACATACATCCAGGTAATGAAAATTTATGTATTGACTACTTTATCTACAATTTACTTCCAGTGGGTTTAGAACAAGGTTTTGATATGGTGAAGGACTTTTCAACCTTCTTTTTAGAATAAGTCATCCTTTAACACTTTTCAGGGATTAATCATTGTTACAATTAGGGAAAATAAAGCAAACGTTTCTCTTTCCTGCTCAATAAAAGGGACAGTAAAATGCATCCCTTTAAATCAATTGTAATTATTGCTTAGATATGAAGGAAGGTAAAGGAAACAAAAGACTGTAATGGGAATACTAATTAATATTTATAACTTCAGCTCTATAATCTATTAACATTAAAAAATTTCCCTTTTTACTTTATCATAACATATGCAGGTATTTCTGAAGAGGTGGTAGAATCCTCTATATACTTTGTCTTTGTTTCTCTTTTAACACATAGTCAATCTCCTAACATATTTCCTTTACCTACAAACATTGGTCTACTAATACATGCTTTGTAGGTAGCCATTTCATTGGTAGGGCTCTTGGCATTTAAGCCATTGATCCTCCTTTAAATTCGGTATCTTTGTTCTGGTTTTGTCCTGTGTTTGTAATTGAGAATATATGTCAATATCTTCCCCTAAAGCTTCCACAATTTCTGCCTACATTTCATTGTGGTACATTTCTTTTCTCACAGGAATATGGACTTGTGTACCCAAATGCTGGGAAAGATCTACTCCCCATACATTTATGAGCATGCCATGGATATAAGACCTCTAAATTTACAGTTGAAATTCTTCTCACACATATTAAACTTAACACTCCTTTTTTAAAAAAAAATCATGATACCTTTTTACCACCCGTGATCTTGTTATAACCCTTTTAATTTTCAAAGGCTGTATTAAAAAATTTCTGAGAAACGAAAGGTTCATAAACTCCTATTTCAATCAAGCCTCGTATTTCAATGCCACTCACTTCTAAATTTTATTTGGCAGCTGTACTGGCTAGTTTTGTGTCAACTTGACACAGCTGGGGTTATCACAGAGAAAGGAGCTTCAGTCGAGGAAATGTATCCATGAGATCCAACTCTAAGGCATTTTCTCAATTAGTGATCAAGGGGGAAAGGCCCCTTGTGGGTGGGACCATCTCTGGGCTGGTAGTCTTGGGTTCTATAAGAGAGCAGGCTGAGCAAGCCAGGGGAGGCAAGCTAGTAAGGAACATCCCTCCATGGCCTCTGCATCAGCTCCTGCTTCCTGACCTGCCTGAGTTCCAGTCCTGACTTCCTTTGGTGATGAACGGCAGCATGGACTTGTAAGCCGAATAAACCCTTTCCTCCCCAGCTTGCTTCTTGGTCATGATGTTTGTGCAGGAATAGAGACCCTGACTAAGACAGCAGCTGATCCAGAAAATCTGAATATTAACATATTGTCTTGTACTTCAAATCACTCTTTCTCTTTCACCTGTAGAAGAATATCATAACATCTAGGAATACAGTGGCATCAAGGAAACCCCAATAATACTGTTACATTTTATTGCACATATATTCAGATACAACGGGTTTTAATTCTATTTTGAAATCTTCATTGACCATACCTAGATCCACAGTGGAACTTTGAATACTTGATTGAATACTTTTCAAAAGCAACTCTTTTGTCCCTGTAGGCAAAAGACCATACATTAGCTTCTATTTTTATATCATTGAGGTTTGTGGGATTGAGTAAGATGATTCTCTATTGCCATGTCTAGAGCAGCACTGCTTGGCATAGCATATATTAGATCTCCACTATTGTATTGATATATTTTTGACCGAAAATTCCTAATAAACAAATGAAACAGCTTGCATTTTGCACTGTGAGTCTGTCATCCAGGTCCTTGTTTCATTTTCTGATGTCAGGAAAATGTGTTGCTTATCTCTCTTGGAAGGATGCTTTTTGTCTCAATGGCAGTGCTTGTCTCATAATGTAAAAATCCCTACACTGTAGCCTTCCTTCAGATTGATAACCAGGTCAACCATTCCCTAGAGATGCCTTGTTCACTATTATGTTACAAATGAACAAATTTCCTCCTATAAAAGCACCGGATATTTTGAGACCTCATACCTATAGCAGATTGTACACAATATATTTACAAAGGAAAATACTTCCTAAAACTGGGTCTGTACACATGTAAACCTCAGAGTTCTCTAGGTATAGGATGATCTAGTGTAATACCATGACACATATTAGAACCAATATCAGTTGTATCCCTCTCCATTCTACCATAGGTTCTCCCTTGGCTTTTAATGGTTAAGTATTTCATTCACAAGGAATACACATTTTTTAAAACACCAAGATCCCTACCATAGTATGCCTTGCATCTGGATATCATATGTTTTTGTTCATGGTTGTGACCAATATTAATTAAAAATCAGTGAATATTTCTACAGAATTGGTAGAATCCTTGCTAATAAGAGGAATTTTCCTTGCTGAATGATCTTTTCCCCAGGAACTTAACCCTTCAAACCCGTGTTGATCTTTCTATTTCAGCATGATCAAATTGAGTCTGAATTTATATTTCAGAGTATTGCCCTAAAATTGGCACCTGCTCTTTGAGTATCATCATTCCATTGGTTGGCTTCATGAATCAGTTATCCCAGCTGGTTCATCGCATTTGATATTTTAGTGAAAATTTTCCTAGCCTGCCAGTTTTCATGTTAATTTTTGGGTGAGCCTTGCAGACCATTTTTTTCTACTTTTTCTTCTATGTATCACATCCTGATTGCATTAACTATTTTCAGAAATCAACTGTAAATAAGTGTGTAAGTCATTCAATTCAGTCAACGAATTTTCCACGTCTCAAAGATCACATTAAACCACTGGTCTCAGCAAATCTCATGAAGAGCTGAGACAGATTCCAATTATCTCTATATTTGGGACTCTCTAAACTACTAATAACTGTACTATAACTTGGTTACCAAACAGATCTGCTATTTCCCAATAGTTTTTGATGACTATCATTTTGCTATTGTTCTCCAATCGCTGCTAATTATATGAAAACATGTCTGGAAATATTTAATGATTCTCAGTGTCCATGAGTCTGTCCTTCCATAGGGTTATCTTTTTATTGCCTTAGCCCTTGTGAAATGCATAGATTTATACTGTCTCTCCAGTTATTTGGTACACACATGAATAATTTCCATGAATTTATTTGATTCATGTCTGAATTTCCATTTCTGCTTCATTCCAGAGTCTGGTTCTGAGTAACTCTCTTTTAATTTAAAATTGTCTTTACTTCAACATTGGATATACAATCTAATCTCTAAACAGCATAAAACATCGTAAGGTTTTATTTCTTTCCAATACTGTACCTAAAATGCATTCTAGATCCAAATATCTGAGCATTGTTTCCTTCTCTTCTTCTTTCTTCAAATATGAATACTTTTTAATGATCTTTATATAGTTTTATTCAACAAGAGTACTCATTTGTAACTGGTAACTAGTTATGTCCTCCCATATTTGTGAAATTTTAAGCTAATTATAATCCCCCAATCCTTTTTTATTTAAAGCCTTGATTATTTTGTGCATTGGAGAATTCCTCTTTGTTTGATTTTTTTCCTTTTGTTTTTAATTCATCTTTCATTCCTGTGGAAAAATTCCTTGTGGAATTCCAAAAACCTCCTTTATATATTTTATCTTCAACAGTGGTGGCAAATAACTGCTTACCATAGTTTCTTCTAATTTGGGTATTCTGATTTACTTGAAACTATTTCAATAGATTGTGAGCCATGCCTTTGAAGTGCATCTCCATGTTACTGAAACTGTGAAGATTCACCAATGAGTCTTCTGGTCTGATGCTATGTGAAGAAGGATTACCATACTCACAACATCCTTCTACAAGGACACACAACTCTGAGATATATCATCCTTCATTACATTATTCATAATTTGTCAGTGACTGTATGTAACTCATGTAACAGAAAGGAAGCCCTTGTTTTCATATCACATGGAAAAAGGTGTAGTTATTGAGTTTAAGATGCACACATGGCTCAACTTCAGATTGATCATCCTCACACAGCTTCTCATGAAAAGTAGCTAATGTTTGTTCCCCAATATATTCTTGGTAGACAAAAGGAATATTATTCACATTTCTGGGGGAATAAAAAATGATCAGTGTCTCCAAGGAAGTCAACTTTGGTGAACCAAAAAGTTTATATTCTATTTCTTATACAATTCAGAGTAAGAGGTTAAAGAATTGACCTTAGATAATTAAAAGTGAGATGGCTGTATATCTGTATATTCCTCTGCATCATGTGTATGCACATACATGATACAATATAGTGTATATAACTAACTTTAATGGGAATAAACACGGTTAAAGTTGTTTCAGTAATTCATATAAAGGCAACTCCTTTTAAAACAGGATTGACAAAATCTCTACCAGTAAAAGAAGAGATTATAGAGACAAAATATTAATAAAGGCATTCAGAAACATTATTTCCCAACTGCTTATATGATGAGCATATTGTATCCATTGAAGACAGCCCATATATATATATATATATATGGGCTCTTGTCAGAAAGAACTTTGGCAAGAATATACTTGAGTTTGTGATATTTATTTTTCTGGCCTATATACACCACATATAGGAATGTACTTATTTAAGATATTTTCATGAAGTCATAGCACAATTATTTGCAGTCCTTGACCCTCACCAAAAAGAAAAAAGAATCATTTTCTCTGTCTATTGAGTTGCCTTTACCACAAGACAATCTTGGTTTTTATATTACCCTCAAATATATATGACATTATAATTGAATTTATGTTAAATCTTCAATCTAAGGAGGGAAAATTATGAGATCTCTTGTTTTGCATCACATAAGGTAAAGTACTAATATTATGCCAAATTCACCTAATGACCTAAAAATGAATATTATGTAATTTGGACATGGATGAAACATTATATTGGGCAGAGAAAGGGAAGGTGGACTGGAAACTACGGAAAGAGAAGCCAGAGAAAATGAAAGAGGGAGAGGACACAGAGAAAGAGGAAGACTATAGTAGAAGAAACCCAAACCTGGAGTAACCTCAAATTTTAAAGTGTCTCACAGATGTGGAAGCTGGTAGTATAGTGGTAGATCTACCCAATTTAGGCACACAGCATATATTCATATTAACTGAGTTGTGTTTTTATTGCCAGGCCATTTTGGGTTTGGAGAGAGACCACAACAAAATGAAGCCCAATATATTAATTTCATCACAACTAACCTGAGATAAAAATTCACTGCCCCCAAACACCTCAACGAACTTCGCCATTGATATAGGCTGAAGCAGTGTTAATTTGAAGGTTTCTGGGTTTGAAAGGCCTACAGAGAATGGCAGATAGGCATATATACTGGATGAGAGTCTTTCTGTGTTATATTCCACTTATCTTTCATTCCTCATACTGGCTCCCCCACCCCAAAAATAACATAGATAATGTGAGTCTTTTTTATTCAGCTACTCCCTGTAAAAAAAGAATCAGGAAACAAAAGTACAAAGTTCTCTTGACCGGGTAACTCATTTATATAGAGGCAAAAATATAACCATTTGATACTAAAAGATGGGAAATTTTACAAGCTGTTCAGAACTAGACAGGGAATATTAGCAACTGACTACAAGAAGAGAAAGCAGTGAGGATTGCCTGATATGAACAAGTGTTAATTAACTGAAGTCTGTAGCTCCAGGTTGAAAGCAAAAAAAAAAAAAAACAGATATTATAATAGGTATTAACCAAATAAATGTCTGTGTTTCAAGGTAGAGAGCACAAAAAATAGATGATATAACTGGATGGCTGGTCTAGGCAGAGAAATTACTAATTAAAATCTAACTGCTTACTATTGGGAGGCATTAGTGACATTTTTAGTTAATTGCTTTAAAAATGGTATAAGGACATAGTACTCTAATAAATCTAATAGGATACTCATATTTTGTATTTTGCCTAATGTGGGGTTCATGGAAATTTTCAGTTTAAATCCAGGTTTGAAAAGCTGCCTCTTATAAGTAGGTATAGAAATACCTGTGAATCAATTTAATAAAGTCTGCAGGAGACTCATATTCTCTAATGTGGACTCCATGGGAATTTAGGTTTGCTACTCTGGCATGACAAATTAGAAGGTCCTAAATATGATAAACGGTGTAATTTTGAGTATTGTGGATGTTTTATTCTTTCTCTAGGACAGAGGGCACATTGCAAATTTTTCTAGGTACAAATTGAATGATATGGTGATTTTGTGAATTTTTTTTTCTATCTGTGTTTTTGGAAATATGATTAAGGTAACTGCACCTTCCTGAGAGATAGAGATCATATTTGATAAACAGAGATTACTGAAAATCTAGATTCTAGAGAATATATATATATATATATATATATATATATATATATATATATATTACATTATAAACATGTTTGGTGAATTTCATCATCAGACATGCTGAACTAACTTCCTTGCCTGTATGCCAGATGTTTTGGTTTTCATACAGATCCAGTCACTACACACACATTAGAACAATCGTTGGTTTGGACTACTTCAGGTCAATAAATTCTCCCATTTCTCAACCGCTCCCACTCTCCTCAGAAATATCTCAATACCCATATCAGCTTGAAAAACTTATGAAGATACATTGTCCCAGTTTCATAGTGTTTAGGACTTTGTGTGGATATTATTGGTTTTCTTTGATTCTGAAACTTTTGATATACAGGTCTTAGACCCAGTCCTTTTATTTCTGTAATTATAAACAGATATGAGATATTTATCGCAGTGAGTTATGTGCCAAATATTAATTTCATGGAACTGTGTCCATACTTAGGGTATTTTAAGTTAATTTATTCAGAAATGCCTGAGAGTAAGTAACAGCAAACAGTCCATAATATGTCACATACTGTTGGTTTTAAAAAATGTCAGAAGTCCACAGAATATGATGTTTAGTGTTACTTATTCACTTGTTGTTTAGACTAGTCTTCTCCTGACAGTTTTACCTGTTCTGGATACAAAGAAGAAACCAAGCATCTTTGACTTACTCCAGAGGAGGTAAAACAGCCACTAGGCAGGAATTGCTTCTTTGCTTCTACAGACATAATACTGTCCAAAGTAAGAACACAAATACAGATTCAGACAACCTGATTATGTCAAGACAGAGTAGGCTTTGCCTTAATATACCTGTTCCTATAAGTCTGTCAAATGACCATGGCCAATTGGCTAAAGAGATATGATCCAATGTGTTGAAGTAAGTGACTGTCCAAGTGATAAGTGGTCTATTTAATTAGGCTAAGTTTTGGAAGCTATGTTGGCTTTCATATATATTTTCAGTTAATATTAGTCGTTCTTGGATTTCTGATGGGGTAGAAAACTTACATAGTCTCCTAACCAATCCAGGCTTTTTCTTTGAAAAGAACATTTATGGGAGCATGGATGGCAGACAGCATTCAATCCAAAGCCAAGATATAGCCAGATGTAGAATTATAATTTTTTAAATCAGTACAGAAGACGGTTTTCTATTTAATTAAAAAACAAGATAGACTTGGTGTTAGGTTTGTTGTACATTCGAAATTAAAAAATAGTAATAGTTGTATTCAATTATATCTGAGAGAAAATACTCTTTTAATTAGACAAAAGAGATGAAGTGTTGGATAACCAGGGGACTGATTATATTTGAGGTTACTTCCTTTCTCCTATGAGTGGTTGCAAATAAGAAATGAGTCAGCATTCAAGTGATTTCAAGTATGCCTTCCCAATTTAAGTTGTAAAATAAAGAAGAGCTGATGACTGAGCAGATAAAGGAAGATGGTTGGAAAGTTGTAGGAGAGAAGAAGGGAAAAATGGAAAAGGTTGAGAATGCACAGGAGGTGTATCAAGAAGAAAAGGAGAGCAGAAGCAGGTAGAGTGGAGAAGCCTCAAGTACTAAAGGGTCTCATAGATGGGGATGATGCTAATATAGTGTTATGGTAGATCTGCACAATCTAAGTTCACAGAATGTATGCATATTAAATGAGTTGTCTTTTCATTACTGGGATGTTGGGCTTTAGTGGGGTTTAAGGGAAGATGGTGGAGGGAAGAGTTCATGTCTTGCCAGAGTTTCTGTGCTCTCAGCAGGTTCACACAGGAGGACTGCCAGATGGCTTCCACTATGCCCCGATATCCTTCAGACTGTGTGAAGCCACTGGACTCCCTCCATATTGGGTGGACAAAGCCCCTGATACAAGGGGCCCTGGGAAGACACCCACAGCTCCGGACATACAGGAGAGAGGGTAGAGGGATAGAGGTTCCCATGCAGGTGAGAGTCTTAGTCAGGTCCATAGCTGGAGCACAGGAAGACCTGTCTATGATGGGAGATTTGTATTGGCTCATTTGGAGAAAGCCTATCCCATTGTCCAAGCACAGCAGTCCTTGGTGAACATAGACAGTCTATGGTTTTAGATATTTATTGTAGAATGTCAGAGAGAAAAGAGAGAAGGTAGAAAGAGAGGGACCAGCCATAGCCAAGAAGAGGGAAGGGGGGAGAGCAAGAAAGAGGAAAAGCTAGATTGTAAGAGATTAGAGAGATAGAGCAAGGAGAGAGAGAACACAGTAAGAAGGGGCTAAGCAGCCTCTCATATAGTGGGCTGTTATCTTGTTGTTGCTAGGTAACTGGGAGGAGTATAGCCTTAAGGTCAGATGTTTGGAACATTGTGTGTCTGTGACTAAAAGACATGCTTCTTCTGTGGGGATTGTGGGGGCAGTCACTTCTACAGGAGACATGGGTCTAGGAGACATGAGGGAACGAGTTCCATCCCATGTAGGTGAGAATACCAACCACCTAGTACTGAGGTTCAGTCCTCAGCTTGACTGGAGACAAGCCTGTATATGTATAGCCCATTGACCCACACTGTGACATATTTGTGTTAGTGATTTACTGCAACAAATTGCTATGCATGATACCACATTCATGTACAGTTGATTACTTATCTGTTCACAGACATCAAATACTCTCCCATGCATGGCCACTTTGAATTGTGGTATGTCCTTCATTCACAGGCAGCATAATGGATTAGATACTTTTTATTAACATTTTTTTTCTGAAGTTTCTGTTTTAGAAGCAGCCAACAAACTTCCATCAAGGTAATGAAATGTTATGCACTGATGAAAATATCTGAAATGTTTTTCCAGTGTTTTTTTTTTAATTAGGTATTTTCCTCGTTTACATTTTCAATGCTATCCCAAAAGTCCCCCATATCCACCCCCACAATCCCTACCCACCCACTCCCCCTTTTTGGCCCTGGGATTCCCCAGTACTGGGGCATATAAAGTTTGCATTTCCAATGGGCCTCTCTTTGCAATGATGGCCAACTAGGCCATCTTTTGATACATATGTAGCTAGAGACAAGAGCTCCGGGTTACTGGTTAGTTCATATTGTTGTTCCACCTATAGGGTTGCAGTTCCCTTTAGCTCCTTGGGTAATTTCTCTAGCTCCTCCATTGGGGGCCGTGTGACCCATCCAATAACTGACTGTGAGCATCCACTATTGTATTTGCTAGGCCCTGGCATAGTCTCACAAGAGACCGCTATATCTGGGTCCTTTCATCAAAATCTTGCTAGTGTATGCAATGGTGTCAGTGTTTGGAAGGTGATTATGGGATGGATCCCTGCATATGGCAATCACTAGATGGTCCATCCTTTCATCACAGCTCCAAATTTTGTCTCTGTAACTCCTTCCATGGTTGTTTTGTTCCCATTTCTAAGAAGGGGCAAAGTGTCCATACTATGGTCTTCGTTCTTATTGAATTTTATGCGTTTAGCAAATTGTATCTTATATCTTGGGTATCCTAAGTTTCTGGGCTAATATCCACTTATCAGTCAGTACATATTGTGAGAGTTCCTTTGTGATTGGGTTACCTCACTCAGGATGATGCCCTCCAGGTCCATACATTTGCCTAGGAATTTCATAAATTCATTCTTTTTAATAGCTGAGTAGTACTCCATTGTGTAAATGTACCACATTTTCTGTATCCATTCCTCTGTTGAGGGGCATCTGGGTTTTTTCCAGCTTCTGGCTATTATAAATAAGGCTGCTATGAACATAGTGGAGTATGTGTCCTTCTTACTGGTTGGGGCATCTTCTGGATATATGCCCAGAAGAGGTATTGCTGGATCTTCCGGTACTACTATGTCCAATTTTCTGAGGAACCGTCAGAATGATTTTCAGAGTGGTTGTACAAGCTTGCAATCCCACCAACAATGGAGGTGTGTTCCTCTTTCTCCACATCCACGCCAGCATCAGCTGTCACCTGAATTTTTGATCTTAGCCATTCTGACTGGAGTGAAGTGGAATCTCAGGGTTGTTTTGATTTGCATTTCCCTGATAATTAAGGATGTTGAACATTCTTTGAGGTGCTTCTCAGCCATTCGGTATTCCTCAGGTGAGGATTCTTTGTTCAGCTCTGAGCCCCATTTTTTAATGGGGTTATTTGATTTTCTGGAGTCCACCTTCTTGAGTTCTTAATATATATTGGATATTAGTCCCGTATCCGATTTGGGATAGGTAAAGATACTTTCCCAATCTGTTGGTGGCCTTTTTGTCTTATTGATGGTGTCTTTTGCTTTGCAGAAGCTTTGCAATTTTATGAGGTTCCATTTATCGATTCTCGATCTTACAGCACAAGCCATTGCTGTTCTATTCAGGAATTTTTCCCCTGTACCCATATCTTCGAGGCTTTTCCCTACTTTCTCCTCTATAAGTTTCAGTGTCTTTGGTTTTATGTGGAGTTCCTTAATCCACTTAGATTTGACCTTAATACAAGGAGATAGAAATGGATCAATTCACATTTTTCTACATGATAACCGCCATTTGTGCCAGCACCATTTGTTCAAAATGCTGTCTTTTTTCCACTGGAAGGTTTTAGCTCCCTTGTCAAAGATCAAGTGACCATAGGTGTGTGTGTGTTCATCTCTGGGTCTTCAATTCTGGTCCATTGGTCTACTTGTCTGTCACTATACCAATACCATGCAGTTTTTATCACAATTGCTCTGTAGTACAGCTTTAGGTCCGGCATGGTGATTCCACCAGAGGTTCTTTTATCCTTGAGAAGAGTTTCTGATATCCTAGGTTTTTTGTTATTCCACATGAATCTGCTGATTGCTCTTTCTAATTCGTTGAAGAATTGAGTTGGAATTTTGATGGGGATTGCATTGAATCTGTAGATTGCTTTTGGCAAGATAGCCATTTTTACAATGTTGTTCCTGCCAATCAATGAGCATGGGAGATCTTTCCATCTTCTGAGATCTTCTTTAATTTCTTTCTTCAGAGACTTAATGTTCTTATCATACAGATCTTTCACTTCCTTAGTTAGAGTCACGCCAAGGTATTTTATATTATTTGTGACAATTGAGAAGGGTGTTGTTTCCCTAATTTCTTTCTCCTCCTGTTTATCCTTTGTGTACAGAAAGACCATTTACTTGTTTGAGTTAATTTTATATCCAGCTACTTCATTGAAGCTGTTTATCAGGCTTAGGAGTTCTCTGGTGGAATTTTTAGGGTCACTTATATATACTATCATATCATCTGCAAAAAGTGATATTTTGACTCATCAATATTTACCACTTCAGCTCAAAATCTATTAACAGTCCAAAATTTCCCTTTTACTTTTTCATAGCATTGGCAGGGAATTCCGAAGAGTTTGCAGAACCCTTTATAATCTTTGTCTCCATTTTCTCTTGTAACATATAATCAGCTACCTATCATATTTCCTTTGCATACAGACACTTATCATCTAATACAGGCTTGGGAGATAACCATTTCTGTGATAGGGCTCTTGGCATTTAAGATATTTTTACTCTTTTAAATTTCATATCTTTGTTCTTGTTATTTCCTGTGTGTGTGTAAAATGGGCAAAGACTTGTACTGTTTTTGAGTGGATCATAAATATCTTCCCCCTGAAGCCTCCTCCCTTTAATACTATAGTTCTTCATGGTAAGTTTCTTGTCTCACAGGAATATGAACCCCTGTACCCAAATGTTGGGAAAGATCATGTCCCTACACATTTATGGGCATGCCATGGATATCAGACCTCTTGTTTTACACTTGACCATCTGCACACACAAATTTCACTCAACATTCTCTCTCTCTCTCTCTCTCTCTCTCTCTCTCTCTCTCTCTCTCTCTCTCTCTCTCTCTCTCCCTCCCTCCCTCTCTCTCTCTCCGCCCCCCTCTCTCTCCCTCTCCCTCTCTCCCTGTAATTCCTGATAAATTTTTCCTACCTATGAACATTGTAAAATTCTTTAAATTATTGCAGTCTGTATTTCAAACTTTGTAAACCAAAGTTGCATAAGCTTATTTCAATCAAGCCTACTATTTCAAAGCCATTTATTTCCAAATATAATTCGGCATTTGATCAAGAACAGCTGAATATTAGCATATTTCCTCATACTACCAAACCTGTAGTAGATTTTCTTCACAACTAGGGATTCAGTGTCCAACAGGAAAATCCCACTAATACAATTAAATTATATTATACAATTTTTGAGAGACCATGTGCTTTATTTCTATTTTTAAACCTTCATTGATCGTACCTAGATCCACAATGGAACTTTGAATACTTGATTGGATGCTTTCCAACAGCCACTCTTTTGTTCCTGTAGACAAAAGACCATGCATTGAATTAGTTTCTCTTTTTGTATCATTGAGTTTTGGAAGGATTGAGTAAGATGTTTTCTGTTGCCCTGTATAGAGCATCACTGCTTGGCATATCATATATTAGATCTTCATAAATTTGTGAGGTATTTTTGACTACAACTTCTTTCCTAGCTAACAAAGGGAAACAGCTTGCTTTTTTCACTGTGAGGCCTCCATACAGGTCCTCATTTATTTTCTGATGTCAAGAAAATGTGTTGTTTTTTCTCTTGTGCCTATGCTTTTTGTTCAACGGCAGTGCTTGTCTCATAAGATAAACACACCGGAAATGTAGACTTTCATTTTAATTTATACCTAGGATAACCATTGCCCTAGAGAGATGCCTTGTTTGTTATTATGTTGGAAATGAACAAATTTCCCACAATAAATGCACCAGATATTTTAAGACCATATACTTATAGGAGATTGTACTCAATATATTTACAAAGGGTACTATTTCCTAAATCTGTGTCTCTAAACATGTATAATTCATAGTTCTATAGGTGTAAGATGACGTAGTGCAGTACTATGATACATATTAGAAGCAATATCATTTGTATCCCTCTCCATTCCACAATAGGATGTATCTCAGGTTTTAATGGTCTAAGTACTTGATTTTTCACATGGTATTCACCTTTTCAAATACCCAGATTGCTATCATATCATGCCTTGCATCTTAATATCATATGATGTGTTCATGGCTATGACGAATATCAATTAAATATTAGTGTAGTTTTTAAAGAGATTGTACAATCTTTGCCAATAAGATAGGCATTTTACTTGCCCATCTAGCTTTTCCACAAGTATTTAAAGCTGCAAATCCGTGTTGTACTTTCTATTTCTGCATGGTAAAATTGAGTCTGAATTTAGATTTCAATTTATTCCCTTTGAATTGTGTCCATACCTGTAACATCATGCCATTTCATACGCTTCATGGATCAGTAATGCCGGCTGGTATAATAGCATTTGATATTTTAATGAAAATTTCCCTATCATGCCAGATGTCACTTTCATTTTTGAGTGAACCTAGCAGACCATTTTTTATACATTTCCTATATGTATCCCATCTTGATTGCATTAACTGTTTTCAGAATTCAACTTACATATCAGTGAAAGTCATTCAGATCTGTCAAAGACTTTTCCACCTCTCAAAGATTATATGCTGCCAATAGTCTCAGCAAGTCCGAAGATGGTCAGAGACAGAATCTAATTATCTCTATATTTGGGATTCTTGAAACAACTTATAAGCAGCATAGTAAGTTGGACACTGGATAGCTCTGGTATTACACAATAGTTTTTGAGGCTTATTCATTTTCTATTGTTCTCCAATCTCTGATATTATAAGAAAATCTGCCTAGAAATAGTTGAAGTGTCCCAGCGTATGTGTCATTCCATCTACTTGTATGTCTTTATATTGCCTTAGACCACGTTGAATACATAGTAAGATTACTGTCTCTCCAGTTCTGTGGTACCCATATTTTCGAAAGATTTTCAATGTAATGTTATGACCAGTCTGGTTCTGATTAACCCCGTTTTTATTTAAAAATCTTCTGAACTTAATCATTGGAGATACAATCTATTCCCTAAACATCATAACTTTTTTGCCTTTCCAAATCTGATCCTAAAATACATGATAGATCCAAATATCTGAGCACTGTTACCCTTTGTTCTTATTCCTTCTCATTTGAATATATTCTGAACATGGGTTATAAAGTTTTATACCAAAAGGTTGGTCCTTTGCAACTGGTAACTTGTTCCCCCTTTTCCATATTTGTGAAATTATAAGCTAACATCTTTCTGAACCACTTTTTGCTTCAAAGCCTTGATTTTTATTATTGTACACTGCAGGATCCCTCTTTTTTTTTATATATTTGTTTTGGTTTTAATTCTTCTTTCATTCCTGTGGAAAATTACTTGCCAAAAAGCCTCCTTTATATGTTTTATGTTAACCACTGAAGGATTATTATGGCTTTCCATGAATTTACAAATTTTTTGCATTATGATTTACTTGCAAATATTTCAATGATTTTGAGCCATGCATTTGAAGTGCATCTCCATGTTATTGAAACAGTGAAGATTCACCAATGAGACTTATGGTCAGATGCTATGTATAGAAGACTTGCCACACTCAGAACACCCTTCTATAGGTACACAAAACTCTGAGATATCTCATCCTTCCTTACATTATTACTAACATGTCACTGACTGCATGGAACTTACATAACAGAAAGGAGACATTTTTCACATCACGTGGGAAAAGGTGTAGTTCTTGAGTTTAAGCTGCACAGATGGCTAATCTTCAGATTGATCATCCTCACACAGCTTATAGTTAAAAGTAGCTAATGTTTCCTCTCCAGATAATACTTGTTAGAAAAAAAAATCAACTTACTGAGAGACTCACAAATGACCAGTGATTCTAAGGACCTCATTCTTTCCCAACAGCTTATATGATGAACATACTGCATCCATCGATGACATCTAGATTAATTTAATGTGCTCATGTCAGGGAGAACTTTGGCCAGAATATAAATGAGTTTGTGGATTTTATATGTATGTCCTATATACATTGCATATAGGGATGAATTTATTTAGGATATTTTCGTGAAGACACATCACAATAGATTTTGAATCTCACCAAAAAATCATTTTACACTTTATTGGGTTGCCTTTAACTCCCAGACAATCTTAGTTTTCATATTAACATCACACATATATCACAATTTACTTGTATCTATGTTAAGTTCGCACTCGAAAAGAGAAAAATCATATTTCTTGTTCTGCATTAATATGTTAAAATATTAATTTTATGGTTCATTCACCTCATGACTTAAAAAAGACAATTATATAATTTGGAGAAGAATGAAACACTACATTGGAAAGATAAAAAGAATGTGAGCAGGAAGTTGGGATAGAGAAGAAGATAAAATGGAAAGGGAGAGGAAACAGAGCAAGAGGGAAAAGAAGAAAATAGGAGCAGAAAAGAGAATCAGGAAACAAAGGGACAAGTTAGCTGGATCAGGTAACCCATTGATATAAAGAAAGAAATATAAAATTTTGATACTTAATTATGGGAAATTTCACCTGCATTTCAGAACTAGAAAGGGACTATTAGACACTGACTACAAGTATAGAGATATATAATATATAGAGAGAGGTTAACAATAAAATCTACTTGCCTCCTATTGGCAGATATTAGTGAAAGTTTGAATTAATTGCTTTAAAAATGCTATAAAGAAAAAATTGCTCTAATAAGTATTGCATTATATTCACATTTTGTCTAACATGGGCTCCACCAAAATTTTGGGTTTAAATCCTGCTTTCACAGGCTGCCTCTTATAAGCAAGTATGATAACTGTATGGATCAATTTCATAAAATTTGCAGGAAACTCATATTCTCTAACATGGTCACCATGGGAATTTAGGTTTAGTATTCTGGCATGACAAATTTTAAAGGACTCTATAGGCTAAACTCTTTGTGATTTTGAGTATTGTAGTTGTTTTATTGTTCCTCTGTGACAGAGACAATTTACAGGTTTTTCAGCTTACCATTTGAAGGATAAGTTGAATTTGGGAAAAGGTTTTACCTTTGTGTTTTTGGAAAAGTTGATAAAGATATTTAAAATTTCAAGAGTAATATAGATCTTATTTAATAGGAGGAGACTCCCAAAAAACAAAACAAAACAAAACAAAAAACAAAAAAAAACAAGATTCTAGAGAATAAAACAACAAAAAAGTTTATCTTGATGATATTAAATTTTTTTGAGATTTATACATACAGTATGTAAACTTTGGTGAATTTCATCCTCTGACAAGGTGAATTGACCTGCCTGAATTCCTGATGGTTTGGTTTTTCCTCCAGATCCAGTCATGACACAGACAACAGAGACAATCATTAGTTTGGCATTCTTAAGGCTAATGAATTGCCCCATTTACCAACCTTTCAACTCCTTCCGAATTATCTCAACACCCATATCAGCTTGAAAATTTTTTGAAGACTCGTTCTCCCAGTTCCATAGTCTTTAGGACTGTAGGTGGTTATTATTGGTTTTTGTTGATACTAAATGTTTTAAGCACATGCCTTAGACCCAGCCCTTCTATAGCTATTATTTTAAACAGATCTGACAGATTTAAGTCTGTGAGTTAAGTGCCAAATACCAATTTCATGGAGCTAAGATTATAGTTAGGGTGTTTTAAGTTAGTTTGATAATAAATGCTTGAGGCTAAGTAACAGAGGACATTCCAGATTACTTCCTGGAGATAGTTGGTATTAAAATGTCAGAAGTCCATAGAATATTATATTTAATGTTATTCATTCACGTAGTGTTCAGACTAGTCTGCTCCTGACAGTTTTCCCTGTATTGGATTCGAAGAAGTAAAAGACCATCTTTGAGTTATTCCAGATGTGGTGAAAAAGCCACTAGGCAGGAATTGCCTCATTGCATATACAGACATAATATTGTCCAAAGTAAGAACAAATACAGATTAAGACAGTCTGAGTATGCCATGACAAAGTGTTCTTTTCTTTAATATTCCTGTTTCTGAAAGTGAGTAAAATGACCACAGCCAGTTTTCTAAAGACTTATGCTCCAATATGTTGAAGTAAGGGACTATGCATGTGATCAGCAGTCTCTAATAATTGGCTAAGTTTTGGAAGTTGTGTTGACCTTCCTATATATTTTTCATTAATATGATCTTCTTCTTGCATTTCTGATGGGGTTGAAAAACCTCAGTAATCTCCTAGCCAACCCAGGAATTTTACTTTGAGAGGAAAGGATTTGGGAGGATGGTTTTCAGATGGCTTTAAATCTACAGCCAAGACATAGCCAGATATAAAATTATCATACTAAAAGTAAGAATAGATGACAGAGTTTCTATTTCATTAACAAAGATAATGGAATGGGTGTTTAATTTTTTTCATAAATTACAAAGTAGTAATTGTTATGTACTATTAAATCTGAGATAAAATAGTCTTTTAATTGGAAAGAAGGGAGGAATGTAGTGGTTCTGGTTCCTGGGTCTGGTTTTATTTGAAGTTATTTCTGCTTTTCTGTGAGGTGTTGTGAATAAGGAAAGAGTCAGCACACAGGTGATGTACTATTAAAATCCCGAGCTTATTTTGAAAAAGAAAGAAAGAAAGAAACAAAGAAAGAAAGAAAGAAAGAAAGAAAGAAAACTAGAGAGAGAGAGAGAGAAAGAAAGAAAGAAAGAAAGAAAGAAAGAAAGAAAGAAAGAAAGAAAGAAAGAAAGAAAGAAAGAAAGAAAGAAAGAAAACAGTTGAAGCCTGAGCAGAAAAAGAGAAAATGGAGTAGAACTTTGGGAGAGGGTAGAAGGAGAAAATGAAAGAGGGAGTGAACACAGAGTAGGAGGAAGGAGAAAAGTAGATAAGAAGCACATAGCTTGGAGAAACTGCAGGTTCTAAAGGGTCTCATATTAATGGAAGATAGTATTGTAGTCACTGGTAGATCTGCCCAATATAGGCACACAGCATGTATTCATATTAATTTAGTTGTTTTTTCATTACCAGTGCATATTTGTGTTGGAGATTTACTGCAACACATTACTATGCATGCATACTTTATTCTCATGTAGAGCTGTTTACTTAAGTGTTCAGGAACATCAAATACTGTACCATGCACAGCTACTTTGAATTGAGGTATGTCCTTCATGCACAGCCAGCATAATGGATTTGACATTCTTTCTTTAAAGATTTCTTTGAAGTATCTGTGCTAGAAACAGCCAACAAACATACATCCAGGTAATGAAAATTTATGCATTGCCTATTTTACCTACAATTTATTTCCAGTGGGTTTAGAACAATGTTTTGACAGAGTGAAGGACTTTTCAACCTTCCTTATGTAATAAGTCATCATTTAATACTTTTCAGGGATTAATCATTGTTACAATTATGGAAAATAAAGCAAACCTTTCTCTTTCCTGCTCAGTGAAAGGGAGAGTAAAATGCAACTCTTTAAATCAATTGCAATCATTGCTTAGATGAGAAGGAAGGTAATGAAAACTAAAGACTGTACTGGGAATACTCAATAATATTTACCATTTCAGCTCAAAATCTATTATCAGTCCAACATTTTCCCTTTTACTCTTTTCATAACATATGCAGGGAATTCCGAAGAGGTGGCAGACAACTCTATGTACTATGTCTCCAGTTTCTCTTGTAACATATAGCCACTCTCATATCATATTTCCTTTGCCTACAGACACTTATCAACTAATACAGGTTTGGGAGTTAAACATTTCTGTGGTAGGGCTCCCGGCATTTAGGCTATTTTTCCTCCTTTAAATTTGATATCTTTGTTCTGGTTATTTCCTGTGTGTTTTAAATGGGCAAAGCCTTGGGTTGTTTTTAAGTATATGTATCAATATCTTCCCCAGAAGCCTCCTTCCATTCTTCCTACACTTCATCATGGTGTTTCTTGTCTTACAGGAATATGAACCCTGTACACAAATGTTGGAAAAGATCTTGTCTCCATAAATTTGTGGGTATGTCATGGATATAAGACCTCTACTTTGACACTTGACCATCTGCACACACAAATTACACTCAACATTCTCTCTCCCTCTCCCTTTCCCTCTCCCTTTCCCCCTCCCCCTCCCCCTCCCCCTTCCCCTCCCTCTCTCCCTCTCTCCCTGTAATTCCTGATAAATTTCTCCTACCTATGAACATTGTAAAATTCTTTAAATTATTGCAGACTGTATTTCAATCTTTCTGTAAACCAAAGTTGCATAAGCTCTTATTTCAATCAAGCCTCCTATTTCAATGCTATTTATTTCCAAATATTATTTGGCATTTGATCAAGAAGAGCTGAAATTAACATATTTCCTTGTACTACCAAACCCTCTTATTCTTTAACCTGTAGCATATCTTCTTTGAAGCTACGGATTCAGTGTCAACATGGAAATCCCACTAATACTATTAAATTATATTATAACATTTTTGAATGACAGTGGGTTTTATTTCTATTTTTATACCCGCATTAATTGTACCTAGATCCACACTGGAACTTTGAATACTTGATTGAATGCTTTCCAACAGCCACTCTTTTGTTCCTGTAGGCAAAAGAGGATACATTGATTTAGTTTCTCTTTTTGTATCATTGAGTTTTGGGGGGATAGAGTAAGATGATTATCTATTGTCTAGAGCAGCACTGCTTAGCATAATATGTATTAGATCTTCATAATTTTTGTGAGGTACTTTGGACTGCAAATTCTTTCCTAGCTAACAAAAGGAAATAGGTTGCTTTTTTCACTGCGAGGCTTCCACCTAGGTCCTCATTTATTTTCTGATGTCAGGTAAATGTGTTTTTATCTCTCTTGGACCTATGCTTTTTGTCCAATGGTAGTGCTTGTCTCATAAAATAAACACACCTAAAAAGTAGACTTTCATTTTAATTCATACCTAGGACAAGCATTGGCCTAGAGATGCCTTGTTTGTTATTATGTTGGAAATGAACAAATTTCCCACAATAAATGCACTGGATATTTTGAGCGAATATACCTATAGCAGATTGTACTAAATATTTACAAAGGGCAATATTTCCTAAATCTGGGTCACTAATCACGTACAATTCAGTGTAGTACCATGATTCATATTAGAAGTAATATCAATTGTATTTGTCTCCGTATCACCATAGGATGTATCTCAGCTTTTAATGGTCTAAGTACTTTATTATTCACAAGTTATTCACATTTTCAAACACTCAGATCCCTATCATACCATTCCTTGCATCTTAATATCATATGATTTGTCCATGGCTATGATGAATATTAATTATATATCAGTGAAGTTTTCTAAAGAGATTATACAATCTTTGTCAATAATATAGGAATTTAATTGCCCATCTAGCTTTTCCAGAAGAATTTATAGCTGCAAAGCTTTGTTGTACTTTCTATTTCATCATGTTCTAATTGGGTCTGAATTTAGATTTCAACTTATTCTCTTTGAATTGGGTCCATCCCTGTAACATCATGCCATTTGGTTTGCTTCATGGATCAGTAATCCCAGCTGTAACAAAGCATTGGATATTTCAATGAAAATGTCGCTAGCATGCCATATGTCATTTTCATTTTTGAGTGAACCTACCAGACCATTTTTTTAATACATTCTCCTATTTTATCCCATCTAGATTGCATTAACTCATTTCTGAATTCAACCTAAATAACAGTGTAAGTCATCCAGATCTGTCAAAGTCTTTTCCACCTCTCAAAGATTATATCCTGCCAATAGTCTCAGCAAGTCTGAAGAAGTTCAGAGACAGAATCTAATTATCTCTATATTTGGGATTCTTGAAACAACTTATAAGCAGCATAGTAAGTTGGACACTGGATAGCTCTGGTATTATGTAATAGTTTTTGAGGCCTAACCATTTGCTCTTTTTCTCCAATCTCTGATATAATATGAAAACCTGCCTGGATATAGTTGAGGTGTCCCAGTGTATGTGAGTTAGTCCATCTATTTGGATGTCTTTATATTGCCTTAGATCACATCGAATGCATAGTCATACTACTCTCTCTCCAGTTCTGTGGTACCTGCATTTTCCAAAGAATTACATTGTAGTGTTTTGACCAGTCTGGTTCTGATTAACTGTCTTTTAATTTAAAATCTTCTGAACTTAATCATTGGAGACACAATCTATTCCCTAAACATCATAGCTTTTTTCCAATACTGATTCTAAAATACATGATAGATCCAAATATCAGAGCACTGTTACCCTGTGTTCTTCAATATCGAACTCTAACATTAACTTGAATCAGAATGAACATTGTTCAGTTGTTTCATATAAATGCAACTCCAGCTTTTTAAAACAGCATTGTCTAAAGCACCACCATTAAAAAATAAAAATGGAGTATATGGACAAAATATGGATAAATTCATTCAGAAACATTCATTCCCAACTGCTTATATGATGAACATACTTCATCCATTGATGACATATAAATTAATTTAATTGTCTCTTGTCAGGGAGAAATTTGGCCAGAATATATATGAGTTTGAGATTTTTATTTTTATGTACTATATACATCACATATAAGAATGTATTTATTTATGATATTTTCATGAAGACACATCACAATAGATTGCAGTTTTTGAACCTCACCAAAATAAATCATTTTTCTCTCTATTGGGTTGCCTTTAACTCCCAGACAATTTTAGTTTATATATTAAATCACACATATATCCCAATTTACTTGTATCTATGTTAGGTTTGCACTCCAAAAAGAGAAAAATCATACCTCTTATTCTGCATTATATATGTTAAAATATTAATTTTATGCTGCATTCACCTGGTGGCTTAAAAATGATAGCTATATAATTTGGAGAAGAATGAAACACTATATTGGCCAGATAAAGAGAAGGTGGAGCAGAAACATGAGAAAGAGAAGTAGAAAAGAATGGAAAGGTAGAGGACACAGAGCAAAAGGGAAAAGAAGAAAATAGGAGCATAAAAATGATTCAGGAAAAAAAAAGAGACAAGTTTGCTGGACCAGGTAATTCATTGATATTATGACAGAAGTATAACTTTTTGATACTTAAAGTTGGGAAATTTCACCTGCATTTCAGAACTAGAAAGGGAATATTAGTCACTGACTCCAAGTGGAGAAAGAAGTGATAATTGCCTGCTATGAACAGGTGTTAACTGAAGTTTGCAGCTCCAGGTAGAGAGCATAACAGACAGATATTATAGTAGGTATTAATTAAATACCTAGATGATTACATCTATGATTCCTGATTTCTTTCCTAGGGTTTCTATCTCCAGAGTTGTCTCCCTTTGGGGTTTTTTTTAAATTGTTTCTAATTTCCTTTTTATATCTTGGATGATTTTGTTCAATTCCATCACCTGTTTGGGTGTGTTTTCCTGTAATTCTTTAAGGGATTTTTGTGTTTCCCCTTTAAGGACTTCTACCTGTTTAGCAGTGTTTTCCTGGGATTCTTTAAGGACTTCTACCTGTTTACCAATGTTCTCCTGTATTTCTTTTAGTGAGTTATAAATGCTCTTCTTAAATTTCTCTACCAGCATCATGAGATATGATTTTGAATCCGATACTTAATTTTCAGGTGTGTTGGGGTATCCAGGTCTGGCTGAGGTGGGAGTGCTAGGTTCTGATGATGGTGAGTGGTCTTGGTTTTTGTTGGTAAGATTCTTAGGTTTTCCTTTCACCATCTGGTAATCTCTGGTGTTAGTTGTTATAGTTGTCTCTGGCTGGAGCCTGTTCCTCCAGTGATTCTGTTAGCCTCTGTCAGCAGGCCTGAGAGTCCAGCTCTCTTCTGAGTCTTAGTGGTCAGAATATTCTCTTGTCAAGCTCTTCTCTTGCAGGGAAGGTTCACAGAAGTCTGGTGCTCAGACCTGACTCCTGGCTGAAGTTGAAGGCCCGGATTAGGGCCTGTCCCAGAATATGTGTTGCCTCTGCAGCCTGTGCACTCGTCTGCACATACTGGTCTCTGAGGAACCCAGAACACAAGTTGGCTCATTCACCTGCTCTGCAGGTCAGAGCTCTCTCATCTTCCGGGAATATGCCCTGATGTCTGGAGCCTGAAACAGGGGTCTGTCCCAGAAGCTGTGTCACTTCTGCAGTCTGCTTGCTCACCCTCCGCAGTCCAAAAGCTGACCTGCTTATACTTATCTCAGAGGGACCTGGGACATAAGATGGCTTCCTCACCTGCTCTGGAGATCAGATTCCTCCCGGGCAGCAACCTCTCCTCTTGCGGGAAAGGTGCCTGGATGTCTAGAGCCCAAAATGGGATCTGTCTCAGAAGCTATGTAGCTTCTGCCAGTCCGAGAAACTGTTGATTCTGCAGTCTGCTTCTGCACAGAGAAATCTCTGAGGGACCAGGGAGAAAAAATGGCTCCCTCACCTCTCAACAAACCTCCTTTAAATGTTTTATCTTCAACAGTGAAGGCATATAACTGTTTACCATAGTCGCTTATAATTTGTGCATTATGATTTACTTGAAATTATTTAAATAGATTGTGAGCCGTGCATTTGAAGTGCATCTCCATGTTACACAAACTGTGAAGATCACCAGTTAGGCTTATGGCCTGATGCTATTTGAAGTAGAATTGCCACACTCACGACATCCTTCTACAAGGACACACAACTCTGAAATATATCATCATCCATTACATGATTCATAATTTGTCAGTGACTGCATGCAACTTATGTAACAGAAAGGAGGCACTTCTTTTTATATCAAATGGGAAAAGGTGTAGTTATTGAGTTTAGGCTTCACAGATGGCTTATCTTCAGATTGATCATCCTCACACAGCTTATCATTAAAAGTAGTTAATGGTTATTCTGCAAACAATTCTTCATAGACAAAAGGAATTTTATTCACTTCCTGGGGACCCACAAATGACCAGTGTCTCCAAGGAAGTCAACTTTGGTGAACCAGAAAGTTTATATGGTACTTCTCACACAATTATGTGTAAGAGGTTAATGAATTGAGCCTTGATGATTAAAAGTCAGATGGCTCTAGATCTATATATTTCTCTGCATCATATATATGCACACACATGATTCAATATAGAACTCCATCATTAACTTGAATGAGAATCAGCATTGTTAAAGTAGTTTCACTATTTCATATAGAGGCAACTCCTTTTAAAACAGCATTGAATAAATATCTAGCAGTAAAAGAAGGGACCATGGGGACAAAATATTAATAAAATCATTCAGAAATATTATTTCCAACTGCTAATATGATGGCCATTCTTTATCCATTGAGGAGATCTACATTTAGTAGATAGGCTCTTGTCAGAAATAACTTTGGCAAGAATGTACATGAGTTTGTGGTTTAAATTTTTGTGTCCCAGATACATCACATATTAGGATGAATTTATTTGAGATATTTTCATGAAGACATAGCACAATTATTTGCAGTTCTTGACCCTCACCAAAAAAAAAAAAAAATCATTTTCTCTGTAAGTCTGTCAAATGACCATGGCCAGCTTGCTAAAGACATATGCTCTGATGTGTTGAAGTAAGTCCAAGTGATCAGTGGTCTATTTAAATAAGCTAGGTTTTGGAAGCTGTGCTGGTTTTCCTATATACTTTCAGCTAATATTGGTCATTCTTGGATTTATGATGTGGTAGAAAACCTCCATAGCCTCCTAACCAATCCAGGCTAATTTACTTTGTAAAGAACATTTATGAGAGCATAGGTGTCAGCCAGATAAAGCCAGATATAGAATTACAAATTTTTAACTAAGTATAGAAGACAGATTTCTATTTAATTAACAAACATGATGAACTGGGTTTTAAGTTTCATGTACTTTCTAAATTACAAAATAGTAATAGTTGTATCCAATTATGTCTGAGATAAAATATTCTTTTAATTAGTCAAAAATGAAGCGGGTGTTTAGGATAGCCAGGGACTGATGATATTTGATGTTAATTTCTTTCTCCTATGAGGGGTTGTGAACAAGAAATGAGTCAGCACTTAGGTGTTTTCTAGAAAACCTTCTCAGCTTAAGTTGTAAAATAAAGAAGAGCTGATGACTGAGCAGATAAAGGAAGATGATTGGAAAGTTGTAGGAGAGAAGAAGAAAAAAATTGAGAGGGAGAGAATGCAGAGGAGGATGAAAAAGAAAAAAAAAGTAGACTAGAAGCACATGGACTTGAGAGGCCTCAAGTTCTAATGGGTCGCATATATGTGGAAGATGGTAGCATAGTGGTAAGGCAGATCTCCACAATTTAAGTGCACAGAATGTATTCATACTAAAGGAGATGTCTCTTCATTACTGGGACATATTCTTGTTGAAGTTTTACTATAACATATTACTATACATGATACCACAGTTTCATGTATAGTTGGTTATTTATCTGTCCACAGACATCAAATACATTCCCATGCATGGCCACTTTGAATTGAGGTATGTACTTCATTCACAGCCAGCATAATGGATTAGATATTGTTCCATTAAAGATTTTTCAGAAGTATCTGTGTTAGAAGCAGTCAACAAACATCCATCCAGGAAATGAAAACGTATGCATTGAAGAAATTACCTACAAAGTATTTCCAGTGGTTTTGGAACTAGAAACTGACACAGTGAAGAACTTTTCATCGTACCCTGTAGAAGAAGTCATCCTTTAATATTTTTCATGAATTAATCATTGTTATAATTATGGAAAATAAAGCAAACTTTTCTCATTCCTGCTCACTAAAAGTTAAATAAAATGCAGTTCTTTAAATCAATTACAATCATTGCTTAGATAAGAAGGAAGATCATGTGCTCCACTATGTTCATAGCAGCCTTATTTATAATAGCCAGAAGCTGGAAAGAACCCAGATGCTCCTCAACAGAGGAATGGAAACAGAAAATGTGGTACATTTACACAATGGAGTACTACTCAGCTATTAAAAAGAATGAATTTATGAAATTCCTAGGCAAATGGATGGACCTGGAGGGCATCATCCTGAGTGAGGTAACCCAATCACAAAGGAACTCACACAATATGTACTCACTGATAAGTGGATACTAGCCCAGAAACTTAGGATACCCAAGATATAAGATACAATTTGCCAAATGCATGAAACTCTAGAAGAATGAAGACCAAAGTGTAGACACTGTGCCCCTTCTTAGAATTGGGAACAAAACACCCATGGAAGGAGTTACAGAGACAAAGTTTGGTGCTTCGACAAAAGGATGGACCATCTAGAGACTGCCTTATCTAGGGATCCACCCCATAATCAGCTTCCAAACGCTGACACCACTGCATAAACTAGCAAGATTTTGCTGAAAGGACCCAGATATAGCTGTCTCTTGTGAGACTAGGCAGGGGCCTAGCAAACACATAAGTGGATGCTCACAGTCAGCTATTGGATGGATCACAGGGCCCCCAATGGAGGAGCTAGGGAAAGTATCCAAGGAGCTAAAGAGATCTGCAACCCTGTAGGTGCAACAACATTATGAACTGACCAGTACCCCGGAGCTCTTGACTCTAGCTACATATGTATCAAAAGATGGCCTAGTCGGCCATCATTGGAAAGAGAGGCCCATCGGACATACAAACTTTATATGCCCCAGTACAGGGGAACGCCAGGGCCAAAAAAGTGAGAATGGGTGGGTAAAGAAGTGGGGGGGGGAGGGTATGGGGGACTTTTGAGAAAGCATTGGTAATGTCATTGAGGAAAATACGTAATAAATAAAAAATAAAAAAAAGAAGGAAGATCATGGAAACAAAAAGGTTGTAATGGGAATACTCATTAATATTTACCACTTGAGCTCTAAAATCTCTGAACATTAAAATTTTTCTCTTTTACTTTTTCATAACATATGCAGAAAATTCTAAAGAGGTGGCAGCATTCTCTCTTTACCTTGTCTCCATTTACTTTTGTATCAAATAGTCAGTCTTCCTTCATATTTCCTTTGCCTAGAGACACTGGTCAACTAATACAGGCTTGGGAGCTAACCATTTCTATGGTAAGACTCTTGGCATTTAAGCTATTTTTCCTCCTTTAAATTTGATATCTTTGTCAGGTCATGTCCTGTGTTTGTAAAATGGGCAAAGCCTTGGGTTGTTTTTGAGGATATTTATCAATACCTTCCCCTGAAGCTTCCATTCTTTCCCCCTACAGTTCATCATGGTAAGATTCTTGTCTCACAGGAATATGAACCTGTGTACACAAATGTTGGGAAAGATCTTGTCCCCAAACATTTATGGGCATATCATGGATATAAGACCTCTAGTTTGATACTTGATCATGTACACACACAAATTACACTCAACATTCTCTCTCCTTTTTTTGTAATTACTTATAACTATCTACTGCCTCTGAACTTTGTAAAAGCCTTTCAATTTTTGTTGTCTGTATTTGAAACTGTCTGGAAATCAAAGTTACATGAGCTCTAATTTCAATAAAGCCTCCTATTTCAACGCCATTTACTTCCAAATATTATTTGGCTTTTGATCAAGAAGACTGAATATTAGCATACGTCCTTGTACTTCCAAACACTCTTGTTCTTTCCCCTGTAGAGGATTTTCATTGCAGCTAGGAATATAGTGGCATCAGTGAATCCCCACTAATACCATTAAATTATATTATACACTTTTTTACAGACCATGCGTTTTATTTATATTTTGAAATCTTCATTGATCATACCTAGATCCACACTGGAACTTTGAATCCTTGATTGAATACTTTTCAACAGCCACTCTTTTTTCTCTGTAGGCAAAAGACCATACATTGAATTAGTTTCTGTTTTTATATCACTGAGTATTTGGGGTGGGGGGAGATTGAGTAAGATGTTTATCTATTGTCTAGAGCAGCACTGCTTAGCATAGCATATATTAGATCTTCATTATTATAGTGAGGTATTTTTTTACTGCAAATGCTTTCCTAGCTAACAAAGGGAAACAGCTTATACTTCTCACTGTGAGGACTTCAGCAATGTTTTCGTTTCATTTTCTGATATTTGCAAAATGTGTTGTTTATCTATCTTGGAATTATGCTCTTTGAATTATTGGTAGTAACTTTCTCATAAAATAAGCATACCTGGAATGAATACTTTTATTATGATTTATATCTAGGTCATCAATTGCCCTAGAGATAGGTGCCTTATATTTAATCATGTCGGAAATAAACAAATTTCCCACAACAAAATGACTGGAAACTTTGAGACCAGATACCTATAGCAGATTGTACACAATATATTTACAAAGAAAAATATTTCCTAAAACTGGGTCTCTAAACATGTGAATCTCAGAGTTCTCTATGTGTAGGATGATCTAGTGTACTACCATGACATATATTAGAAGCAATATAAGTTGTATCCCTCTCCATTCTACCATAGGTTCTGACTCAGCTTTCTAATGGTTAAGTACTTGTTTATTCACAAGGTATACCCATGATTTCAAACACCAAGATCCCTATCATAATATGCCTTGCATCTGGATATCATATAAATTTGTTCATGGCTGTAACAAATATTAATTAAAAATCAGTGAATGTTTCTACAGGAACTGTAGTATCCTTGCCAATAAGAGTAATATTCCTTGCTAGTTGATCTTTTCCTCAGGAACTTAAACCTTCAAACCCATGTTGTTCTTTCTATTTCAGCATGATCTAATTGAGTCTGAATTTGGATTTGAGAGTATTGCCCTATAATTGGCACCTGCTCTCTGAGTATCATCATTCCATAGGTTGTGTTCAAGAATTAGTTATCCCAGCTGGTTCATAGTATTTGATATTTTAGTGCAACTTTCCCTAGCCTGCCAGTTGCAACGTTCATTTTTGGGTGAACCTTGCAGACCATTTTTTCTACCTTCTGCTCAATGTATCCCATCTTGATTCCATTGACTCTTTTCAGAAATCAACCTAAGTAACTGTGTAAGTCATTCAAATCAGCAAAAGACTTTCCCACCTCTCAAAGATCACATCATACCACTCAGACAAATTCCAATTATCACTACATTTGGGACTCTCTAAACTATTAATAATAGTATTGTAACTTGGTCACTGAACAGATCTGCTTTTACACAATAGTTTTTGATGCCTATTGTTCTCCAATCTCTGCTATTTATAAGGAAACTTTCCTGGAAATAGATCACGATTCTCAGTGTCCGTGATTCAGTCCATCCATAGGGATATTTTTACATTGCCTTAACCCGTGTTGAATGCATAGACATAATACTGTCTCTCCAGTTCTGTGGTACCCACATTTTCCCAAGAATTTCCACATCTGGTTAGTCCAGATTTTTGTTCTTAGTATCTCTCTTTTAATTTATAATCGTCTGTACTTCCACATTGGATATATAGTTTATTCCCTAAACATCATACTTTTTTTCTTTCCAATATTGTACCTAAAATGCATTCTAGATACAAATATCTGAGCATGGTTTCCTTCACTTCTTATTTCTACTTATTTGAATATTTTTTGATTGAGATTTATGAAGTTTTATTCCGAAAGAGTACTCCTTTACAACTGGTAACTAGTTATGCCTTCCCACATTTGTGAAATTATAAACTAACCTCATTTCCCACCACTTTTGTTAATATAAAGCCTTATTTAGTATTAAAGCCTTAATGAGTGCACAGAAGAATCCCTCTTTGAATATATGTTTGCTTTCAACTCATTTTTAATTCCTTGTGGGAATTCCAACAAGCCTCTGTTAAATGTTTTATCTTCAACAGGTAAGGCATATGACTGCTTACCATAGTTGCTTCTAATTTGTGCATTATGATTTACTTGAAATTATTTCAATAGATTGTGAGCCATGCATTTGAAGTGCATCTCGATGTTACTGAAACACTGAAGATTCACCAATGAGTCTTATGGCCTGATGCTATGTAAAAAAGGATTGCCACATTCACAACATCCTTCTACATGGGCACACAACTCTGAGATATATGATCTTTCATTACATGATTCATAATTTGTCAGCGACTGCATGCAGCTTATGTAACAGAAAGGAGGCACCTCTTTTCATATCACATGGGAAAAGGTGTAATTATTGAGTTTAGGATGCACACATGGCTTATCTTCAGATAGATCATCCTCACACAGCTTATTGTGAAAAGTAGCTAATGGTTGTTCTCCAAATAAATTTTGGTAGACAAAAGGAATTTTATTCACTTACTTGAGGACCCACAAATGACCAGTGTCTTCAAGGAAGTAAACTTTGGTGAACAAGAAATTATATATGGTACTTCTCATACAATTATGGGTAAGAGGTTAATGAATCGAGCCTCAATGATTAAAAGTTAGATGGTTGTATATCTATATATTTCTCTGCATCATGTGTATGCACACACGTGATTCAATATAGAGCTCTATCATTAACTTGAATGGGAATCAACATTGTTAAAGTTGTTACAGTAATGCATATAAAGGCAACTTCTTTTAAAACAGCATTGACTAAATCTCTACCAAAAGAGAAATGAATATAGGTACAAAATATGCATAAAGCCATTCAGAAACATTATATCTCAACTGCTTATATGATGGCCATTCTTTATCCATTGAGGAAATCTAAATTTAGTGGATGGGCTCTTGTCAGAAAGAACTTTGGCAAGAATGTATATGAGTTTGTGGTTTTTATTTTTGTGGCCTATATACATTAAATATCGGCATGAATGTATTTGAGATATTTTCATGAAGACATAGAACAATTGTATGAAGTTATCGACCCTCACCAAAAAAAAAATAATTTTCTCTGTCTATTGGGCTGCCTTTATCTCCCAGACAATCTTGATTTTTATGTTACCCCCACACATATATCACTATATAGTTGTATCTATGTTAAATTTTCAATCCAAGAAGGGAAAAATCGTGAGATGTGTTGTCTTGCATTATATAAGTTAAAATATTAATTTTATGCTGAATTAACCTCATGGCCTAATAATGAAAATTATATAATTTGGAGAAGGATGAAACATTATATTGGGCAGACAAAGGGAAGGTTGTGTGGAAAGTAGAGAAAGAGAAGACATAGAAAATGGAAGAGGGAGAGGACACAAAGGAAGGGTAAGAAGAAGAATAGAGTAGAAGAAACACATGGCCTGAAGAAACCTCAACCTTTAAAGGGCCTAATAGATGTGGAAGATGTTAGTGAAGTCGTAGATCTGCCCAATTTGGGCATACAGCATGTATTCATATTAACTGAGTTGTGTTTTCATTGCCAGGCCATTTTTGGGTTGGAGAGAATCCACAACAAAATGGAGCCCAATGTATTAATTTGAACTCAACTAACCTGAGATAAAAAAATCACTGCCCCAAACACCTAAATGAACTTAGCAATGAATATAGGCTTAAGCAGTGTTAATTTGAAGGTATCTGGGTTTGAAAGGTCTACAGAGAATGGCAGATAGCCATATACACTGGATGAGAGCCTTTCTGGGTTCTCTTCCACTTATTTTTCATTCCCCAACTTCCTCCCCCACCTCAAACAAAGACATAGACAATGTGGGTCTTTTTGCATTCATCTACTCCCTGTAAATAAAGAATCACGAAACAAAGGTACAGAGTACTATAGACCAGGTAACTCATTGATATAAAGAGAGAAATATAACCATTTGATACTTAAATATGGGAAATTTCACATGCAGGTCAGAACTAGATAGGGAATATCAGTAACTGACTCCAAGCAGAGAGAGCAGTGTTAATCACCTGCTATGAACAGGTGTTAAGTAACTGAAGTCTGAAGCTCCAGGTAGAGAGCCTATCAGACAGATATAATAATAGGTATTAGTTAAATAAATGTCTGTGTCTCAAAGTAGAGAGCCCTCCCCCCCAAAAAAAAAGATGGTATAACAGGATGGCTGCTCTAGGCAGAGAGTTTAACAATTAAAATCTAGCTGCTTCCTATTGGAATATATTAGTGAAATTTTAATTAATTGCTTTTAAAATGATATGAAGTTATTTTGCTCTAATAAATCTTATAGGATACTCATATTTTGTCTTACGTGCCCTTCATGGGAATTTTCAGTGTAAATCCCGGTTTGAACATATATATATACACACATATATATTTCATCAGATACACCTTTGGTGAATTTTATCATCAGACATGCTGAACTAACTTGCCTGCCTGAACTCCTGATGTTTTGGTTTTTCACCCAGAACCAGTCACTACACAGGCATTAGAACAATCGTTAGTGTAGCCTTCTTCAGGCTGATGAATTCCCCTATTTGCCTACCCATTCCTCTCCCTTTAAAAATACCTCAACACCCATATCAGCTTGAAGAAGTTATGAAGAGTCATTGTCCCAGTTTCATAGTGTTTAGGACTGGGCGTGGTTAATATTGGTTGTCTTTGATACTGAAACGTTTGAAATACAGGTCTTAGATCCAGTCATTATATTACGGTAATTATCAACAGATCTGAGATGTTTAAATGTGAGTTAAGTACCAAATAGGGATTTCATTGAACTGAGTTTATAGTTAGGGTGTTTTAAGTTATTTTATTCAGAAATGCCTAAGAGTAATTAACAGTGAACAGAAAAGATTATTTCACATTTCATAGTTTTTTTTTAAAAAAAAGTCAGAAGTCCACAAGATATGATGTTTAATGCTATTTATTTACTTGTTCTTGAGACTAGTCTGCTCCTGACAGTTTTCTCTGTAATGGTTAGTAATGTAAAGAATGTAATATAAAGTAATGTAATATAAAGAAGAACCCAAGGATCTTTGAGTTACTCCAGACTTGGTGAAACAGCCACTAGGCAGGAATTGCCTCATTGCATCTACAGACATAATACTATCCAAAGAAAGGACACAAATACAGATTAAGACAGCCTGATTATGCCAAGACAGAATAGGATTTTCCTTAATATTCCTGTTTCTTTATGTCTGTCAAATGACTTTGGCCAGCTTGCTAATGATGCATGCTCCGATGTTTTGAATAAGGGACTGTCCAAGTGATCAATGGTCTATTTAAATAAGATAAGTTATGGAAAGTGTGCTGGTTTTCCTATATATTTTCAGTTAATATTGGTCATTCTTGGATTTCTGATGGTGTAGAAAGCCTACATAGTCTCCTAGCCAATCCAGGCTTTTCACTTTTAAAAGAACATTTACGAGAGCATGGATGTCAGACGGCATTCAATCTAAAGCCGAGATATAGCCAGATGTAGAATTATAAATTTTGAAGGAAGTATAGAGGACAGATTTCTACTAAATTAACAAACCTGATGGACTGAGTGTTAGGTTTCTTTTACTTTCTAAATTACAAAATAGTAATAGTAAACCTTCTCACCTTAAATTGTTAAATAAAGAAGAGTTGATGCATAAAGGAAGATAGTTGGAAAGTTTTAGGAGAGAAGAAGGAAAAAATGTAACAGAGGGAGAAAGCAGAAGAGGATGAGAAAGAAAAAAAGCAGAGCAGAAGCACATGGACTGGAGAAACCTCAAGTTCTAATGGGTCTCATAGGTGTGAAAGATGGTAGTTTAGTGGTATGGCAGATCTGCACAATCTAAGTGCACAGAATGTGTCTCTTCTTTACTCGGACATATTCTTGTTGAAGTTTTACTACAACACATTACTATGCATGATACCACACTTTCATGTACAGTTGGTTACTTATCTGTCCACAGACTTCAAATACATCCCCATGCATGGCCACTTTGAATTGAGGTTTGTCCTTCATTCACAGCCAGCATAATGGATTAGATATTGTTCCATTAAAGATTTTTCAGAAGTATCTGTGTTAGAAGCAGACAACAAACGTCCATCCAGGTGATGAAAACTTATGCACTGAAGAAATTACCTACAAAGTATTTCCAGTGGTTTTGGAACTAGATATTGACATGGTGAAGAAACTTTATCCTAACTTGTAGAAGAAGTCATCCTTTAATATTTTTCATGAATTAATCACTGTTATAATTACAGAAAATAAAGCAAACTTTTCTCATTCCTGCTCACTAAAAGTTAAAGTAAAATGCAGTTCTTTAAATCAATTACAATCATTGCTTAGATAAGAAGGAAGATCATGGAAACAAAAGGTTGTAATGGGAATACTCATTAATATTTACCACTTGAGCTCTAAAATCTGTGAACATTAAAATTTTTCTCTTTTACTTTTTCATAACATATGCAGAAAATTCTAAAGAGGTGGCAGCATTCTCTCTTTACCTTGTCTCCATTTACTTTTGTATCAAATAGTCAGTCTTCCTTCATATTTCCTTTGCCTAGAGACACTGGTCAACTAATACAGGCTTGGGAGCTAACCATTTCTATGGTAAGACTCTTGGCATTTAAGCTATTTTTCCTCCTTTAAATTTGATATCTTTGTCAGGTCATGTCCTGTGTTTGTAAAATGGGCAAAGCCTTGGGTTGTTTTTGAGGATATTTATCAATACCTTCCCCTGAAGCTTCCATTCTTTCCCCCTACAGTTCATCATGGTAAGATTCTTGTCTCACAGGAATATGAACCTGTGTACACAAATGTTGGGAAAGATCTTGTCCCCAAACATTTATGGGCATATCATGGATATAAGACCTCTAGTTTGATACTTGATCATGTACACACACAAATCACACTCAACATTCTCTCTCTTTTTTTGTAATTACTGATAACTATATATTGCCTCTGAACTTTGTAAAAGCTTTTCAACTTTTGCTGTCTATATTTGAAACTTTCTGGAAATCAAAGTTACATAAGCTCTTGTTTCAATCAAGCCTCCTATTTCAATGCCATTTACTTCCAAATATTATTTGGCTTTTGATCAAGAAGACTGAATATTAGCATATGCCCTTGTACTTCCAAACACTCTTGTTCTTTCCCCTGTAGAGGATTTTCATTGCAGCTAGGAATATAGTGGCATCAGTGAATCCCCACTAATACCATTAAATTATATTATACCCTTTTTTACAGGCCACGTGTTTTATTTATATTTTGAAACCTTCATTGATTATACCTTGATCCACACTGGAACTTTGAATCCTTGATTGAATACTTTTCAACAGCCACTCTTTTTTCTCTGTAGGCAAAAGACCATACATTGAATTAGTTTCTGTTTTCATATCATTGAGAATTGGGTTGATTAAGATGTTTATCTCTTGCCATGTCTAGAGCAGCACCGCTTGGCATAGCATATGTTAGATCTTCATTATTTTAGTGAGGTACTTTTTACTGCAAATGCTTCCCTAGGTAAAAAAGGGAAAAAGCTAGTACTTTTCATTGTAATAACTCCAGAACTGTCCTCATTTTTTTTTCTGTTATGAGGAAAGTGTTGTTTATCTCTTTTGGACCTATGCTATTTGTCCCAATGGTAGTACTTGTCTTATAAAATAAGCACACCTGGAATGCAGATTTGTTTTCTGATTTATACCTAGGTCGACCATTGCCCTAGAGATGACTTGTATGTTAATATATTGTAAATGAACAAATTTCCCACAGTAAAATGACTGGACATTTTGAGACCAGATACCTATAGCAGATTGTACACAATATATTTACAAAGAAAAATATTTCCTAAAACTGGCTTTCAAAACATGTAAACCTCAGAGTTCTCTATGTGTAGGATGATCTAGTGTAGTACCATGATACATGATACATATTAGAAGCAATATATGTTGTATCGCTCTCCATTCTACCAGAGTTTGTGCATCAGCTTTTAATTGTTAAATAATTGTTTATTCACAGGGCATACACATTTTTTTCAAACACCAAGATCCCTATCATAATATGCCTTGCACCTGGATATCATATGAATTTGTTCATGGCTGTGACCAATATTAATTAAAAATCGGTTTATTTTTCTACAGAAATTGTAGAAACCTTGACAATAACAATAATTTTCCTTGCTCATTGATCTCAGGAACTTAAACCTTCAAACCCATGTTGTACTTTCTATTTCAGCATGATCTAATTGAGTCTGAATTTGGATTTCAGAGTACTGCCATATATTTGGCACCTGCTCTCTGAGTATCATCATTCCATCGGCTGGCTTCATGAATCAGTTATCCCAGCTGGTTCATAGCATTTGATATTTTAGTGAATATTTTCCCTATTATTCCAGATGTCACATTCATTGTTGGGTGAACCTTGCAAACCATTTTATCTACCTTCTATATGTATCCCATCTTGATTGCATTAACTCTTTTCAGAAATCAACCTAAATAACAGTGTGAGTCATACAGATCTGTCAAAGCCTTTTCTACCTCTCAAAGATCATATTATACCAATAGTCTCAGCAAATCTGAAAATGTTCAGAGATAGAATGAATTAGGTCTAGATTTGGTATTTTTGAAACTAATTATAAACAGCCTGGTAAGCTGGGCACTAAGCAGCTCTGCTATTACACAGTAGTTTTTTGATACCTATCTATTTGCTATTGTTCTCCAATCTCTGATATTATAAAAATACCTCCCTGGAAATAGTTAAGGGTTCCCAGTGTCCATGATTCTGTCCATCCTTTTGGATGTCTTATATGGCCTTAGCCCATGTTGAATGCATAGTCATATTACTGTCTCTCCAGTTCTATGATACCCACATTTTCTAATAATTTCAATGTCCTGTTCTGTCCAGTCTGGTTCTGATTAACTCCCTTTTAATTTAAAATCTTCTGAACTTCGTCACTGGAAATACAATCTATTCCCTCATCATCATAACTTTTTTCATTTTCAAATACTGAACCTGAAATACATGCTAGATCCAAATATCTGAGCACTGTTACCCTGTGATTTTATTTCTTCTTATTTGAATATATTTTGAACATGGCTTATAATGTTTAATAATAAAAGAGTGCCCCTTTGCAACTGATAATTTGTTCCCTCCTCCCAAATTTGTGAAATTATAAGCTAACATCTTCCCTCACCACTTTTTCCTTCAAAGCCTTGATTTTTATTGTGCATAGCAGAATCTCTCTTTGATGTTTGTTTTGATTTTAATTCATCCTTCCTTCCTGTGTGAAAATTCCTTGTGGGAATGCCAACAAGCCTCCTTTAAATATTTTATCTTCACCAGTAAAGGATTATGACTGCTTACCAGAGTTTCTTCTAATTTTTGCATTATGATTTACTTGCAATTATTTCAATAGTCTGTTGCTATGCACACTCCAGTGTAGTCTGCTTGGCAGGCCAGACCGGGAGGCCTGGAAGCACTCCCGAGGCAAAGAGTTTCAGAGAAGCTCAACCTCCTGGAACCTTGGCATTCTCATAACCTGTATTCTCATACCCTATCCCCACATTAGTCTGGTATATGGATCCATGTGGTCTCTTTTAGTATTATTTTATTATAAGTGCTTTTAAAGATTGAATCCTGACATAGCTGAGCCTTTGCCAGTGTTCCAACATCCCAGAAAATCCTTGGAATTCAGTAGGAATTCATTGAGAAGGTTACCTATTCAGTAACATTCAAATTTACTTCTAGTTGAAACAGTGAAACTAACTAGCCATTACAAAGAACAGAGCTAGCTCAGGGCTAGTCTGCAGAGTGATTATTTAGGACAGTAGCCAGTCTCACCCAAACAAGCGAAAACACAATGGCCTAGCTAATAAGTAGGTTTACCATGAAAGAGCTAGGGAGTCCGAATGAGACAAGGATCTTCTCTACAGCCAAGTATAGCAGGCTATATTGCATATTAGAAGCAAATTGGTGAATTCTTCTGACAAATGGAGATTCTCCACAGATACTTAAAAGAACAGCCAAGTTACACTCATACAAGAATTTATCAGGCCTAGGAAATAGGGGGGTTGTGGTATTGCATTATTCATGAGAAGGTGTGCTAGAGCAGAACTCCCTGGTGCTAGCTTTCACTAGGCTCAAAGGAGTAGCACAAATTGTGACTAGGGTGTGAAATCCTTACTGTCAATACCTGATCCTAAGCAGGGCTGTTTTTTTTTAATTAAGTATTTTCTTCATTTACATTTCCAATGCTATCCCAAAAGTCCCCACACCCTCCCCTCCCCACTCCGCCCTCCACCCACTCCCACTTCTTGGCCCTGGCGTTCCCCTGTACTGAGGCATATAAAGTTTTCAGGACCGTTGGGCATCTCTTTCCACTGATGGCCAACTAGGCCATCTTTTGGTACATATGCAGCTAGAGATAGGAGCAGAGCTGTTTTATCTTTACTGTAAACATTTACCTGGTTCCTGTAAGTCCTTTTGAAGTCATTCCTTTGTTTTGTGTCAGGTAACTTCAATGTACTTTGCCTGCTGTGACATCCTATACTTTGTTTTCTATATTATATAAGACTGTTGTTCACTTTGTGACAATACATACAGATCCTACACAACCTCTTGTGCTGATTTTGTCTGTCATTCATCCGACTCCTTGTCCACCTGAAACCAGAGACCCGTTCTACGCAGATGGGAACCAAGAGGGTCTGCGGCAGTCTGTATACCATGCTTTTGAAGTGCATCACAATGTTACTGAAATAGTTAAGATTTACCAATGAGGCTAATGGCCTGATGGTATGTAAAGAAGGATTGCCACACTAACAGCATCCTTCTACAAGGACACACAACTCTGAGATAGATCATCCTTCATTACATGATTCATAACACATCACCGACTGCTTGCAAATTATGTTACAGAAAGGAGGCACTTATTTCATATCACATGGGAAAAGGTGTAGTTCTTGAGTTTAAGCTGCACAGATGGCTTATCTTCAAATTGTTCATCCTCACACAGCTTATCGTTAAAAGTAGCTAATGGTTGCTCTCCAAATAATTCTTGTTAGAAAAAAAAAATTTTATTCAACGTACTGGAAGACCCACAAATGACCAGTGACTCTAAGGATGTCAACTTTAGTGAACCAGCAAGTTTATTTGCTACTTCTCATATATATAATCATATTAATATATATATTAAGCCTTAATGATTAAAAAATAGATAATTCCATATCAATATATTCCTCTGCATCATGGTTATGGACACATATGATTCAATATAGAGCTCTATCATTAACTTGAATGGGAATGAACATTGTTAAAGTTGTTTCAGTAATTCAAATAAAGTCAACTCCAGCTTTTTAAAACAGCATTGTGAAAAGCACCACCAGTTTAAAAAAAAAAGAATATATGGACAAAATATGAATATACGCATTCAGAAACATTATTTCCCAACTGCTTATATGATGAGCATACTGCATCCATTGATGACATCTAGATTAATTGAATGGGCTCTTGTCAGGGATAACTTTGGCAAATTCCTACCATGTCTTCCTCACCTCAATCAGGGACACAGACAAAGTGTGTCTTTTTACCCTGACCTCCTCCCTGTAAATAAAGAATTAGGAAACAAAGGTACAAAGTTATCTGGACCAGGTAACTCATTGAAATAAAGAGAGAAATATAACCTTTTGATACTTCTTTTCTTTCTTTCTTTTTTTTTTTAAATAGGATTTCTCTGTGTAGCCCTGGTTGGCCTGAAACTCACTCTGCAGACCAGGCTGGCCTCTAACCCAGAAATCTGCCTGCCTCTGCCTCCCAAGTCCTGGGATTAAAGGCAGGCGCCACCACAGCTCGGCACCTTTTGATACTTAATTATGGGAAATTTCACCTGCACTTCAGAACTAGACAAAAACTATTAGTCACTGACTCAAAGTAGAGTGAGCAGTGATAATCACCTGCTATGAACAGGTGTTAATTAACTGAAGTCTGTGGCTCCAAGTAGAGAGCATGACAGATAGATATTATAATAGATATTAATTAAATAAATATCTATGTGTCAAGCTAGAGAGCATAACAAATAGAACATATAGCGGGATTGCTGCTACAGGTAGAGAGAGAGTATAACAATTAAATCTAGCTGTTTACTATTGGCAGATATTAGTGAAAGTTTGAATTAATTGCTTTAAAAATGCTATAAAGATATATTGCTATAATAATTATTACATGATACTCATATTCTGTATAAAGTGGGCTCCTAGGGAATTTTGGATTTAAATCCTGGATTGACAAGCTGCCTCTTATAAGCAGATATGATAGATGTATGGATCAATTTCATAAAATTTGCAGGAAGCTCATATTTTCTTACATTGTCTCCATTGGAATTTAGGTTTAGTATCCTCGCATGACAAATTAGAAAGGCCTATATAGGCTAAACTCTGTGTGATTTTGAGTATTATGATTGTTTTATTGTTCCTCTGAGACTGAGGCAAGCTACAGGTTTTTCAGGTTACCATTTGAAGAATAAGCTGATTTTGGGAAAAGGTTTTGCCTTTCTGTTTTGGTAAAGGTGATTAAGATATGTAAAACTTCAAGAGTTATCTAGATCTTATTTGATAGGGGAGACTCCTGGAAAACAAGATTCTAGAGAATAAAACAAAAAGTTTATCTTGATTATATTAAAATTTTGTTTTTGGATTTATATATTACAGTATGTAAACCTTTGGTGAATTTCATTCTCACACATGCTGAACTGACCTGCCTGAACTCCTGATGTTTTGGTTTTTCCTCCAGATGCAGTCAGGACACAGACATCAGAGACAATCATTGGTGTGGCCTTCTTAAGGCTAACGAATTCCACCATTTCGCTTCTTTTCCCACACCATTCAGAAATATCTCAACACCTATATCAGCTTGAAGAAGTTATTAAAATTTGTTGTCCTCCCAGTTTTATAGTCTTTAGGACCATGGGTGGTTATTATATGTTTTCTTTGATAATAAAACTTTTGAAGTACAGGTATTAGAACCAGTCCTTCTATTGCTATTATTATAAACAGATCTGAGATACTTAAATCTGTAAGTTAAGTGCCAAATAGAAATTTCATGGAGCTAAGATTATAGTTAGGGTGTTTTAAGTTATTTTAATAATAAATGCCTGAGAGTAAGTAACAGAGAACAGTGCAGATTACTTCACATGGATAGTTGGTTTTTAAAAATATCAGAAGTCTACAGAATATGATATTTAATGTTATTCACGTGGTGTTCAGACTAGTCTGCTCCTGACAGTTTTACTGTCAGTTTTTTGAACAAAGAATAAACTGATCATATTTGAGTTACTACAGGTGTGGAGAAACAGCCACTAGGCAACAATTGCCTCATTTCATCTACAGACATACTACTGTCTAAAGTAAGGAGTCAAATACTGATTAAGACAGCCTTATAATGCAAAGACAGAGTAGGCTTTTCCTTAATATTCCTGTTTCTGTAAGTCAGTAAAATGACCATAGCCAGTTGTCTAAAAACATATGCTCCAATGTGTTGAAATAAGGGACTATCCATGTGATCAGCAGTCTCTAATGATTGGCTAAGTTTTGGAAGCTGTGTTGGCCTTCCTATATATTTTTAGTTAATATCATTTCTTCTTGGATTTCTAATGGGTATGAAAACCTCCATAGTCTTCTAGCCAACCTAAATGTTTTTACTTTGAGAGGAACAGTTCTGGGAAGTTAGTTTTCAGATTGCTTTGAACCAAAACCAACACATAGCCAGATGTAAAATTATAATTCTTATAAGAAAGAATAGGTGACAGAGGTTCCATTTAATTAACAAAGACTATGGCCTAGGTGTTAAATCACTTCTACTTTAACTTACAAAATAGTAGTTGTTGTGTACTTTTATATCTGAGATAAAATAGTCTTTTAATTGGACAGAAAGGAGGAATGTAGTAGATAGTCCTGGGGCTTATTATATTTGATATAAATTCTGTTCTCATGTGAGGAGTTGCAAATAAGGAAAGAGTCAGCACTCAGGTGATGTCCTATAAAACTTCCCAGCTTATTTTGTAAAATAAAAGAGAGCTGAAGCCTCAGCAGATAAAGGAGCGATGGACTGGAAAGTTGGGATAGTCTAGAAGGAGAAAATGGAAGAAGGTGTGGACACAGATTAGGAGGAAGAAGAAGAAAAGTAGAGCAGACGCACAACCTGGAGAAACTGCAGGTTCTAAAGTGCCTCATATTAGTGGAAGATAGTAGTGTAGTGACTGGTAGACCTGCCCAATCTAGGCACACAGCATGTACTCATATAAATTGAGTTGTCTTTTAATTAGAGGGGCATATTTGTGTTGCAGATTTACTGCAACAAATTACTATGCATGCATACTATATTCTCATGTAGATTTATTTACTTATATGTTCAGAGACATCAAATATTCTCCCATGCATGGCCAGTTTGAATTATCTCCTTCATTCATAGCCAGCATAATGGATTGGACACTCTTAAAGATTTCTTTGAAGTATCCCTGTTCAAAGTAGCTCACAAACTTAAATCCAGGTAATGAAAACTTATGCATTGACAACGTTATCTACCAATTATTTCCAGTGAGCTTAGAAAAAGATTTTGACATGGTGAATGACTTTTCAACCTTCCTTTTAGAATAAGTCATCCTTTAATACTTTTCAGGGATTATTGATTGATATAATTCAGGACAATAAAGCAAACCTTTCTCTTTCTTGCTCACTAAAAGGGACAGTAAATTGCAGCCCTTAAAGTCAATTGCAATCACTGCTTAGATAAGAAGGAAGGTAAAGGAAACAAAAGACTGTAATTGGAATACCCATTAATATTTACCATTTCAGCTCTAAAATCTATTAACATCCAAAGTTTTCCCTTTTACTTTTTCATTATATATGCAGGGATTTCCTGATAGGTGGCAGAATGATCTATATACTTTGTCTCCAGTTTCTATTGTAACACATAGTCAATCTCCTATCATATTTCCATTGCCTAAAAACATTGACCTACTAATACAGGCTTGAGAGGTAGCCAATTCTGTGGTAGGGCTCTTGGCATTTAAGCCATTGATCCTCTTTTAAATTTGGTATCTCTGTTCCAATTGTGTCCTGTGTTTGTAAAATCGGAAAAGACTTGGAATGTTTTTGAGGATATACATCAATATTTGCCCCTGAAACCTCCATCATTTCCCCCTACATTTCGTCTTGGTACATTTCTTGTCTCACAGAAATATGAACCTGTGTACCCAAATGTTGGGAAAGATCTAGTCTCCATGCATTTGTGGGCATGTCATGGATGTAAGACCTCTAATTATATAGTTGTACATCTTCTCACACATATTAAACTTAACACTCTTTTTTTCTTTATTTGTAATTCCTGATATCTTTCTACTACCCATGAAGTTGTTATAACCCCTTTAATTTGGCCAGGCTGTATTACAACATTTCTGGGAAATCAAAGTTCATAAGCTCCTATTTCAATCAAGCCTCTTATTTCAATGCCATTCACTTCTAAATTTTATTTGGCCTTTAATCAAGAAGAGCAGAATATTAACATTTTTTCTTGTACTTCCAAACACTCTTGCAGTTTCACCTGTCGAAGAATTTCATCACATCTAGGGATACAGTGGCATTTTCACAGACCATGGGTTTTAATTCTATTTTGAAATCTTCATTGACCATACCTAGATCCTCAGTGGAACTTTGAAAACTTGATTGAATACTTTCCAAAATCATCTCTTTTGTCGCTGTAGGCAAAAGACCATACATTGAGTCAGTTTCTACTTTTAAATCATTGAAGTTAGGGTGGATTGAGTACGATGTTGATCTATTGCCATGTCTAGAGCAGCACTGCTTGGCATAGCATATATTAGATCTTCACTATTTTATTGAGATATTTTTGACTGCAAATTCTTTCCTAGCAAACAAAGGAAATAGCTTGCATTTTTCATTGAGTCCTTCAGCTAGGTCCTCATTTCTTTTTCAGATGTCAGGAAAATGTGTTGTTTATATCTCTTGGAAGGATGATTTTTGTCCCAATGGCAGTGCTTGTCTCATAAAAGAAAAATATCTAGAATGTCGAATTTCATTCTGATTTAAACCCAGGACAACCATGTCCTAGGGATGCCTCGTTGACTATTATGTTGCAAATGAACAAATTTCCCACAATAAAAGCACCTGGCATTTTGAGACCAGATACCTGTAGCAGATTGTACACAATATATTTGCAAATTACCATATTTCCTTCAACTTTATCTCTATAAATGCAAACCTCATAGTTCTCTCAGTATAGGACGATCTATTGAAGTACCATGATACATATTAGAAGCAATATCAGTTGTACCCCTCTCCATGCCACCATAGGTTGTGCCTCAGCTTTTGATGGTTAAGTACTTGTTTATTGACAAGGTATTCACATTTTTTTAAACACCAGGATCCCTATATAACATGCCTTTCATCTGAATATTATATGATTTTGTTCATGGCTGTGACTAATATTAATTAAATGTCAGTGAGGGTTTCTTCAGAGATTGTAAAATCTTTGCCAATAAGATAGGAATTTTCCTTGCTAATCGAGCTTTTCCCCAGGAACTTAAACCTTCAAAGCCATATTGTTCTCTATATTTCAACATGATGTAGTTGAGTCTGAAATTGATTTTCAGAGTATTACCTTAGAATTGGTACCTGCTTGCTTAGTATCATCATTCCACTTAGTTGGCTTCATGAATCAGTTATCCCAACTGGTACATAGCATTTGATATTTTGGTGAAAATTTCCCTAGCCTACCAGATATCACGTTCATTTTTTCGGTGAACCTAGCAGACCATTTTTTTCTATCTTCTGCTCTATGTATCCTATCTTGATTGAATTGACTCTTTTCAGAAATCAACCTAAATAACAATGTAAGTCATTCAAATCAGTCAAAGACTTTTCCACCTCTCAAAGATCACATCATACCTCTAGTCTCAGCAAATCTCATGAAGAGCTGAGACAGATTACAATTATCTCTATATTTGAGACTCTCTAAACTTCCAATAACAGTATTGTAACTTGGTCACCAAACAGATATGCTATTACACAATAGTTTTTGAATGCCTATCCTTTTGCTATTGTTCTCCAATCTCTGATAATTACACGGGAACATGCCTGGAAATAGTTAACTGTTCTCAGTGTCTGTGAGTCAGTCCATCCATATGGATATCTTTATGTTGCCTAAGCCTGTGTTGAATGAGTAGACATAATACTGTCTCTCCATCTCTGTGGTACCCACATTTTCCCCAGAATTTCCTTGTCCTTTTCAGTCCAGAGTCTACTTCTGAGTAACTCTCTTTTAATATAATCCTCTTTTTTACCTTTATTTCATTCAAATATGAGCCTAGAGTAGAGGATAGCAACATGCTTGTCCTTTTAAAGAAAACCATTCTTCAGCCCATAATGTCTTTGATCTCCCTGTTCTTTCAGGTTTCTTTTACGCCCCAGACAATCTTGCTTTCATTAGTAACATCACAAAAAATTAAAAAGTTTCTCATATGTGTGTAAAATCTTGAATCCGCAGAGAAAATAACAATATCTGCATTTCTCAGTCATATCGGGTAAAATATTAATTTTCTGTTGTATTCACTTTATGCCCTACAAATGACAATTTTATTGTTTATAGGTGAATTAAACTCTGTCGTGCCTGCATACTATATGATCATAGATCCACTTATTTGTTCATAGACATCAAATACTATTGCATGCCTTGCCACTTTGAACAGACATAAAATGCATCAATCTTTCACCCTCAATATGGCAGAATGCATTGCATTTCCTTAAACATTTTCTCTAAAATATCTTTGTGAGAAGCAGCCAATAAAAATAACAACTGTGTAATGATAAATAATGGATTGAGAAACTCATCTATAAATTATTTCTAGCAACTATTTCATGAAATATTGACATAGAGTTAGACTATTTAATATTCCCTGTGGAAGAACATTCCCCTGATATCTTTTTCAATGTTCAGCATTGCTATAAGTAGATACAATGAAAGCAAAACTTTCCACAATTTGCTTATAAAAGGGAATAGTAAAACAGCAGTTTTTAAAATCAATTATTGTTATATCCACACTTTATGTAATAAAGTAGATGATATAATTCCATGGCGCTAATGGATACATTCATTGAATTAATCTATTTCCAGGTCTAATCTCTGATAACATTCTAAATTTTCACTATTTCTTTTTCATAACAAATGCAGGATATGGCCATGGTCTTGTAGACTCCCCTCACCTCTCTCTCTCTCTCTCTCTCTATATATATATATATATATATATATATATATATATATATATATATTTGTCTTTTCATTGCTCTTGTACCAGATGCTCATTCCCCTATTATATGTCCTTTGTCGAGGACCACTGATATAACAACACAGGATAGTGACATAACCATTTTCAGGATAGGGCTACTGACATTTGGAAAATCAGTTCCTGTTTTCTGCTCTGTTTGAACTGTTGAAAAAACCTGGTGTTGCTTTTGATAACATATATGAAGATCTTTTCCAGGAACATCTAACATTTCACCATAAATTTCATCATGGGCTGTTTGTTAGTTCACAGAAATATTAGCCTGTTTGCTCCAATATTGTAAAAGATCACTTCACTATAAATTCATGGGCATGTCGAATTTTTAAGGCTTTAAATTTCATATTATACCTTTTGGTCCTGAAGAATGGTCTTGTGGTCTTGTCTTTTTTTAAAGCATCCTACAATCATATGGGTAAGTTCTCTATGTAAATTAGGACAACCTTTCTTTTCATGTTTTATCATCAACAGTAAAAACATGTGGCTCCTGTTAGAGATTCCTTATGATTTTATGGGATATGACTTTATTTCATCTATTATAATATACAATTAAACATGCATTGGAAATGCATCCCAATACTTACATGAAACACACCTCATTCAACCCCTATGCTATGTAAAATAATATTTTTATACTAACAACATCCTTTTCAAGTGATGGTCTATTTCAGATATCTCATTATTTGTTGCATGATTTATAACTCATAATCTTGAGCATGCAACTGTCATACAGATAAGAGGCTCCTCATTACATTTAACCAGAGAAAAGGTGCAGATATTGAATTTAGCCTGTACAGAGCCTTACTTTTAGATAGATTTTTCTCCATGTTACAGATTTATAAAGTTTTAAAGGTAGTTGATGATTTGTCCACAAATAATCCTAGAGAGACAAAAGAAAATGTATTCCCTTCACTAAGGCACCTATGACATACAGAAGATTCCATGTACACCTACATTAGTGACCCAATGAGCTTACTTAGGATTGCTTACATGATTATGGTTAAAAGAATGCTTACTTGTGAGTGGATGATTCAAAGATTGCTCTATTTCTGAATGATTTAATGCAGCTGGGGTATTTACATATACAACTTGAATGGCAATCACCCAAGATAAATGTTGTTTGAATTTGATTAGCATAAAGGCCTCATCCTTTTTTTAAAAAATCATTATGAGAAGCTCCATCAGCAAAGGCAGCAGATATAGGATCACAAATTGATAAGGACATATGTAGCATGTGACTTCCTGTTAAAATTGACTTGGGAAGTATTGATTGGATAGCTTTAACTACTTCTTTCCCTCCTACATAAGTTTCTCACCATTCAAGCCTACTTACCATATATGGGGTATAATTTAATATAGTAAATCATGTGGATGGCAATCAGCAAAGTAATCATTATCCAAGCAGCTTTCCATGAATCCCACACACCTAAAACAATGAGTAACAAATCTTACCACTGAGAAACCATGGGATGGAAATGCCTAGTTGTAAATACTGGTTCATCTGAAGCATGGTACTATTTAAGAGACTACTACATGGAGTATAAGGCATAAGCAAGTATGGTGAAGATGTTTTAATGAGTTAGACAAAGAGCAGGACATGACCAGAATAAAAATAAGCCAGATAGAATTTCAAGTGAGGCTGTTATGTATATATGGGACATCTGCTTCATTTTTTTCCAACCATTCTGCCTTATAAGCTTCCTTGGTAAAAGGAGGGATTTTCCACTCTTAGAGATTATTAAGATTCAATCTTCCCTAATGATCAGATGTAGACTTTCAAGAATTAGTATAAAGCCAGTCTAATGTACTGCTGTAATACTCATGTGTTAAATATCAATATGCACAGTTTAACGTACTCACTGAATGTTGGAGTATTGATAGTGAATATATCTAGTGACTAAAGTGTGTGTAGGTTTTCCTTTTCTATTACATATATGAATTTTTGTGACATTTTTCTAGATAAAAATTCTACACTGTCTAAAATATTTCATTATGTCTAGCAGGATGCTAATTTAGAGACCGCCATGAATTCTCCTACATTATTGTGAACATTTGATTTTGTGGAATAAGCTTATATTTAGCTCTAACTTTCTGACTGGTAACTCACAAGAATTAGTTCCTTTCTATGATAAATTTTCATACCAAATAACAGAATGAGCTCAAACTGGAATTTGGTCAGCCTACCAGCCAGTTAGTAGCAAAATTTTACATGATTAAATTTGTTTGAGACCTTTTCTGTGTCATCCATCTTCATTATTCTTTCTGTTTAGTGAACGTCAAATATGCTTAAATCCCATATTTTCTAAACTGCAGCACAATCTCCAAAGTTTGTGTTAATTAAAATTACATTAAAATATCTTGTTTGTGATTCACAAATGACAAAAGATATTTTACATATATATATACATACATATATATATAAACTATATATATATAGTTATTCAATGAAGGTAAAAATAACTTAACAAATACTACAATTATCTTCCTTATTAATATATACATATATGTGTACTATTGTTTACATATACATACATAATTTATACACATACATATGTACATACAGACATATGTCTACTAAATCAGTGGATTTAGTCTTTTTAATAGTCTCTTCTAGGTAGTATGTAGGTAATTCATGGTTGGAAACAAATACTGATGCATGTTTACAACCCATTTTTTAAAACGTATTTCATTTAATCAGAACATCAAGTATTGTTTAATTACTTATTATATGGCATCTAATATTTAAATCTGTTATGTGGGTTAGTGTATAAAACTGCCAAGGGTTTATTTTTTAAAGGACACAGATATAATGAAATCTCATAATCTTATAGTTGCATAATAGTTAAAAGAAAAAATTATTAAGAAAGAAAGTAAAGTTAAAAGGGTAAAGAAACAGGGACTCCCAGATACATAGAGGTAGGCAAGTTGTATGCTTCAGGTTGGCTATCAAATTAATACTTATTAGGATGTAAGGTTTGAACACGGGTTTAGAGTGGATAAGGAAAGTTAGGTCAGTTTGCAATATGCTGGGAGAGGTAACTACTAGGTGAAATACCTTTAGGCAGAGAACATCTACATAATGTGTGAGTAGACAAGATGGAGATAGAAAACATTAGGAGGTGAGGACATTTACTTACCAAAGTAACAGATGCATTAAATATTGGGAGATGTTTAAATATAACTAAATATCAAGCAATTTCAAGATATTAAACTCAGAAGATATCTTAAGTAAACATCCTATCTATATCTTCAAGATATACCATCATCAGATTATAACCAAGAGAGTTTTAAGGTGCTATTTCAAATTCAAAGATAATAAATAATTCTTTCTTGGTTAATGAAGAAAAGATGGTGTAATGACTTAGGAGGATCCAGTTATTAATCTGATGATTTTATTTCTCTGCCTCATTTTTTCTAGTTTTATAATCAGGTTTTATTCCTAATTTTCTTTTTAAAATATGTGACTAAATTGACATCATTAATACTATATACATATAATCCAAAGAGACGTTTCTCCCACCCCAACTTGTTTATGATCATAATATTTTATAATAGTGAAAGAAATGGAATCTACAATAGTGAAGGATGAAGAGTGATAAAATAAATATATCAAAGAAAGTAAGAGATGCTAAACTAAGTAATGAGTAAGGCCAAGAGAAAATAAGTCTTTAGAATTCAAGTCAAGACGGAATAGAATAGCAAGTATGTGTGAGAGTGGCAGTTAGTGAAGAAAGAATACACATTTTACCTGGTAGGACAATACTTATGCTTTCTTCTTGGTGAGTTACAAAGTTTTGAATATAGCAGGTTGCACTCCAGTGGGAGTTGGATTTAATAAAAAGGTCCATTGTCATGTTGAAAAATTCATTTTCATCCTGTGAATGGGATTTTGATGTAGCTGGAATGTACTCTCCTTTGCTGTCTCTCCATTCCATGTGAGGCTGTGGGAACCAACCTCCTGAATGACACTCCAACCTCATACCTGTGATATTTGGGGGATGCATAAGAATCTGTATGTCTGAGCTTGTAGCTGGTTGAAAACAAAACAGGAAATACTAATGTTAGGTATACATGGAAGAGGACATGGTAAACTAACAAATGCTCCTTTCAATTTTAATCCCAGTTTCAAAGGTAAATAAATAGTGAAAAGGCTACAGGACTCTGTTTTCCATAAGATGCTGTGATAAACGCAAGAGTTAGATGGGAAGGATATAAGATGCTGTCAGCATCATGTCCAAATAAAGTCAGCTTTGAAAGGATCTCTTTCACTTGGTTATTCATTAATTTAAAATATTTTTTATATTTACTAAGTAATAGAAATGAAGCTTGGTTTTTCTATTATGATAAACAAATAAATATATGAACCTCATAGAAGTTAGAATTTAATGTTTTTGTTTCAGCATTGTCATTAGTTACTTTAAATGTGCCAATAAACAGATTATAAAAATGAGTTTCATTTTAAACACTACGGAGTGACTTTAGTTAAACTATCTTTATTTTACTTATATGTAATTTTATAAAATTTGTTTCATATAAAAGAGTTAACACATTAATGCTATGTAAAGTTTATATTTATTTAGAAAAACTGAACATGTCTGAAAATTTCAGGATAGTTTCAGAGAAATAAATTCGTGATATATATTGGCAAAGAATTTTATGGAGATTTAAGGCACTATATCAAAATTGATCGGTCTAAAAAAATATCTCTGGAATCAAAAACAATTTTTAATCTGGGCTAACATAGTAGCTCTTTGCTACCTATGACTACTAAACATGGCAGTGGGCTATATTGTGTCCCTTTATTACATGATAGCAAATTAAGATTAATCATCTGGATACAGAATGCTATATATATGGGCACATGGGTATGGATTTCTTCAGTTTCCTTTAAACCTTCCACTTTACCTCCACCTCTTTTTTTTCTTTAGAATATTTCAGAGCTAGTAAAGGAATATAAATTGAATACATATTTCACATATAGCATTATATTTGAGTAGAGGAAAATTTGCAGTTAAAATTTTTAAATTTGACAAGCCCCTTCAGCTCTACTCGAGCCCGGGGCTACCTTGCCAGCTTCGTTGCCTGACACCCGCAAGGGCCCACACAGGATTCCCCATGGGATCCTAAGACCTCTGGTGAGTGGAACACAGCGCCTTCCCCAATCCAATCGCGCGGAACCTGAGACTGCAGTACATAGGGAAGCAGGCTACCCGGGCCTGATCTGGGGCACAAGCCCCTTCCGCTCCACTCGAGCCCCAGGTTACCTTGCCAGCGGAGTCGCCTGACTCGGGCAAGGGCCCACACAGGATTCCACACGGGATCCGAAGACCTCTAGTGAGTGGAACACAACTTCTGCCAGGAGTCTGGTTCGAACACCAGATATCTGGGTACCTGCCCTGCAAGAAGAGAGCTTGCCTGCAGAGAATACTCTGCCCACTGAAACTAAGGAGAGTGCTACCCTCCAGGTCTGCTTATAGAGGCTAACAGAGTCACCTGAAGAACAAGCTCTTAACAGTGATAACTAAAACAGCTGGCTTCAGAGATTACCAGATGGCGAAAGGCAAACTTAAGAATCCTACTAACAGAAATCAAGACCACTCACCATCATCAGAACGCAGCACTCCCACCCCACCTAGTCCTGTGCACCCCAACACAACCGAAAATCTAGACACAGATTTAAAAACATTTCTCATGATGATGATAGAGGACATCAAGAAGGACTTTCATAAGTCACTTAAAGAATTACAGGAGAGCACTGCTAAAGAGTTACAGGCCCTTAAAGAAAAGCAGGAAAACACAGCCAAACAGGTAGAAGTCATTAAAGAAAAACAGGAAAACACATCCAAACAGGTAATGGAAATGAACAAAACCATACTAGAACTAAAAAGGGAAGTAGACACAATAAAGAAAACCCAAAGTGAGGCAACGCTGGAGATAGAAACCCTAGGAAAGAGATCTGGAACCATAGATGCGAGCATCAGCAACAGAATACAAGAGATGGAAGAGAGAATCTCAGGTGCAGAAGATTCCATAGAGAACATCGACACAACAGTCAAAAAAAATACAAAATGCAAAAGGATCCTAACTCAAAACATCAAGGTAATCCAGGACACAATGAGAAGACCAAACCTACAGATAATATGAATTGGTGAGAATGAAGATTTTCAACTTAAAGGGCCAGCTAATATCTTCGACAAAATAATAGAAGAAAACTTCCCAAACATAAAGAAAGAGATGCCCATGATCATACAAGAAGCCTACAGAACTCCAATTAGACTGGACCAGAAAAGAAATTCCTCACAACACATAATAATCAGAACAACAAATGCACTAAATAAAGATAGAATATTAAAAGCAGTAAGGGAGAAAGGTCAAGTAACATATAAAGGAAGGCCTATCAGAATTACACCAGACTTTTCACCAGAGACTATGAAAGCCAGAAGAGCTTGGACAGATGTTATACAGACACTAAGAGAACACAAATGCCAGCCCAGGCTACTATACCCGGCCAAACTCTCAACTACCATAGATGGAGAAACCAAAGTATTCCACGACAAAACCAAATTCACATAATATCTTTACATGAATCCAGCCCTTCAAAGGATAATAACAGAAAAGAAGCAATACAAGGACGGAAATCACGCCCTAGAACAAGCAAGAAAGTAATCACTCAACAAACCAAAAAGAAGACAGCCACAAGAACAGAATGCCAACTCTAACAACAAAGATAAAAGGAAGCAACAATTACTTTTCCTTAATATCTCTTAATATCAATGGACTCAATTCCCCAATAAAAATACATAGACTAACAGACTGGCTACACAAACAGGACCCAAGATTCTGTTGCTTACAGGAAACCCATCTCAGGGAAAAAGACAGACACTACCTCAGAGTGAAAGGCTGGAAAACAATTTTCCAAGCAAATGGTCTGAAGAAACAAGCTGGGGTAGCCATTCTAATATCGGATAAAATCGACTTCCAACCCAAAGTTATCAAAAAAGACAAGGAGGGACACTTCATACTCATCAAAGGTAAAATCCTCCAAGAGAAACTCTCAATTCTGAATATCTACGCTCCAAATGCAAGGGCAGCCACATTCATTAAAGACACTTTAGTAAAGCTCAAAGCACACATTGCACCTCACACAATAATAGTGGGAGACTTCAACACACCACTTTCTTCAATGGACAGATCGTGGAAACAGAAACTAAACAGGGACACAGTGAAACTAACAGAAGTTATGAAACAAATGGACCTGACAGATATCTACAGAACATTTTATCCTAAAACAAAAGGATATACCTTCATCTCAGCACCTCACGGGACCTTCTCCAAAATTGACCATATAATTGGTCACAAAACAGGCCTCAATAGATACAAAAATATTGAAATTGTCCCATGTATCCTATCAGACCACCATGGCCTAAGACTGATCTTCAATAACAACATAAATAATGGAAAGCCAACATTCACGTGGAAACTGAATAACACTCTTCTCAATGATACCTTGGTCAAGGAAGGAATAAAGAAAGAAATTAAAGACTTTTTAGAGTTTAATGAAAATGAAGCCACAACGTACCCAAACCTATGGGAAACAATGAAAGCATTTCTAAGAGGGAAACTCATAGCTCTGAGTGCCTCCAAGAAGAAACGGGAGAGAGCACGTACTAGCAGCTTGACAACACATCTAAAAGCCCTAGAAAAAAAGGAAGCAAATTCACCCAAGAGGAGTAGACGGCAGGAAATAATCAAACTCAGGGGTGAAATCAACCAAGTGGAAACAAGAACTATTCAAAGAATTAACCAAACGAGGAGTTGGTTCTTTGAGAAAATCAACAAGATAGATAAACCCTTAGCTAGACTCACTAAAGGACACACGGACAAAATCCTAATTAACAAAATCAGAAATGAAAAGGGAGACATAACAACAGATCCTGAAGAAATCCAAAACACCATCAGATCCTTCTACAAAAGGCTATATTCAACAAAACTGGAAAACCTGGACGAAATGGACAAATTTCTGGACAGATACCAGGTACCAAAGTTGAATCAGGATCAAGTTGACCATCTAAACAGTCCCATATCACTTAAAAATAGAAGCATTTATTAATAGTCTCCCAGCCAAAAAAAGCCCAGGACCAGACGGGTTTAGTGCAGAGTTCTATCAGACCTTCAAAGAAGATCTAATTCCAGTTCTGCACAAACTATTTCACAAAATAGAAGTAGAAGGTACTCTACCCAACTCATTTTATGAAGCCACTATTACTCTGATACCTAGACCACAGAAAGACCCAACAAAAATAGAGAACTTCAGACCAATTTCTCTTATGAATATCGATGCAAAAATCCTCAATAAAATTCTCGCTAACGGAATCCAAGAACACATTAAAGCAATCATCCATCCTGACCAAGTAGGTTTTATTCCAGGGATGCAGGGATGGTTTAATATATGAAAATCCATCAATGTAATCCATTATATAAACAAACTCAAAAGACAAAAACCAAATGATCATCTCGTTAGATGCAGAAAAAGCATTTGACAAGATCCAACACCCATTCATGATAAAAGTGTTGGAAAGATCAGAAATTCAAGGCCCATACCTAAACATAGTAAAAGCAATATACAGCAAACCAGTAGCCAACATCAAAGTAAATGGAGAGAAGCTGGAAGCAATCCCACTAAAATCAGGGACTAGACAAGGCTGCCCACTTTCTCCCTACCTTTTCAACATAGTACTTGAAGTACTAGCCAGAGCAATTCGACAACAAAAGGAGATCAAGGGGATACAAATTGGAAAAGAGGAAGTCAAAATATCACTTTTTGCAGATGATATGACAATATATATAAGTGACCCTAAAAATTCTACCAGAGAACTCCTAAACCTGATAAACAGCTTCGGTGAAGTAGCTGGATATAAAATAAACTCAAATAAGTCAAAGGCCTTTCTCTATACAAAGAGTAAACAGGCTGAGAAAGAAATTAGGGAAACAACACCCTTCTCAATAGTCACAAATAATATAAAATATCTTGGCGTGACTCTAATTAAGGAAGTGAATGATCTGTATGATAAAAAATTCAAATCTCTGAAGAAAGAAATTAAAGAAGATCTCAGAAGATGGAAAGATCTCCCATTCTCATGGATTGGCAGGATCAACATTGTAAAAATGGCTATCTTGCCACAAGCAATCTACAGATTCAATGCAATCCCCATCAAAATTCCAACTCAATTCTTCAACTAATTGGAAGGAGCAATTTGCAAATTCGTCTGGAATAACAAAAAACCTAGGATAGCAAAAAGTCTTCTCAAGGATAAAAGAACTTCTGGTGGAATCACCATGCCAGACCTAAAGCTTTACTACAGAGCAATTGTGATAAAAACTGCATGGTACTGGTATAGAGACCGACAAGTAGACCAATGGAATAGAATTGAAGACCCAGAAATGAACCCACACACCTATGGTCACTTGATCTTCGACAAGGGAGCTAAAACCATCCAGTGGAAAAAAGACAGCATTTTCAACAATTGGTGCTGGCACAAATGGTTGTTATCGTGTAGAAGAATGTGAATCGATCCATACTTATCTCCTTGTACTAAGGTCAAATCTAAGTGGATCAAGGAACTTCATATAAAACCAGAGACACTGAAACTTATAGAGGAGAAAGTGGCGACAAGCCTTGAAGATATGGGCACAGGGGAAAAATTCCTGAACAGGACAGCAATGGCTTGTGCTGTAAGATCGAGAATTGACAAATGGGACCTAATGAAACTCCAAAGTTTCTGCAAGGCAAAAGACACCGTCAATAAGACAAAAAGACCACCAACAGATTGGGAAAGGATCTTTACCTATCCTAAATCAGATAGGGTACTAATATCCAACATATATAAAGAACTCAAAAAGGTGGACTTCAGAAAATCAAATAACCCCATTAAAAAATGGGGCTCAGAACTGAACAAAGAATTCTCACCTGAGGAATACCGAATGGCAGAGAAGCACCTGAAAAAATGTTCAACATCCTTAATCATCAGGGAAATGCAAATCAAAACAGCCCTGAGATTCCACCTCACACCAGTCAGAATGGCTAAGATCAAAAATTCAGGTGACAGCAGATGCTGGCGTGGATGTGGAGAAAGAGGAACACTCCTCCATTGTTGGTGGGATTGCAGGCTTGTACAACCACTCTGGAAATCAGTCTGGCGGTTCCTCAGAAAATTGGACATAGTACTACAGGAGGATCCAGCAATACCTCTGCTGGGCATATATCCAGAAGATGCCCCAACTGGTAAGAAGGACACATGCTCCACTATGTTCATAGCAGCCTTATTTATAATAGCCAGAAGCTGGAAAGAACCCAGATGCCCCTCAACAGAGGAATGGATACAGAAAATGTGGTACATCTACACAATGGAGTACTACTCAGCTATTAAAAAGAATGAATTTATGAAATTCCTAGGCAAATGGATGGACCTGGAGGGCATCATCCTGAGTGAGGTAACACATTCACAAAGGAACTCACACAATATGTACTCACTGATAAGTGGATATTAGCCCCAAACCTAGGATACCCAAGATATAAGATACAATTTGCTAAACACATGAAACTCAAGAATAATGAAGACTGAAGTGTGGACACTATGCCCCTCCTTAGAATTGGGAACAAAACACCCATGGAAGGAGTTACAAAGACAAAGTTTGGAGCTGAGATGAAAGGATGGACCATGTAGAGACTGCCATATCCAGGGGTCCACCCCATAATCAGCATCCAAACGCTGACACCATTGCATATACTAGCAAGATTTTATCAAAAGGACCCAGATGTAGCTGTCTCTTGTGAGACTATTCCGGGGCCTAGCAAACACAGAAGTGGATGCTCACAGTCAGCTAATGGATGGATCACAGGGCTCCCAATGGAGGATCTAGAGAAAATACCCAAGGAGCTAAAGGGATCTGCAACCCTATAGGTGGAACAACATTATGAACTAACCAGTACCCCGGAGCTCTTGACTCTAGCTGCATATGTATCAAAAGATGGCCTAGTTGGCCATCACTGGAAAGAGAGGCCCATTGGACACGCAAACTTTATATGCCCCAGTACAGGGGAACGCCAGGGCCAAAAAGGGGGAGTGGGTGGGTAGGGGAATGGGGGTGGGTGGGTATGGGGGACTTTTGGTATAGCATTGGAAATGTAAATGAGCTAAATACCTAATAAAAATTGGAAAAAAATGTTTAAATTTACAAAAATTAACTGTCAATGAGCAGTCAGTAAATTGATTTGGACAGAAATGGAAAAATCTATTTCAGTAAGCAGATTATATTTTACATTAATGAAATTTTTATACAATATATTCTGATAATTTCCCTTCTTCACCTCTAACTATATCTTTCCCAGCTCTTTACACTCCCAGTATTTTTTTTTGTTTTTAGTGAAAAACATATTGATAAAATTCAGTTCATCTGAAAAATACTAAAGTGTTGTCACAAACATTTGAAAGGTTAGGGAAAATAATCCAGACAGAATCTGATAAGATATTGAAATCTAACAGTGTGTTTAGATATAACAAGAAAGTCTTTCATGATATAACTAACTAATAATAACTACATTGAAGTAATTTTCACTTTTGATCTTCCATAGCATCCAATTTAAAACTTAAATGCATAGAGATCATCGTGTTAGTCAATCCATGCAATAAGAGGTAAACACTAAGACTTTTCCATCTACTCAATACTATATAGGTTTTGAATCATGGGTACACAGCAGTTGCAGAGGGATCCATGCCTACCTGTGACTTTGACTTCTATGATATGCTCTTCATAGAACTTGCCATCTTTGAAGAAGCAGTGGTAGGACCCACTATCAATACTAGTTACTTTAAAGATCTTGAGGGTTACTTTCCCTTTCCCAATGTCATCTTTCAGGAGTTCAGTTCTTTCTACATACTTGTAGACAATTTCTCCAAGAAGATCTTTACCATTCCTATACAGGTATACTGGCTCTGAATAGCGATTCTTGAACCAGCGAATTTCCATGTGCTTTGCTTGCTGTGGTGGAGACAACTGACAACTGAGTTCTAGGTTTCCACCCAATGGAACCAAGACTGGACTCTCTAAGCCATTCACAGTGAATTGTTCTGCAGAGGATTACAATAATAAAAAGACAAGGATGAGAATGAGTAAACATGTTCAGACCTCTTGTTGAAATCATTCTCTGTTGATCCCTCCTCTGTCCTCTCTCCCTCTCTCTCAAACAATCACATATACTCACTCCACTTTAGATCACTTTGTTTATTCTGGATGTATCTTAGTGATCAGAAGTAGAAAGTGTTACTGCAAATGGTTAGAGAAGTTTTTCAGAAATTGCTGCAAGTGCTGAGCCACTTCAAGAGGGGCTAGATTCAAGGCATATCAAGGTAATGTGCAAGATAGTAGCATAGAAAATGGCAGCAATAGTAGGCCATGTCATGTAGTAGAGATTTTGATAAATTGAAGCTTCATATACATTAGAGAGTCCATATCTCATGAGTCTTGAAATACATGCACAATAATTGTAGATGAGTATATGGCAGGTCTTGTTACCTCTTTGTGTTAAATCCTCACTCTTTTGGTTATACAGATGATGGGGCCATGACCTCCATTGCTCTGAGAGGTTCAATAATTGACCAGAGACTGATAATATATTCATGATATAGCCATGCACCCATGTGTTCCTGATCTACCCTGATAACTTCACATGTGTCATTTGTTGAATGTTTTATTAAGTTGTATGTAATTTTGTTCCTCATGATTCATACTGTATTGATGAAGGTGGGTAATTGCACAAATGTATACAGTTATTCCAAAGTAAGATGTACACTGAAAATTTGGCAAAGTGAGTCACTCAGGGCAATACTCAGCTTGAAAACTCTTGTTCCTCATGATATACAGTTAAATAGAGCAGGGCAGAACCTGAATTCTACAGTAAATAGTAATTCAAGATAGCTCAATATTGTTTCATTAGAATATTTCAAATCAAAATAACAGTAAACTATCAACCTATTATTAGAATAGCTGAAATCTAAACCATTGGCAACAAACAGTAGTGGCACTAGATGAAAACAAGACAACTGTTATATATTGGTGGTAGCAAAGCAGAATGATACAGATATTATGGAAGATAGCTTGGAAGTTTCTAACAGTGCCAGACTGAGCTTACTATAGTTTATCGCAATAGACATAACTTTAAATGCAGTGCAAATAAACTGAAGAGTACATCTTTATTAAAATATGTACACAAATATCAATATCATCCTTATTCACAGTTGCTAAAAATTGGAAGCAATCCAAATACCCATAGGTGAGTGAAAAAAGTGAGTTCTATAAGTGAGTGAAAACAATAAATCTCTTACATTCATACAAGGAAATATTAGTTACGTAAACAAATTGATACCATAGCAATACAAATATTAGGGGGCCAACCAACCAATTTTCATGGGACTTAAAGCCTATTTCATGAGGAAAAAATACCTGAAACCCCTGAAGTGGCCAAGAAACTGAGGTCAGATGAGTCATGGTCCTAGGCAAAAACCATAATACTAATATTCTACTAAAGGACCATAGTAATAAAATGACTCCTAATAACATATTGCTACCTGTAGATCAGTGCTTAGCTTATCCCTTGCTAGAGAAGTTACTTTTCAGTAGTTGGAAATGTACAGAGACCCATAACATATGCAGAAAGTGAGAAACTTGAGTGTAGAGAGAATCTCTTTTGTACTGGTTGTATATATCACTAGTTAATAAAAACTGATTGACTGATAGCTGAGGCAAAAAAGAGAAGGAGGGAGTTCTGGTAGGAAGAAAGATTCTAGGATTTAGTCAAGCACTGGAGGATTTCCCCTGGAACATGCAGGAGGAAAGAAGCACGAGAGAGACACAAAGTTAAAGAGCATAGCAGAACTCAGATTAGAGTACCAGAGATACTTAGTTAAGAGATAGTTGGATAATAAGCAAAAGTTAACAGCCGAAGTGTTTTTAAATATATGTTGAATTTCAGAGTCATTATTCCTAGAAGCTTGAAGTAGGGAGGAAAAACACACATTTTATAGGTAATATTAATTGTAATAGTCATGCTATCAAAACTTAGCACCTAAGAAGACCCTAGCGAAAGGTGGGGAGTCAGGATAGCCAGACAGGAGGCCTGGTCTCTGAGAGTGGGGATATCCCACAGTCACAACTCTGACCCATAATTATTCCTGTCTGAAAGAATTACAGGGAGGGAAATGGAGAGTATCCTGAGGAAATGAAGGTCCAGCAACAAGCCAAAAGTGAGATCCAGATGAAGGGAAGGTCCCAAGATATGACACTATTGCAGAGAATATGGAGCACTCACAAAAAAAGACCTAGCATGATCGCACTCTGGAAAACCCAACAAGCAGCAGAAAGAGTCAGATGCAGATATCTTGTAGGAAGACCAGCAGTCTCAATTAATCTTCCAGATCCCAAGATCTCTCAAAAACTGAACCACCAACCAGGCGGCATACACCAGCTGATATGAGGCCCCCAATATGCATACAGTAGGGGACTGCCTGGTCTGTGTTCATTCAGAGAGGATGTACCTAACCCTTACAAGATTGGAGGCCCCAGAGACTTCAGAGGTCAGGTGGGGTGGGGGTGGGGGACATCCACATGAAGACAGCAGATGAGGAGGAGGTAAGAGATGTGGAACAGTTGGAGGGTAAACAGGAGGCTGGGGGGATTAAATATGGAGTGTAAAATGATAAACTAATTAAAAAAAAAAAGATTGAAAGCAAACCAGAGCTTCAGGAGTGCCTCAAAGGAGAAAAGCTTCCCAGTAGCCTTGCTGGAAATGAGCCTGGTAAAAATGCTTGTTTAGCAGATTTTCTAACCAGAGCCAGAAAGCAGAAGAAAATGTAAATGTGAAAGGTGTCTCTTTTAAGAAGTCCCTATTGGGTCATGGGGAGTGAAGGAGCACCCTCTCAATGGCAAAGGGGAGGTGGATGGGTTGAAGAACTCTGAGATGGGGGAGCGGGAGATGGGGTCAAATTGGGAATGTAAATGAGTAAAATAATGAATTTTTAAAAAAGTGCTCTCTCATAGTACACCCTCATGGTAGAGTAACTGTAACTGTGGTTTCTCCTAATGAAGCTAGATTATAGCACACCAGAGAGAGCTAGGTGGCCCATGGTAAGGTTACAGTCCAATTCAGGTACTTATGGGAGAAGTATACTGCAGTCTAAGTCAGAATATATTCAGCCAGAGTTAGGATATAGATAGAGCCCCTAATAATTAGAGTAGAGACAATATCCTGCAATATGAGCTAGCTGAAAAGTTGTGGTGGAGCTAATGTGATAGCAAGGTGCAAACTGAGAAGTTCTAAGAATCTAAATTGATAAAGTATTGAGTTTGGAAAACAATAAAAAGGAAGGGATGTTGGGTATATAAAAGTCATAGGAAGAAATATTTACTTTGAATATAAAAATGTAAAGTCTTTGAGGAGAGGTTTTGAGATTAAAAAAGAAAAATATTTTATGGTTAAAATGGAGAGAAACATAATGACACAGTACATATGAATTTCATATGCTCCTGTTTCACTTACAAATGGTTATTTTCTTTTAACAGTGATCACAGTTTTGTATATCCTCTTTAGGAAAGATCAAAGTAAGTTAGACTTGAAAAAAAAGAAACACTAAAAAAATTGATGCTAGATTAGGGACTAGAAAAAAGAGATTGGAAGACGCTATGAATCAAAATAGGGAACATTCAGATGAGTCCAATCTGGAACTTATGATGACATCAGCGAGGATAGTTCCAACTAAGAGAAATCCACAGAGTTATGAAAAATCAGAATGTCAGCCTATTGAAAATATAATACATTGAATTAAAATGCCAGATTGTACTTACTGATGTATATCAATGTTATACAATAGATGGAATGATTTCTATTGTAGAGTTTCAAGAGTTCAGTTATGTAAATATGTTGGTGCATCATACTATAGGTTCATTTTCAGAATTGCAATGACTAAGAATTGCTTTGAATCCTGAGGATGCTTTTGAGACTATAAATTTAATTCTTTAGTTATTTTATGTATTTACATTCCAAATGTTATCCCTGTTTCTAGTTTCCCACTTTTCAAATCCCCTATTCTAGATGCTCTTCCCCTTGCTTCTATGTGGGTGCTCCCCACCTGGATACCAACTCCTGCCTCACTGCACTAGCATTCACCCCTGCTGATGCATTGAGCCTCCACAGGACCAAGGGACTCCCTTCCCACTGGCTGTCTTGGATGTCCCTTTGTAGATTGGGACTAATGATGCTTTTGTCATGTCTATCTATTGTTTTGGACAATATTGCATAGAAATTGTTACAGATATTTCATAGAACAAACAATCTTACAGAACAAACAATTATGGAGAAATCTTACAGGAATTTAAAGAAGTTGCTCATAGAACAGAAAGGGAAGAAAGAATCTCCAAGGACTAGATTAAGTGGTGTTTTGTTGCCTTTAAACTTTTTAAATGTTCAGGAAACACAGTTGTTAGAAAGCACTGGGGTCTCTTTAGAAAGGACAGCTTAATTAGCTCAGCCAATAAAAGTCCTAATTTCAGAGTGGAAGAAAAGTAGTATGTTGCATTGGTGAGGAGATTTTTCATTTGTTCCAACACGAAAGAAAGGCTGTGTTTTCCATCCAAATTCTTGGAAATTAAATAAGCCAGTGGTGGATTACCTGAAGATTTTGTCTGAAGACAGAAAGAAAAAAAATTAAGAAGACAAACAGGACATGTAATATATACACTGATTCCTCTACATGGATACAGCTGTGAGATTGGCTGAGATTTAAATGTCTATGTATAGCCAATAAAACTTATTGGCTACAGAGTCTTCAGGACTTATTACATGCCATCCTTTCATATAGCAAGGAGATTTATATTGTAATTTGGTTGTATAGTCAAAAACTAGCTTATAAATAAATTAAGATGTCTTTTACCTACTAAAATAACAGAGAATTAATTTTATTTGATGTAAGCATGTGGCACATGATATGTGTGTGTGTGTATAATATAGTTAATATATATAATATATAATATATATAATAATAACATATATATTATATGTATATTATATATACTACAGAAATGTTTATTACTTGCAAAGGTTTACAAAAAGGACTACATACCAATAAAATGGAGGCAGACTTGACAACATAAGTAGCCCAGGTAACCCAGCATCAGAGAGCCTTAGCCGCTGGTTCATCAATTCTTATTTCCAGAACAACTTCAAAGCAGCTAGCTCATTTGGGCAAGAATTTCAGACTGTTCCATTCAGAACTTCCTTTAAGGCTGTATTTTCACAGAGTTTGGAAGCTGTACAGTAAATGTAGCATTTCCTTTTTAGAAAATTTGGCCACTTCCCCAAAATCATTTGGGACTCCGAAAAGGAAATCAATAATCCAAGTGAAAATCAAATTTGAGCCCCGCACCATCTTCCATGAGACCCAGTGGAGAGTCCCAGCATCCCCAGAGGACACTCCATGCCTCAGGCCCTCTAGCACAGTCAGGACCTTGGGATCACTGGAGAGCACGTGGGCAGCAGAAGCAAAAGAGCTTCTTGGACAGAGTCCCTTTACGCCTTCCTCCTCAGCCAGGAGCCAGTGCTGAGACCCAGACCCCTGGGCACCTTCCTTGCCAGAGGAGAGTCAGCATCCAGGGAGGGCTGTGACCCCAGAACTTAGGAAGTAGATCAGAGCTCTAGACTTCTGGACACCTTCCCTACAAGAGGAGAGCTTGCCTGCAGAGAATGCTCTGACCAATGGGACTCAGGTGACAGTTAGACTCCCAGGAGAGCTGACAGGGGCTAACAGAGACATAGGAAGAACAAGCTCCATCCAGAGACAGCAAGAACATCTAACACCAGAGATTACCAGATGGCGAAAGGCAAACTTAAGAATATAAATAACACCTATAGTGTTGCAGACCCCTTCAGCCCCTTGGGTACTTTCTCTAGCTCCTCCATTGAGGGCCCTGTGTTCCATCCAATAGCTGACTGTGAGCATCCACTTCTGTATTTCCAAGGCACTGGTATAGCCTCACATGAGACAGCTATATCAGGGTCCTTTCAGCAAAAACTTGCTGGCATATGAAATAGTGTCTGCATTTCGTGGCTGATTATGGGATGGATCCCCAGGTGGGGCAGTTTTTGGATGGTCTGTCCTTTCATCTCAGTTCCAAATTTTGTCTCTGTAACTCCTTCCATGGGTGTTTTGTTCCCAATTCTAAGAAGGGGTAAAGTGAGTTAACTGAAAAACCTGGATGAAATGGACAAATTCATAGACAGATATCAGGTACCAAAATTAAATCAGGATGAGATTAAGGATCTAAACAGTCACGTGCACCCTAAAGAAATGGAATCAGTCATTAATAGTATCCCAACCAAAAAATGGCCAGTACCAGATGGGTTTATTGCAGAGTTCTATCAGACCTTCAAAGGAGACCTAATTCCAACTCTCCTCAAAATATTCCACAAAATAGAAACAGAAGGTACTCTACCCAATTCATTCTATGAAGCCACAATACTCTGATACATAAACCACATAAAGACCCAATAAAGAGAACTTCAGACCAATTTCCCTTATGAATATCAATGCAAAAATACTCAATAAAATCTTCACAAACAGAATCCAAGAACACATCATAACAATCATCCATCATAATCAAGTAGGCTTCATCCGAGGGATGCAAGGATGGTTTAATATATGGAAATCCATCAAAGTAATCCACAACATAAACAAAGTCAAAGACAAAAAACACATGATCATCTTGTAAGATGCTGAGAAATCATTTGATAAAATCTAACACCCCGTTATGATAAAAGTCTTGGAAAGTTCAGGAAATCAAGGCCCATACCCAAACATAATAAAAGCAATATACAGGAAACCAGTAGCCAACAGCAAAGCAAATGGAGAGAAGATGGATTCAATCCCACTAAAATCAGGGACTAGACAAGGCTGCCCACTTTCTCCCTACTTATTCAATATAGTACTTGAAGTCCTAGCCAGAACAATTCGACAACAAAAGGAGATCAAGGGGATACAAATTGGAAAGGAAGAAGTCAAAATATCAGTATTTGCAGATGATATGTATATATATATATATATATATATATATATATATATATATATATGTATGTATGTATGTATATATATGTGTGTGTGTGTGTGTGTGTGTGTGTGTGTGTGTGTGTGTTCCTAAAAATTCTGCCAGAGAACTCCTAAACCTGATAAAGAGCTTCAGTGCAGTAGCTGGATATAAAATTAACTCAAACAAATCAGTGGCCTTTCTCTATACAAAGGATAAACCTGCTGAGAAAGAAATTAGGAAAACAAAACCCTTCACAATAGTCACAAATAATATAAAATACCTTAATGTGACTCTAACTAAGAAAGTGAAAGATCTGTATGATAAGAACTTTAGGACTCTGAAGAAAGAAATTAAAGAAGATCTCAGAAGATGGAAAGATTTCCCATGCTCATGAATTAGCAGGATTAATATAGTAAAAATGGCTAGCTTCCTGAAAGCAATCTACAGATTCAATGCAATCCCCATTAAAATTTTACCTCAGTTCCTCACAGAGTTACTAAGGGCAAACTGAAAATTCATCTTGCATAACAATAAACATAGGACAGCAAAAACTATTCTCTGTGGGAAGCCACATGTGCTGTTGCAGAGTGGCACTGACTACTGCTGGCCACCACGCATAAGTTTGGGCAAACAACCAATGTGTACATATGCAGTAAAGCTTTTTGCAAAGACACTGCCTGGCCCGGGCATGATAATGAGGCTTTGAAAGTGCTTGAGAGTATAGCCAATCAGATGTGAGACATGAAAATGAGGTATGATAATGAGGTTCTGTGAGGAACAGAGAGAGAGTAGCCAATCAGATGAGGAACATGCAAATGAGGCATTGTGCATAACCAATCCATAACCAACCCGGGTGTGAGACACGCCTCTACTAGGCCTATAAAAGCAGCACCAGTTCTGGGCTTGGGGTCTCTTCGCCTCTGCAATCAAGCTCTCCCAATAAACGTGTGCAGAAGGATCCTGTTGCAGCGTCGTTCTTGCTGGTCGAGTCGGGCGTGCGCAAGAATTCTTTACAATAAAAGATCCTCTGTTGGAATCACCATGTCTGACTTTAAGCTGTACTACAGAGCAATTGTGATAAAATCTTCATGGTACTGGTACAATGACATACAGGTCGATCAATGAAATAGAATTAAGGACCCAGAAATGAACCCACACATTTATTGCTACTTGATCTTTCACACGGGAGCTAAAACAATCCAGTGGAAAAAAAGATAACATTTTCAACAAATGGTGCTGGCACAACTGGCAGTTATCATGTAGAAGAATGTGAATTGATCCGTTCTTATCTCCTTTTACTCAGCTCAAGTCTAAGTGGATCAAGGAACTCCACATAAAACCAGAAACACTAAAACTTATAGAGGAGAAAGTGGGGGAAAACCTCAAAGATATATGCACAGGGGAAAAATTCTTGAACAGAACACCAATAGCTTGTGCTGTAAGATAGAGAATTTACAAATGTGACCTCATAAAATTGCAAAGCTTCTGTAAGGCAAAAGACACTGTCAATAAGACAAAAAGGTCACCAACAGATTGCAAAAGTGTCTTTTCCAATCCTAAATCAGAGAGGGGACTAATATCCAACATATATAAGGAACTCAAAAAGCTGGACTCCAGAAAATTAAATAACCCTATTAAAAATGGGGCACAGAGTTAAGCAAAGAATTCTCGAATGAGGAATACCGAATGGCTGAGAAGCACCTGAAAAAATGTTCAATATCTTTAATCATCAGGGAAATGCAAATCAAAACAACCCTGAGATTCCACCTCCCACCAGTCAAAATGTCTATGATCAAAAATTCAGGTGACAGTAGATGATGGCAAGGATGTGAAAAAAGAGAAATACTTCTCTATTGCTGGTGGGATTGCAAGCTGGTTCAACCACTCTGGAAATCACTCTGGCTGTTGCTTAGAAAATTGGACATAGTACTAAGGGATTATCCAGCAATACTTCTCTTGGGCATATATCCAGAACATGTTCCAATGGGTAATAAGAACACATGCTCCACTATGCTCATAGAAGGCTTATTTATAACAACCAGAAGCTTGAAAGAACCCAGATGTCCCTCAATAGAGGAATGGATACAACAAATGTGGTACATTTACACAATAGAGTAATACTCAGCTATTAAAAAGAACGAATTCATGAAATTCCTAGGCAAATGGATGGATTTGGAGACTATCATCCTGAGTCAGGTAACCCAATCACAAAAGACCTCACATGATATGCACTCACTGATAAGTTGATATTAGCCCAGAAATTTAGAATACCCAAGTTACAATTTGCAAAACATATGAAACTCAAGAAGGAAGACCACAGTGTGGATACTTTGTCCCTTTTTAGAATGAGAAACAAAATACCCATGTAAGGAGTTACAGAGACAAAGTTTAGAGCTGAGACAGATGGAAGGACCATGCAGAGACTGAGCTATCTGGGGATCTCTACAGTAATCAACCACCAAACATAGACACTATTGCATATGCCAGCAAGATTTTGCTGAAATGACCCTGATATAGCTGTCTCTTACGAGGCTATGCCAGTGCCTGGCAAATACAGAAGTGGATGCTCACAGTCATCTATTGGATGGAAGACAGGGGCCCCAATGGAGGAGCCAGAGAATGTACTGAAGGAGCCTAAGGGGTCTGCAGCCCTATAAGTGTAAAGGCAATATGAACTAACAAGTATCCCCTAAGCTTGTGTCTCTAGCCATATATGTAGCAGAAGGTGGCCTAACTGTACATCATTGGGAGGAGAGGCTCTTGATCTTGCAAAGATTACATGCCCCAATTCATGGGTATTCGAGGGCCAGGAAGCAGGAGTGGGTGGGTTGGGTAGCAGGGCCAGGGGAGGGTATAAGCAACTTTTGCGATAGCATTTGAATTGTAAGTAAAGAAAATATCTAATAAAATTTTGTTTAAATAAAAAAAAGTAAAGAAAAAAGGAATTAACTAAATGAGTCTTTATATAAAAAAGAAAAAGAAAAAGAAAAAGAAAAAGAAAAAGAAAAAGAAAAAGAAAAAGAAAAAGAAAAAGAAAAAGAAAGAAAAAACCAATTTTAAGAGAAAAATGTACCATTCGTGTTAGGCAAGGTCAGTAGGTAATAGCCACTCTTTGGATAATGGGTGCTTGACATTAGAAAGGGTTTGGTTACAAGTTGTTAATCCTCTTTATCAGTGAGAAAATGAAGTATGGAATATTAGTTAAAAGAGGCTATACCAGGGGATTTTTGTCTCTCTTTTTTTCTCTGTTCTTCATTCGTTTTGAGGTTAGGGGAAAAGAGGGTTGAAAGAAAAAAAAATGTGGTATAGAAAGATATAGTAATAACATACTAATAATAAAAAGGGTAGATTATCGAATCAACTTTTAAAGCAAAGAGCTTTTTATAAGCCGATAACCTTAAATTGTTATAGATTTTTGAATATGCAAATTTTGTACACTAAATTAAGTTTATATTTGCTTACACTGATATACATTTCTGTATATAGATGCAAAAATTAGGTTATTTTTGGTACAACATATTATATTTCAACTCTTCTATAAGGTATTGAACTTAAGCAATTCATTTAAAATGCAATGTTTCATTTCAGTACTTTTAAAAACTACAATTACTTAACTGTTCAGAATAATTAAGTAATACAAGTTAGTAATCAAAAATTTCAACTCATGATCATGTCAGATATTAGTCTAGTATATCAAAGAAATATGCTTCCAGGGTTGACTGAATAGGAAATATCTAGAATCAAGAAATATTTCCCTTTTGATATGTATTATAAAAAGGAAGATGATCTTCAAAAACCTCAGAGATCTACAGAATATGGCATCCAAAAAGTTTTATTATTTTAATGCCTTTTGACAACAAGGCAGGTCTGTTCCTGCTAACACCACCATGAAATTTCAGATAAAATGTTGAGCATTGAAGAATCTCCTGATGGAGATTTCTTCAAATGTGGCAAGCATTAATGGGCAAAACACTACCCTTGCTTCAACTGCAAAGAGAATACTGTCTAAAATGTACAAACCTGATCTCAGGAAAGTCAAATTCCAACTTTGAAAGGACAATGTAAGGTTGCCCCTTTATTATCCCTGTTTCAAAGAAAAGTCTATAACATATATTGGGCCAGAAGGCTGAAGAAGGCTGCTCCAATGTATAGAGGAATTTGGGGGGGGGTGTCCAAGAGCCAAAAAAAAATTAATAACTAGCAGATTATTTCCCTGAGATGTCTTTGCCTTAAATTAAAACTCTATGATTAATTTTGGTAGGCAAGGCCCATGAGAAAATCATTTTAGGAAAGGTTCTTGCTATTAATATGCTTTTCCTGTTACTATTACATATATAATAATCACTAGGTATTAGCTCACCCTTTTGAGAAGATCTGTGCAAAACTACAAATATGTACTGTATTGTTGTGATGCTATACAGACAAGTAGATGATTCATTATCCTTAATGATGATTGTTTAAGAATTCCTAAATCTATAGCCATTATTAAGCTCTTTTAGTAACACTATTAAGTCCTTTCTGAAAGTCAGAACTACAATGAGAACTTTGCCAGTCTTTGGTGTCACTTCTAAGATAGTAAACAGACATTCCACTGCTCAGAGCACATACCAAAAGGTTGTAAAACCATTAACCAAAGGTCATAAAAGGTAACTAATGATTTATTATAGGTACTAGGAAAGAAGATAAAATATCGACTGGGTTTGTCTATACAAAGCTTCACTAATAAGTTTGGTGTGGTTTTGAACTCTTCATGAACACGTGGAGCTGAGGCAGTTGATAAATGTTTAGCCAGATAATTACTCCTCATAGATATGCATGTAAACATGCACGGTTATAAATTTTTTATTAAATTTATGATTGCAATTAACAAATTTGTAAATTTGTTATGAAAAATTTATCATGTGATCATGTATTCTCACAGAGGTATAAGTGCTGAGGACAGAGATGAGAAAGAATTTCCCTTGTTCCACGTAGGATCGTTCCACTTTCCCTCTTTTTTCTTCGAGAGCTATTCATAGAAAACATTTTATACCTTAGAAATAAAATGCTAGAGCCGGGTGTGGTAGCACATGCCTTTAATCCCAGCAGTGGAGAGGCATAGGCAGGGGGATTTCTGAGTTTGAGGCTAGTCTGGTCTATAAAGTGAGTTCCAACAAAACAGCCACAGCTATACAGAGAAACCCTGTCTTGAAAAACAAAACAAAAACAAACAAACAAAAACAAACAAAAAGAAATAAAATGCTAAATTCATTTTTCACAGTGTTCCTTTTTCTTCCTGTGATTTCAACTAGCAGGCTGAATGTTTGAGCTGAAAAGTTTCTGCTGAGATAGAAAACAAAATCAACAAGATAGATAAACTCTTAGGAAAAGCAATTGAAGGACACAGAGATAGTATCAAAAAAACAAAATCAGACAAAAAAAGGAAGAAATATTAACAGAAACTGAAGACATTAAAAAAATCATCAGATCTTGTGACAAAAGCCTTTACTCAAAAGAACTGGAAAGTCTAGATGAAATGAATGACTTTCTAGAGAGATACCTCATACCAACATTAAATCAAAAGCAGGGGCTGGAGAGATGGCTCAGCGGGTAAGAGCACCTGACTGCTCTTCTGAAGGTCCTGAGTTCAAATCCCAGCAACCACATGGTGGCTTACAACCATCCGTAATGAGATCTGACTCCCTCTTCTGGTGTGTCTAAAGACAGCTACAGTGTACTTACATAGAATAAATAAAAATAAATCTTTTAAAAAAAATCAAAAGCAGATAAACTATCTAAACAGTTCCATATCCCCTAAGGAAATAGAAAAAGTTTTTAAAAACCTCCCAATGGGAAAAAGAAAAGCCCTGGGTCAGCCAAATTTAGTGCAGACTTCTACCAAACGTTCAGAGAAGTGCTAATGCCAACACTCCTAAAAATATTCAATTAAAATAGACACAGAAAGAACACTACCTAATCCATTCTATGAAGGCACAGTTCCTCTGATACCTAGATGGAAAAGAATTTCAGATCAATTTTAATAATTAATATTGATGCCAAAATACTCAATAAAATCCCAGCAAAATGAATCCAAGAACATATCAAAACTATCATTCATCAAAATCAAGTAGGCCTCATCCCAGGTATGCAGGGATGTTTCAGTATATGAAAACCCATTAACATAATTCACTATATAAACATACTAAAAGAAAACATCACTGGGCGGTGGTTGCACATGCCTTTAATCCCAGCACTTGGGAGGCAGAGGCAGGCGGATTTCTGAGTTCGAGGCCAGCCTGGTCTACAAAGTGAGTTCCAGGACAGCCAGGGCTAAACAGAGAAACCCTGTCTTGAAAAAACAATAATAATAATAATAATAATAATAATAATAATAATAATAATAATAATAATAATAATAAATAAATAAATAAATAAATAAATAAAAGAAAGAAAAAAAAGAAAAGAAATCATATGATTGTGGGGCATTGGGCTGTGCACAGATAGGCTGGTCTCTAGTCAAGCTGAGACATTGAACCCCAGGACCCTGTGGTGATAATTCATGTACATGGGTAGAAGGAGTTCTCTTATGGCTCCTGGAACTCTGGCTCCTGCCTAAGTTACCACCTCCTACAGCCCCCACAAGAGAAGCATGGCTAAAATCACGTACGCAATGTCCCTAGCTTCTGACCTTCAGGCTAAACTCCTCCCCAATTACCTAGCCACAGTAAAGACCATAAAAAGGGCTGTTCAGCCCCACCTCACTCTCTTACTTGTCTCTCTCTATATTCTCCTCTCCTCTCTCTTACTCTCTTTCTCTCTAGCCTTCTCTCTCTCTCTCTCTCTCTCTCTCTCTCTCTCTCTCTCTCTCTCTCTCTCTCTCTCTCCTCTATCTTTCTTTTTCTCTCTCTTTCTACACCTGCCTTTCTATAATAAAACTCTAAAGCCATAGATAGTCTCTGCTCCAGTCAAGATCCTCTCTGCTCACTCTCATTAGTGTTGGGAATCTCTTCCCTCATCCATCCCTCCCTCCCATAACTACAGTAGCTTTAATAGGTAGTAGGTAGCTCTGGTGCTCCCAGGTAGGGCTGCCCCATTGCCACCCCTTGAAGAGTGGGTCAGAGGCTTAGATGCCCACCCAGGGATGACTGGAAGGTAGATAACAGCCCTCCCATGCCTGACTGACCAGAGAATAGGTGGAACTCTTGTTGAGTGTGGGTCTTCCCTTTCCCCCTCTTCCCCAGAGCCCCCTTTTTAGTTCCCAACATATGATAATCTCATTAGATTCTGAAAAAGCCTTTGACAAAAGTACAACACTCTTTCATGTTAAACGTATAGGAAAGAACAGGAATTCAAGGCCCCATACCTAAATATAAAAAAGCAATATACAGCAAACCATCAGTCAGTAAGAAATTAAATGGAAAGATACATTAACAATCCCACTAAAACCAGGCACAAGACAAGGCTGCCCACTTTCAACACATGTATTCAATAAAGTACTCAAAAATCTAACTAGAGCAAAAAGACAACAAAAGAAAATCAAGGGGATACAAATTGTAAAGAAGTTAACTTATCACAATTTGTAAATGATATGATAGTGTATATGTGTGATCACCAACATTCTACCAGAGAAAGTAAACAGCTAACAAATAACTTTTAAAAAGTGGCTGGATATAAAATTACCTCAGACATATGTAGCCTTCTTTTCTGCAAATGATAAATGGGCTAAGAAAGAAAAATAGGGAAACAAAACCCTGTTCAACAGTCACAAATAATGTAAAATGACTTGTCAGGACTGTAATGCCTCAGGTTCTAAGGCCAATAATTGCTCAATGGGACATCATAAATCTAAAATGTTTCTGTAAGACAAAAGGCACAGTCCATAGGACATATCAGCAACCTACAGATTGGGGGGGGGGGGGGGGGGAACTTCACTAACAACAAATTCTATATAGGGATATTATGCAAAATATATAAAGAACTCAAGAAGCTAACCTACACAAAACTAAATAACCCAATCAAAAATGGGGTCCATAGCTAAATAGAATTCACAACAAATAAATCTCAAATGCCTAGAAAACACTTAGTAATGTTCAATGTCCTTATTAATCAGGGAAATGCAAATCAAAAGGACCTTCAGATTTGACCTTCCACCAATCAGAATGGCTAAGCTAAAGTGTTCAGATGACAGCACATGTTGGTGAGGCTGTCCAGAAAGAGGAATACCCCTCCATTGTTTATGGGATTGCACACTGGTACAACCACTCTAGAAATCAATCTGGTGGTCGCTCAGGAAACTGGATATATATCTTCCTGATTCATCTATACCACTCTTGGTCATATATCCAAAAGATGCCCAGTCATGCCACAAGGACATGCCCTCCACTATGTACATAGTAGCCTTCTTTTTAAGAGCCAGAAGCTCAAAACAACCAGATCTCCCTTAAATGAAGAAGGATACAGAAAATATGGTTTGGTATAGTAATCAGCTATTAAGAAAGAGGGCATCACGAGTTTTTAGGCCAATGGATTAACTAGAAAATATCATCCTTAGGTAACACAGACCTGATATGATATCCATGGTATGTTCTCACTAGTAAGTGGATATTACCCAAAAAGCACATAATACCTAGGACAAAATTCACAGAACTTGAGTTTAGGAAGCAGGAAGGCCCAACTGAGGATGCTTTGATTCCACGTATAAGGGGGAAGAAAATCCAGGAGGTAGAGTAAAGGAGGAACATGTGTGGGATAGGGGAGAGGGAGGGAGAATGGGATCAGGTATGGGGATGAGGATAGCAGAGAAACCCAGGGGTTCAGCAGAATGAATGGAAATTGCAGCCTCATGGTGTTGGAAGTGAATAGACCCTCTAGAAATTACCAGAGACCTGGAATATAAGAGACTCAGGACTCAATGGGAGTAACCTTAAATGAAATGCCCAACAGTGGAGAGAGGAGGAACTTGAAGAGTCCATCAGTAGTAAATAGACATGGCCTCACATGGAAGGATGGAGTTACCAACCCATAGGCAAAATTTCTGGCCCAGAATTGTTCTTGCTTATAAGATCTGCAGCAAAAAAAATTGGAGAAGGGAGGGAGGAAAAGGCAGTCCATTGAGCAGCCCAACTTGGGATCCATCTCCTTGGGAGACACCAACGCTTGACACTGTTACTGATGTTATGGTGCACTTATGGAAAGTAGGCTAGTATGGCTGTCCTCTGAGATGCTAAAACAAAAACTTACTGTTATGGGTACAGATATTTACACAGAACCATTAGACTGAAGTCAGGAACCCTCATGGCTGAATTAAGGGAAGGGTGGAAGAAGCTGAAGAGGAGGGTGACTCCAGAGGACACCAGCAGTCTCAAGTAGCCCAAACCCATAGGAGCTTCCAGACCCTGAGCCACTAACCAGGTAGCATACAGGAACTGGTCTGAGGACCCTGACACATATATAGCAGAGGACTGCCTGTTTTGGCTTCAGTGGGACAAGAAATACCTAATCCTCAAGAAACTTGAGGCCTCATGAAGGGAGAAGCCCTGGTGAGAGGAAACATCCTCCTGGCTGCAGGGGTGAGGAGGAATGGAATGAGGAACTATGACAGGGGAAACCTGGAGGGAGCAATGGCTGGATTGTAAATATATGTGTGTGTGTGTGTGTGTTTGTGTGTGTGTGTGTGTGTGTGTGTGTGTGTGTGTGTGTGTGTGTGTGTGTTGATAATAATACCCTGTTCAAAATAGCAATATTGTCTTAAGCAAGATAATCCAGGCTCAGAAAAACAAACACTATGTGTTCTTCCTCATATGTGGATCCTAGCTTCTGTCACATATGTATATCTAACCCAGGAAAGAAGTTTAGAAGATGGGTTAGTAGGAAAAGTAGTATCTATGCAAGCATGAGGAGAACAATTTGGATCTTTGCTATACCCTTCAATACTGGGACAATGGAAACAGAGGAAAACATGGCACCGAAGATAAATTATGTACTAAAGAACACCTCTTCAGATTGTAGAAGCCAGAGGGATCAAGGATCATGGCTCATAGGGGCTCATAGAGACTGAATCAACAATCAGGGAGCCTGAATGGATCTGACATAAGCCTTCTGCATATATGTTATGATTGTGTAGCTTGCTTTCTTGTGGAACTCCTAACAGAGGGAGCAGGGTCTGTCTCTGACTCTCTTGGTTGCTTTTATGACTCCTTTCTTCCTATTGTGTTACCCCGTCCAGCCTTGATACAAGGGGAATTGCTAATCTTGCTTTAACTTGTTATGCCATTTTTGGTTGCTATCCTCAGGCAGCCTTCCCTTTTCTGAAGGGAAACAGAGGAGGAATAGATGAAGGAGGGAGGCCAAGAAGGGGAAAGGTGAAGAGGGGCTGAGAGGGGAGGAGTGTGGGGAAACCAAGATCATGATATAATATGAGATAATAATAAATTAAAAATAAATTTAAAAATACACTTTCAGTTAGTAAATGGGAAAAATGATATTAAAATCCAGCACCATGTGACTTCAGAACTCAATTGTCCACTATCATTAAAGCACTTCCTCCTTTTAAATTATATTTCCAAAAAAAAAGAAAGAAAAGGAAGAAATAAGCTTGTCTAAAAGTATATAAAAGATGCAAGAAAGGATCACAGAGGTTGAAGAAAAAAATCAGAGAATGAGATTATTAGTCAAAGAATATATTAAATCTAAAAGAATCAGAAAATCTAAGAGAATATGAAAAGACCAAAGCTAAAAATAATGCAATAAAGATAGAGAAGAATCCAGGCTCAAAAGTGAGACCATATATGTAACAAAATCATAGAAAAAATTCCTAATTTGAATATCATTCCTAGACTACAAGAAGGTTACAGAATGTCAAATAGAGTGTTCCAGTAAATACAGTCCCCATACCACATAAAAAGCAAAACAATAAACATAAAGAAAAAAGAAAGAATATTAAAAGCATCAAAGGAAAAAAGGCCAAGTAACTAACCTATCAAGGCAGATCTATTAGAATTTCACCCAACTTCTTAGTGGAGAGTCTAAAAGCCAGAGTGGACTAGACAGATGTCTTGTAGAAATCAAGAGAACATTGATACCAGCCCAGACTACTATACTCGGCAAAATTTTCAATTACCATAGATAGGAAAAACAAGATATTTCATGACAAAGTAATATTTAGACAATATCTATTCACCAGTCCAAACCTACAGAAGGACTACCAGAAAACTTCAACCCAATTAGATTAATTACATCCATGAAAAAAATGACCATAAAAAGTCTCCTGCGAGCACTACTGAAAATACTAAAAGGGAAGCAGACACAGACATACAGAAACAGAAACACAACCATTTCCACAACTACTACCACCACCACCACTACCAACATGACCACACCCACCATAAAAACAATCAACAAAATAATAAAACTCAACTAACAAAAATTTAAATAAAGAAAAAAAAATAACAATCATTGGTTGATCCCTCCACCTCTCCATCCCAATTCATCAGACCTGCTGATCCAGAAACATACCAGTTAGATTTTCTTCCCCCACTCATCATCCCTACCAGCTAAGGCACCTTCAACTCCCCTGAGTCACTTTTATCTCAAATGTTGCCTCTGTGTTTTCTTTATTGCTTCTATTTCCATTTTCAGGTCTTGAACAGTTTCTTCATTTCTTTTACCTGTTTAATTATATTTTTCTGTATTTTCTTTATATTTATTTTTTCATCTTTAAAGGCTTCTTCCTCTTTGATTGTATTTTTCTGTATTTCTTTAAATGATTCACTAATTTCTTCTATAAATTTCTTTATCATCTTTATATGATGAGTTTTAAGGCCATTGCTTTGTTTAAGTGTGTTAGGCTATCTAGGGCATGTTGTAGTAAGAGAGCAGGGTTCTGATGGTGCCATATTGCCATGGCTTGTTGGTTGTGTTCTTGCAGGTTCCTTCTGCCACCTGGTTGTCTCTTATGTTGGCTTCCCTGGTAGTCCCTGGTGGTAGCAGACCTGTCCTAAAACTTGCTCTGTAGACTGATCTTAAACTCAAAGATCAGCATGCCTGTCACCTGAGTGCTGGAAATAAAGGTGTGCTGCCATGCCTGTACTTAACCTTTTCTTTATGTTGAACTTGATTTATAACAGGCTGGTCCTGAACTCAGTGATGTGCTTCATTTCACCTCCTGTGATTAAAGGAATGCAACAAGACACCTGGACCAATGCTTTTCTTCAGAAAAAAATCTTTTAAATCATCTTTATAAGAATGGAAACTATTCCTCAATATATGGATTACTGTTGTGCCTATCATTTCTGGATTGCATTTCATAACAAATATTGTCTAGTTGACAACTGAGAGTAAGTTTGACTTACAATCATATCTACTTATGCCCAAATAAAACAATAATCAGGTTATAATAATATATAGCATGATGCAACTATCCCTTGTTCAACTGCAAATGCAAAAACCAAAGTTTAGCTGTGTGTGATCTTGCTCAAGGTCAGTTCTCCCTTAATTCCATTTAATATCCTTGAGCATAGGATTTAGCCCCATTCCACATTCTGTCATCCCTTTAATACTTAAATCATACATTTTGTACTTTTTTCTAAGTTTGATATGCTTGATTGAAATGTGCTTCATAAGAGTGAATCACAGGACTGTCTTTGTTAGTCTTTTTTTTGAGATTTACTTTGTCAATAAAATTATCTAAATCATTTCACCTTTAGCTCACGCAGACTCTTTGTACAAGACCAAAAATCAGCCACATTCTTCACCAAAATATCACAAGAACTATCTCTAGGCCACATAACAAGAATATTCTCCTCAGACACTTCCTGATGCAGGCACCCATAATTTAAATCACTCCAGCACCACAGTCTAACATGCTTTTATTAGTATGACTCATTAAGCCTCACTTAAAGCATTCTACTGCTTTCCAAATGGCCAGAAATCTACATTAATTCAAACAAAAACATGGTCATGACTATCACAGCGATACTCAACACCTGGTACCTAACTTTATATTAGGATTCTATTGATCTAAAGAGACACCATCACCAAGACAACTCTTGGAAAATATTTAAGTGTGTCTGGCTTATACTTTCAGAAGTTTAGTCTATTATCATCATGGTAGAAATCAGGGCAGTGCACAGTCAGGCATGGTGCTGGAGGATATCTACATCTACAAGTTCTATGTCTTGATCTGAAAGCAGCAGCAAGTGATTATTTTCTGGAGACAGTCAGGAAGGAGGAAACTGGCTTCTTCAGGAACCCAGGAGGAGCACTCATTCTACACTGGGTGGAACATAAGCATAGGAAACTTCAAAGCCCATCCCACAGTCGCATTCTTCTTCCAAAAGGCCATACCTACTCCAATAAGGCCACACATTCTAATAGTGCTACACCACGTAGAATTCAAGCAGATACATCTACTGGAACCAAACTTATTCAAACCATCAAACCTTTTACATAAAAATGATAGCAATAATGAGAAAAATATCAGGGAAATAAACCTCTTCAATCCCCAAAATAATGTGACTTCTTCATGTTACACAAACCAAACAAGAGAAAAAAATGGAGAGGATCCCAAAGTGGGATCCAGCTCAAGGGGAGGCCCCAAGGCCTGACACTATTACTGGGGATATGGAGTGCTCACAAAAAGGGATCTATCATGTCTGTGCTCCAAAAGACCAAAGAAGCAGCTGAAAGAGTCAGATGCATGTATTTGCACCCAATGAACAGACAGAAGTTGATTATGCCTGTGGTTGAATTAGGGAAAAGCAGGAAGAACCTGAGGAGGAGGATGAACCTGTAGAAGAACCAGCAGTCTCAATTAACTTGGAACCCTGAGATCTCTTAGACACTGGACCACCAACCAGGCAGCATACACCAGCTGATATGAGGCCTCCAGCACATATAGAGCAGAGGACTGCCGGGTCTAAGTTCAATCAGTGAAGATGCATCTAACTCTCAAGAGACTGGAGGCCCCAGGGAGTTTAGAAGTCTGGTGGTGTGTGTGTGTGTGTGTGTGTGTGTGTGTGTGTGTGTGTGTTTATGGGGCTGTGGTGTAGGGAGCAGGGAGAATGTATGGGATGAGGAACAGTAGGAGTGTGGACCGGGAAGGGAATAAAATCTGGAGTGAAAAAAAAAAGATTAAATTAAAAGAAGGAATATATATATATATATATATATATATATATATATATATATATATTCACCCTATCAAAAGCAATCAGTAGATTCAATAACATTCTCATCAAAATTCTAACACAATTCTTTATAAACCTTAAAAATCAATACTCAGCTTCATATGGAAAACCAAAAAACACATGAAACTATAAAAATCTTATACAAACAAACTTCTGGAAGTAACAGTATCCCAGATTTCAAGCTTTAATTAAACCAGTATTAAGATAAAAAAAACTGAGTAGGATTGGCATACAAACAGACAAATTGATAAATGGTATCAAATCAAAGAACTAGACATAAGTGCATACACATTTATGGACATCTGATTTTTGATGAAGAAGCTAGAAAAATACAATGGAAGAACAAATGGTGCTGTTCTAATTAGATTTTAATCCTTTCAAAAGTACAAATAGATCCATATATATCAGACTGCACAAAGCACAAAGCCCCCAACCTAAATAAATCCAGATATACTCAAATTTGACAAAAGAGAATGGGGGATAACCTTGAATATATTGGCATAGAAGACAACTTCAGGAAAGAACATGAATAGCACAGGCATTAAGATCAACACTCTATAGAATGGGAAGATTTTTACCAGCTCCATATCTGACAGAGGGCATATGTGCAAAATAAATAAAGAACTCAGGAAACTTCAACAACAAACAAAATTAAAAATCAAGTACAGATCTAAATAAAGATTTTTCAACAGAGGGATTTCAAATGGCTAAAGAACATTTAAAGAAATGTTCAATATGCTTAGCAATCAGGGAGATACAAATAAAAATGACTTTGGGATTCTGTCCTTCTTCTGTCAGAATAGCTAAGATCCAATGCACAAGTGACAGCTCAGGCTAATAAAGATATAGACCAAGGGGAACACCTCTTCAGTGCTGTTGGGAGTTCAAACTTGTACAACAAACTTGAAAATCAATATGATAGTTTCAACATCAAGATTCAGTTATACCACTACTGGATATCTATTGAAAGAAATTCATTATACCACAATGACACTTGCTCAAATATGCCCAAAGCAGATTTATTTATAATGGCTAGAAACTTGAACCAACTTAGATCTCCCTCAAACAAAAGAATGAATATTGAAAAAGTGGTACAATTATGCAGTGGAGTGATTATAAGCTTTTTTTAAAATGATATCATAAAATATATAGGCACATGGATGAAACTAGAAAAAAATTATCCTGATTGAGATAACACAGATTCAGAAAGACTAACATGGTATATACTCACTTATAACTGGATATTAGCTCTATAATATAGGATAATCATAATCTGCTCACCCAGAGAGGCTGAGTAACAAGGACAGCATATGGGGGATGTAAGGATCACTCTGGGAAGGGAAAATAAAATATATCTCTCTGGTGGACAGGGTTTGGTGAGGTTGGGAACAGGAGTTATCGGATGGGAGGGAAAGGGAGAAAATACTGGAAGAAAACACTGGAATTTAGGTTTAATTTGGGGGTGATATAGAAAAGTAATGCAATGCAAACTCCATGGAATCCTTTAATAGTAACTGTATTAGTCAGGGTTCTCTAGGGTCACAGAACTAATGGATAGTCTCTAGATAGTAAAGGAATTTATTGATGACTTACAGTCAGTAGCCCAATTCCCAACAATGGTTAAGTCGCAGCTGTGAATGGAAGTCCAAGGATCTAGCAGTTACTCAGTCTCACACGGCAAGCAGGCGAAGGAGCAAGAGCAAGAGCTAGACTCCCTTCTTCCAATGTCCTTATATTGTCTCCAGCAAAAGGAGTAGCCCAGATTAAAGGTGTGTTCCTTAAACTCGGAGATTCAATCTTCTGGAATCCATAGCCACTATGGCTCAAGATCTTCAAACCAAGATCCAGATAAGGATCTCCAAGCCTCCAGATAAGGGTCACTGGTGAGCCTTCCAATTCCAGATTGTTGTTCATTCCAAATATTGTCAAGTTGACAACCAGGAATAGCCACTACAATCCACCCCTTGTCAACTTGACACAAATAATATCTCATGTTCACATGAAACAATAACAAGGTTGTGAATACGCCTAACATGATATAACTATCCCTCGTACAATCGCAAACACATTAGTAAATTTACAATGGGCATTCATATTACTTTATAATCCTCGTTTCTGCAACTGGTTACGTGGCCTTAATTGGTATTTATAACTATCTTCCTCTACTACCCATTCTGTATTTCCTTCTCCTTCAGCCAGCACCTCAGCAGGTCTTGGCTTTTTTCCTGGAGGATTGACCCATACCTTCATTCCTGATGGGTCTGTGTCCTTTGTCATCCTGCTTGGATTAGGCTGTTGTAGTTTCCCATTGACTTTAATCACAGGACATGGTAGTACTAAGAGACGCCCTAAGGGATCTCCTACACTCCAGACATAATCTTGCTTACCACCATTGTGAAGAGGTAATCCAATTTCCCCATGGTAATCTATCACCCCTCCTAACACTGTTATTCCTTTTTTAGCCTGCTGGTTTAAGGGCATTAGATGCCCAAAATGACCAGGGGGAAGTCTGAGCTTCCAGTTCAATGGAATGTTTGTTGTAGCTCCTGGTAGGAGCACTCCCCTCTCTGGAGCCAAAACTTCTAAGCCAGCAGAACCTAGAGTTATGGGGACAGGAAGCAAAAATTTTCCTAGAGGGTCACTAGGAGTGATAGTAAGTGGAACTATTCCCTTTTCCACCCCTTGATTCCTGGACCCATGAATCCTGGCTATGGGTGAAACTGTACCATATATCGAGCGCTGATTCAAAGCATATACTGCCTTCTGAAGAACTCTACCCCAGCCTTCCAAGCTGTTACCACCTAATTGGCGCTGTAACTGCGTCTTCAAAAGGCCATTCCATCTTTCTATCAGACCAGCTGCTTCAGGATGATGGGGAATGTGGTAAGACCAGTGAATTCCATGATCGTGGGCCCACTGTCGTACTTCTCTGGCTGTGAAATGAGTTCCTTGGTCAGAAGCAATACTGTGTGGAATACCATGACGATAGGTAAGGCATTCTGTCAGTCCGTGAATGGTGGTTTTAGCAGAGGCATTACGTGCAGGAAAGGCAAATCCATAACCAGAATAAGTATCTACTCCAGTAAGAACAAAACGCTGTCCTTTCCATGAAGGAAGTGGTCCAATGTAGTCAACCTGCCACCAGGTTGCTGGCTGGTCACCTCGAGGAATGGTGCCATATCTGGGGCTCAGTGTTGGTTTCTGCTGTTGGCAGATCTGGCAATCAGCAGCAGCAGTAGCCAGGTCAGCTTTGGTGAGTGGAAGCCCGTGTTGCTGAGCCCAAGCATAACCTCCATCTCGACCACCATGGCCACTTTGTTCATGTGCCCATTGAGCAATGACAGGGATGGCTGGGGAGAGAGGCTGACTGTCCACAGAACGGGTCATCTTATCCACTTGATTATTGAACTCCTCCTCGGCTGAAGTCAGCTTTTGGTGAGCATTTACATGGGACACAAATATCTTCACATCCTTTGCCCATTTGGAGAGATCTATCCACATACTTCTTCCTCAGATGTCTTTCTCACCAATTTTCCAATTGTGATCTTTCCAAGTGCCTGACCATCCAGCCAATCCATTGGCTACAGCCCATGAGTCAGTGAATAATCGTACATCTGGCCATTTTTTCTTGCAAACAAACTGTAATACCATGTGTACTGCCCGAAGTTCTGCCCACTGTGAAGATTTCCCTTCACCTGTGTCTTTCAAGGTTGTCCCAGAAAGGGGTTGTAATGCTGCAGCTGTCCACTTCTGGGTGGTGCCTGCATACCGTGCAGAGCCATCAGTAAACCAGGCTCTAGTCTTCTCCTCTTCGGTCAGTTGATCATAGGGAACACCCCATGAGGCTATAGGCGCATGCTTGGCAGCAGATGGCATTGTAACAGGAGTAGAAACCATAGGCATTTGAGCAACTTCTTCATGTAACTTGCTTGTGCCTTCAGGACCTGCTCTGGCCCGATCACGTATATACCACTTCCATTTGATAATAGACTGCTGCTGTGCGCGTCCCACTTTATGACTTGCAGGGTCTGATAGTACCCAGCTCATGATGGGTTGTTCAGGTCACATAGTAACTTGGTGTCCTATTGTCAAACGTTCAGTTTCCACTAAGGCCCAATAGCAGGCCAAGAGCTGTTTTTCAAAGGGAGAATAGTTGTCTGCAGATGATGGTAGAGCTTTGCTCCAAAATCCCAAAGGTCTTTTCTGTCATTCACCTACAGGGGCCTGCCAGAGGCTCCAAACAGCATCTCTATCAGCCACAGACACCTCAAGTACCATCGGGTCTGCTGATGATATGGTCCAAGTGGTAGAGCAGCCTGCACAACAGCCTGGACCTGTTGAAGGGCCTTCTCCTGTTCCAGGCCCCACACAAAGCTAGAAGCTTTCCGAGTCACTTGGTAAATAGGCCTAAGTAACACACCCAAGTGAGGTATGTGTTGTCTCCAGAATCCAAATAGACCCACTAAACGTTGTGCTTCTTTCTTGGTTGTAGGAGGGGCCAGGTGCAATAACTTATCTTTCACCTTAGAAGGAATATCTCTGCATGCCCCACACCACTGGACTCCTAAGAATTTCACTGAAGTAGATGGTCCTTGAATTTTGGTTGGATTTATTTCCCATCCTCTGATACGCATATGTGTTACCAATGAGTCCAAAGTGGTTGCTACTTCCTGCTCACTTGGTCCAATCAGCATAATGTCATCAATATAGTGCACCAATGTGATATTTTGTGGAAGATCCAAACGATCAAGATCCCTTCTAACTAAATTATGACACAGGGCAGGAGAGTTAATATATCCTTAAGGCAAAACTGTGAAGGTATACTGTTGGCCTTGCCAACTGAAAGCAAATTGCTTCTGGTGGTCCTTATGGACAGGTACTAAGAAGAAGGCATTTGCCAGATCAATAGCCGCATACCAGTTGCCAGGAGATGTGTTAATTTGCTCAAGTAACGAAACTACATCTGGTACAGCAGCTGCAATTGGAGTTACCACCTGATTTAGTTTTCGATAATCAACTGTCATTCTCCATGATCCATCTGTTTTCTGCACTGGCCAGATAGGAGAGTTAAACGGAGATGTGGTGGGAACCACCACCCCTGCATCTTTCAAGTCCTTGATAGTGGCAGTAATTTCTGCAATTCCTCCAGGAATACGATACTGTTTTTGATTCACTATTTTCTTTGGCAGAGGCAACTCTAAAGGCTTCCATTTGGCCTTTCCAACCATAATAGCCCTCACTTTACAGTTCAGGGAACCAATATGAGAATTCTGCCAATTTCTGAGTATATCTATCCCAATTATACATTCTGGAACTGGGAAAATCACCACAGGATGTGTCCGGGGACCTACTGGACCTACTGTGAGTCGGACATCAGTCAAAACTCCATTAATCACCTGCCCTCCATAAGCCCCTACTTTAACTGGAGGGCCACAATGTTTCTTGGGATCCCCTGGGATCAGTGTCAACTCAGAACCAGTATCCAGCAGACCCCGAAAAGTCTGATTATTTCCTTTTCCCCAGTGTACAGTTACCCTTGTAAAAGGCCGTAGGTCCCTCTGGGGAAGAACTGGAGAAAGGGTAACAGCAAAACCTTTGAGTGTCTTATCAAGATCCTTCCTCAGCGGAACCTGGCCACCCCTTCATTCAAGGGGTTCTGGATCTGCAAACTGTCTCAAGTCTGGAAATTGATTCACTGGCCGAGATTGCTGTTTACCACGATCTAATGTAGCCTTTCTTTCATTTGGCTGTTTACCACGATCTAATGTAGCCTTTCTTTCATTTGTTTGAGAATTTTTCTGCTTATACAGATCAAACAAATATGCAGTAGGCTTCCTATGTATTTCATTCCTGGAAACACCATGATTGGTTAGCCAGTACCAAAGGTCCAACCGAGTCATGCCATTATAAATTTCACCTCTCCTGTGCTGACCATTACTGGGTATGTTATTATAAACATTCTTTTGTCTACGCTGTCCATTATAATAACTAGAATCACCTTGTCTCCGGCGATTCAATGCTGCCACCTGGCCCTTGTTACCTCGGAATCCAACTAAACCCAGTGAATTTAATTCATCTAATTGAGCAGAAGCATCTCCAATGCTAAGATCTGGCACAAGGAAAAGGGAAAGAATAAAACCCTTCAAATGTGCTGGTGCCCCTCTCACCAATTTGCGTCTTATAGAGCTGGTGAAAGGCATATCTTCTGGACCTTCCCATTGTGGACAATTATGCTTTACACAATATATCCACTCTAGCATTGCAATTTCCCTAAGTCTTAAAATCCCTTCATCAACACTAAGCCACGAAATATCAGGCATCTCCAAGTCATTTCCAGTAGGCCATCTTTTAATAAACACCTCAGCCAACCATTCAAACAAACTTTTGACACCTTTTTTAACTATGCGAGCTTCCGTATTAAACCTAGAATCTCTACTCAGAGGACCCATGTCAATAAACTCAGCCTGCTCTAGTCTTATGTTCCTTCCACCCTTATCCCACACCCTTAAAATCCATTCCCACACATATTCACCAGGTTTCTGCTTGAATGAATTAGCAAACTCATTAAGCTCCTTAGTAGTGTAGCGAATTTCCTCATGGACTACACTTTCTACCTCCCCTCTAGGAGCCTGTTTTGCTTTGAGTCTGGTTACAGGTCTAGAAGAAACTATTGGTGGGCCTTGAGAAACATCAGTAGTGAAAGTCATTGCTGGTTTATCAGACTCTGCAAAATTAATTTCCTCATGTGGGGAAGGCATTATTTCAAGGGGTGGGGCTGAGGGTACTACTTCCTCAGGTGGGGCAAACCTTTGAGAATCTGAAGATTCAAAATTCTCAGCTTCAACATGATCTTCCCACACATCCCCGTCCCATGTTGTAGGATCCCATTCTTTGCCAATTAGAGCCCTTACTTTAACTGTGGACACACTCTGAGGCTGAGACTTGAATTTTCGCTGTAGTTCAGCCAACCTTACAATGAGAGTTTCTGTTTGATTTTCTGCAACTTGAGCTCTATTGCTACAAGAGAGAAGATTCTCCTCAAGGACACACTTAGCAACTTTTAGATCGTTTACTTGTGTCTGGAGTCTTTCGATTTTATCACACAACTCCTTCCTTTCATTATCATTTTTTCCACAGATACTAAGAGCAGCCAGCCAATAAAATCATTTTCCAATTTTTCCCCCATCTTGTAGAAAGCTTTGTGCACTGAATCACCTAATTCATTAAGAAAATCAAGGGCATTAGCTTCTTTAAGTTCGGAATATAGTTTCAACCATGGGTCTTCAAAATTCTCTGAGCTCCCAGGAGGGAGAGAATCTGGAGAGGTTTCAATAGTTGAAAGTGCTGGTGGATCAACAAGCCAATTCCAGTATTTTAAAAGATTCATCCTTGTACTTCTGTTACTCTAGAACCACTCCTGGTACCAACTTCTGTATTAGTCAGGGTTCTCTAGAGTCACAGAACTAATGGATAGTCTCTAGATAGTAAAGGAATTTATTGATGACTTACAGTCGGCAGCCCAATTCCCAACAATGGTTCAGTCACAGCTGTGAATGGAAGTCCAAGGATCTAGCAGTTACTCAGTCTCACACGGCAAGCAGGCGAAGGAGCAAGAGCAAGAGCTAGACTCCCTTCTTCCAATGTCCTTATATTGTCTCCAGCAGAAGGAGTAGCCCAGATTAAAGGTGTGTTCCACCACACCTTTAATCCCAGATGAAAGGCGTAGCCCAGATTAAAGGTGTGTTCCTTAAACTCGGAGATTCAATCTTCTGGAATCCATAGCCACTATGGCTCAAGATCTTCAAACCAAGATCCAGATAAGGATCTCCAAGCCTCCAGATAAGGGTCACTGGTGAGCCTTCCAATTCCGGATTGTTGTTCATTCCAAATATTGTCAAGTTGACAACCAGGAATAGCCACTACAGTAACACTATTAAGATATCTAATAAAAGGGGACACAGCACCTGAACTGGCTATCTTATATAACCAGCCAAGGCCTCAAGTGGAGGGATTGGGACACCAACCCAACTACAAAATCTTTGAAGTACAGTGTGTCCTGTCTGTGGAATGTTCTGGGAATGGAGCCTGTGTAATCCTTATCTAAGAGACTAGGAGACTACCTCCAGAAACTGATAGCAGCAAATACAAAGACCCACAGCCAAAAATTAGACAGAGCTTGGGTAATGCTGTAGAGGAGATGAAGAAATCAGAGGGATGAGGAATACCCCCAAGAACTTGGCCCACAGTGTCAACAGACTGGAACTCATGAGGGCTCAAAGAGATTAGGGAATCAGTAGAGGTCTGACCTTAGTCATCAGCATAGGTAAGTAGCTTGATTTGCTTGGTAAATTCCTAACCTTGTGAGGAGGTGCTTGCCTGATTCTTGTCTACTCTTTGATCTCTTTTTCCTATTCATCCAGCCTTGATGTGATGGCATGTGATTAGTCTTATTGTAAATTGCTATGACCTGTTTGGATTATATCTCTGGAAAGCCTGACCTTTTCTGAGGGGAGTCAGATGAAGGATGGATCTGGAATCAAGGGGAGATGGGAGGAAGATACTGGTAGGAGGGGAGTGAGAAAAATTGCATTTGGGATTCAATAAATGGTGGAAGAATGAAAATGAAAATAAAATTAAAATGTTTGTAACTGGCCAAAATACTGAGAATAAATGCATGTTTACTGATACACCCCAAATAAGAGATTTATATTAATGTTCTTTTGTCTTAAAGAATATAGTAGAAAGGGTAGGCAAGATACTTAGAATGGATGTATAAGCTGAAAGATGGGGTAGGAGTGTTGTAGCATGCTATATTCTGGACAGGGCATGACTGTTAAACTCATGAATTACAACACCTGTTATTAACAGAACCAGAACTGCATAAAACAAGCTAGTCTATAATTCAACTCATGAGGACTCACCACTTTTTGAGAAATGTTTACCAAATAATGGCTGTTGAATGAGGGGTTGTAATTTTTCTTGAAAATGTGGCAGCTAGTGTGTTGTCGATGATAGAATGGATGTGTATGCCTTATACCCATGTTCAAGCAGAGGATACCAACTGGACTCAGAAAAAGAAGAGGATTTCATAGTGAAGGGAAATGTATTGGTATGATCTGAATTGAGCAAAGCAGGGAGTTTTGTGTGGGTATGATCAAGATACATTGTATGTATATATGAATGCGTCAAAGAATAAATTTTTAAATTCTAATATAACTAGACAAGTAGAAAAAAATAAAGCACATATTCTAAATACATTAATGGTATTTGTAATTCATAAAATAAAATGAAAATAAATATAAAAGAATTCCATACTTTCAAGTATCTTTACTGATATTTCAAAATATTATCCTTTAAGAAAATTGTAGAAGCCCTTCTGGTCAGCACCAGCACCGGGTAACCTTGGACTCAAAGTCAGCAGACAACCCCAAGGTCCCTACAGGACTCTCCATGCAATCTTAGGAACACTGACCAGACAGCTCCACGTTCCTCAAAGGAGAAACCACTTCCAGGCACTGTAACACGCCCAGGATCTTTGACAACAGGATCCCAGGATAAAAGGAGTTTGGTCACACCAGTATTTCAGGGACTCAGAGGAACTTGACTGCCAAGAACTCTGATATACCCAGAACCTCAGGTTCACAGGAGCCCACAAGCAAAGGATCACAGAGAAAGCTGGACTCTGAGGAGCCCTGAATCAACTAGGATTATAGGAAGTACAGGCTCCAATCAGGTATATTGAGGTTAGGAAATACTTGAGATAAGATGGCAAGAAGCAAGCTTAAGAACAGAAGCAACAGAAACCAAGGTTACTTGGCATCATCAGAACCACACTCTCCCACCATAACAATTCCTGGATACACCATAACATCAGAAAAGCAAGACATGGATGTAAAGTCACTTCTTATGATGATGATGGAGGACCTTAAGAAGGAAATACAGGAAAACACAGGTAAACAGCTAGAAGCCTTTAAAGAGGAAACACAAAAATGCCTTAGAGACTCATAGAAAAACATTACCAAACAGGACATGGAAGTGAACAAAACCATGCAGAATCTAAAAAGGGAAAAAGAAACAATAAAGAAAACCAAAAGGGAGACATTTCTGGAGATAGAAACACAAGGAAAGAAATCAGGAACCATAGATGTGAGCATCAGCAACAGAATACAAGAGATGGAAGAGAGAAACTCAGGTGCAGAAGATTCCATAGGGAACATGGATACAAAAATCAAAGAAAATGCAAAATGCAAAAAGACATTAACTCAAAATATCCAGGAAATCCAGGACATAATGAGAAGACAAAACCTATGGATAATAGGAGTAGATGAGAATGAAGATTTTCAACTTAAAGGGCCAGCAAATATCTTCAACAAAATTATAGAAGAAAACTTCGCAAACCTAAAGAATGGCATGCCCATGAACATACAAGAAACCTACAGAACTCCAAATAGACTGGACCAGAAAAGAAATTCTAGTAGCCATTGTAATATTGAAAATTATACACTTCCAACACGAAGTTATCAAAAAAGACAAGAAGGGGCACTTCATACTCATCAAAGGTAAAATCTACCAAGAGGAACTCTCAATTCTGAATATCTATGGTCCAAATGCAAGGGCAACCACATTCATTAAAGAAATTTTAGTAAAGCTCAAAGCACACATTGCAATTCACGCAATAATAGTGGAAGACTACAACACCCCACTTTCATCAATGGACAGATCGTGAAAATAGAAACTAAACAGAGACACAGTGAAACTAACAGAAGTTATGAAACAAATGGATTTAACAGATATCTACAGAACATTTTATACTAAAACAAAAGGATATACTTTATTCTCAGCACCTCATGGTACCTTCTCCAAAATTGACCATATAATAGGTCAAAAACATGCCTCAAGAGATACAAAAATATTGAAATTGTACCATGCAGATCACCACGAACCAAGGCAGATCTTCAATAGCAACATAACTAATAGAAAGCCAACATTCACATGGAAACTGAACAGCACTCTCCTCAATGATACCTTGGTCAAGTATGGAATAAAGAAAGAAATTAAAGAATTTTTAGAGTTTAATGAAAATGAAGCCACAAAATACCCAAACTTATAGGACACAGTAAAACATTTCTAAGAGGAAAAATCATAGCTCTGAGTGCCTCCAAAAAGGAACTAGAGAGAGCACACACTAGCAGCTTGACAACACATCTAAAAGTTCTAGAGCAAAGAGAAGCAAATTCACCCAAGAGAAGTAGACAGCAGGAAATAATCAAACACAGGGGTGAAATCAACCAAGTGGAAACAAGAAAAGAATTCTTCAAAGAATCTTCAAAGAATCAACTATTCAAAGAATCAACCAAAGGAGGAGTTGGTTCTTTGACAAAATCAACAAGATAGAAAAACCCTTAGCCAGGTTCACTAGAGAGCACAGGGACAGCATCCTAATTAACAAAATCAGAAATGTAAAGGGAGACATGACAACAGATCCTGTTGAAATTCAAAACACCATCAGAACCTTCTACAAAAGGCTATACTCCACAAAAAAACAGGAAAATCTGGATGAAATGGACAACTTTCTAGACATATAGCAGGTAACAAAGTTAAATCAGGTTCAGATTAATGACCAAAACAGTCCCATATCCCCTAAAGAAATAGAAGCAGTCATTAATAGTCTCCCAACCAAAAAAAAAATAAAAATAATAAAAAAAAAGCCTAGGACCAGATGGGTTTATTGCAGAGTTCTATCAGACCTTCAAAGAAGACCTAATTTCAGTTCTCTGCAAACTATTCCACAAAACGTAACCAAAGGTACTTTTTCCAATTCATTCTATGAACCCACAGTTACTCTGATACCTAAACCACATAAAGACCCACCAAAGATAGAGAACTTCAGACCAATTTCCCTTATGAATATCGATGCAAAAATATTCAATAAAATCCTTGATAACCAAATCTAAGAACACATCAAAACAATCATCCATCATGATCAAGTAGGCTTCATTCCAGGGATGCAGGCATGGTTTAATATATAGAAATCCATCAATGTAATCCACTGTATAAACAAATTTAAAGACAAAAACCACATGATCTGCTCCTTAGATGCTTAGAAAGCATTGGACAAAATCCAACACCCATTCATGGTAAAAGTCTTAGAAAGATCAGGAAGTCAAGACCAATATCTAATTATAAAAGCAATCTATAGCAAACCAGTAGCCAACATCAAACTAAATGTAGAGAAACTGGAAGCAATCCAACTAATATCAGGGAGTAGACAAGGCTGCCCACTTTCTCCCTACCTATTCAGTATAATACTTGAAATCCTAGCCAGAGAAATTTGATAACAAAAGGAGATCAAGGGATACAAATTGGAAAGGAAGAAGTCAAAACATCACTATTTGCAGATAATATGATATATATATGACCCTAAAAATTCAACCATGGAACCCTAAGCCTAATAAACAGCTTCACTGTAGTAGCTGAATATAAAATTAACTCAAACAAATCAATGGCCTTTCTCTACCCAAAGAATAAACAGGCCGAGAAAGAAATTAGGGAACAACACCTTCACAATAGTCACAAATAATATAAAATACCTTGGTGTGACTCTAACCAGGAAGTGAACGATCTGTCTCTGAAGAAAGAAATCAAAGATGATCTCAGAAGATGGAAAGATCTCCCATGCTCATGAATTGGCAGGATAAATATAGTAAAATTGGCTATCTTGCCTAAAGCAATCTTAAGATTCAATGCATTCCCCATCAAAATTCGAACTCAATTCTTCACAGAGTTAGAAAGGGCAATTTGCCAATTCATCTGGGGAAAAAAAAAAAAAAACCTATAACAGCAAAAACTCTTCTCATGAAAAAAAAAAAAAGAACCTCTGGTGAAATCACAATGCCTGACCTCAAGCTGTACTACCAATCAAATGTGATAAAACTGCATGGTACTGGTACAGCGACAGACAGGTTGACCAATGGAATAGAATTGAAGACCCAGAAATGAACCCATGCACCTATGATCACTTCATCTTTGACAAGGAGCTAAATCCATCCAGTGGAAAAAAGACAGCATTTTCAACAAACGGTGCTTGCACAATTTGTGGTTATATAGGAGAATGCGAATTGACCCATTCTTATCTCCTTGTACTAAGGTTAAGTCTAAGTTGTTCAAGGAACTCCACATAAAACCAGAGACACTGAAACTTATAGAGGAGAAAGCTGTGAAAGCCTCAAAGATATAGTCACAGGGTAAAAATTCCTAAACAGAAGAGCAATGGCTTGTGATGTAATATCAAGAATCAAGAAATGGAACCTCATAAAATTGCAAAGCTTCTATAAGTCAAAAGACACTGTCAATAAGACAAAAATTCCACCAACAGATTGGGAAAAGATTTTTACCAATGCTAAATCAGATAGGGGACTAATATCCAATATATATAAAGAACTCAAAAGATGGACTCTAGAAAATAAAATAACCCTATTAAAAATTTGTGGTACAATTATACAAATAATTCTCAACTGAGGAACACCGAGTGGCTGAGAAGCACCTGAAAAAATGTTCAACATCCTTAATCATCAGGGAAATGCAAATGAAAACAACCCTGAGATTCTACCTCGTACCATTCAGATTGGCTAATATAAGAAATTCAAGAGACAGCAGATGCTGGCAAGGATGTGGAAAAAGAGGGACACTCTTCCATTTTTGGTGGGATTGCAAGCTGGTACAACCCCTCTAGAAATCAGTCTGGCGTTTCCTCAGAAAAGTGGATATGGAAGATCCAGAAATACCACTCCTGGGCATATATCCAGAAAATGTCCTAACTTGTAATAAGGACACATGCTCCACTATGTTCATATCTGCCATATTTATAATAGCCAGAAGCTGGAAAGAACCCAGATGTCCCTCAACAGAGGAATGGATACAAAAAATATGGTACATTTACACAATGGAGTACTACTCAGCTATTAAAATCAGTGATTTCATGAAATGCTTAAGCAAATGGATGAATCTGGAGGATATCATCCTGAGTGAGGTAACCCAATCACAAAAGAACACACATTATATGTACTCACTGATAGGCAGATATTAGCTCAGAAAGTTAGACTACCCAAGATACAATTTGCAAAGCACATGAAACCCAAGAAGAAGGAAGACCAAGTAGTGGATACTTTGTTCCTCCTTAGAAAAGGGAACAAAATATCCATGGGAGGAGTTACAGAGACAAAGTTCAGAGCTGAGACAGAAGAAAAGATTATCCAGAGACTGTCCCACCCAGGGATTCATCCCATATACAACAACCAAACCAAGACAGTATTGCATATGCCAGCAAGATTTTTCTGACAGGACCCTGATATAACTATCTCTTGTGAGGTTATGCCAGGGCCTGACAAATACAGAAGTGGATGTTCACAGTCATCTATGGGTTGGAACACAGTGCCCCTTATGAAGAAGCTAGAGAAAGTACACAAGGAGCTAAAGGGTTCTGCAACCCTATAGGAGGATAAACAATATGAACCAACCAGTATCCCCGAGAACTATGTAACTACTTGCATATATAGAAGAGGATGACCTAGTTGGCCATCAGTGGGAGGAGAGGCTCTGGTCTTGCAAAGATCATATGCCCCAGTCCAGGGGAATGCCAGGGCCAGGTAGCAGGAGTGGGTGTGTTGGGGAGCAGGTCAGAGGGAGGGTACAGGGGACTTTCAGGATAGAATTTGAAATCCAAATGAAGAAAATATCTAGCAAATATAAATAAATAAACAAATAAATAAATAAATAAATAAATAAATAAATAAATAAATAAAAGTGGGTACAGAGTTAAACAAACAATTTTCACGTGAGGAATACCGAATGTCTGAGAAGCACCTGAAAAAAATATTCAACATCCTTAATCATCAGGGAAATGCAAATCAAAACAACCCTGAGATTCCACCTCACACCAGTCAGAATGGCTAAGATCAAAAATTCAGGTGACAGCAGATGCTGGGGAGGATGAGGAGAAACAGGAACACTCCTCATTTGCTGGTGGGATTGTAAGCTGGTACAACCACTCTGGAAATAAGTCTGGTGGTTCCTCAGAAAATTGGATATAGTACTACTGGAAGATCCTGCAATACCTCTCCTGGGCATATATCCAGAAGATGTTCCAACTGGTAAGAAGGACACATCCTCCACTGTGTTCATAGCAGCCTTATTTATAATAGCCAGAAGCTGGAAAGAACCCAGATATCCCTAAACAGAGGAATGCATACAGAAAATGTGGTACATTTACACAATGGAGTACTACTCAGCTATTAAAAATAATGAATTTCTGAAATTCTTAGGCAAACGGATGTACCTGTGGGATATCATCCTGAGTGAGGTAACCTAATCACAAAAGAACTCATTTGATATGCACTCACTGATAAGTGGATATTAGCCCAGAAACTAAGAATACCCAAGATACAATTTGCAACACATATGAAACTCAAGAAGAAGGAAGACCAATGTGTAGATAATTCACTCCTTCTTAGAATGGGGAACAAAATACCACGGAAGGAGTTTCAGAGACAAAGTTCAGAGCTGAGACAGAAGGAAAGACCATCTAGAGAGTGCCCCACCCAGGGATCCATCCCATATACAACCACTAAACCCAGATACTATTGCATATGCCAGCAAGATTTTGCTGAAAGGACCCTGACATAGCTCTCTTGAGAGGCTATGTCAATGCTTGGAAAATACAGAAGTGGATACTCACAGTCATCTATTGGATAGAATACAGTCCCCCTAATGAAGTAGCTAGAAAAAATACCCAAGGAGCTAAAGTGGTCTGCAACCCTATAGGAGGAACAACAATATTAACTAACCAGTACCTCCCATTGCTGTGTCTCTAGTTGCATATGTAGCAGAGGATGGCCAAGTAGGCTATCAATGGGAGGAGAGGCCCTTGGTATTGTAAAGATCATATGCCCCAGTACAGGGGAATGCCAGGGCCAGGAACTGGGAGTGGGTGGTTTGGAGAGCAGGGCAGGCAGGGGGGGGAGGGAATAGGGGGATTTGGGGATAGCATTTTAAATTTAAATGAAGAAAATATCTAATAAAAATGCCAAAAAAAGAGCCCATCCCCTCTCCCCAGTCCCTGAGCTGCTGTTGGAAGCCTGGTGGACTCGGGACCTATCATCCCCCAAAGCCCCTGCCCTCCTGAATACCACTTCCCTTCCATCCCTTCTACCCCTTCCACCTGGTCTTTTCTGCTGGAGCAGACTCCAAGTTGGTCTACTCATGTGAAGACTCCAAATGCAGATCCATCCTACAGGACCCACTGCACTCAGAACAGTTAGACCCACAGCATTCAGAACAGTTGAGCAATTGAGGATCCTCTGAACTCAGAGCATTTGAGGATCCACTACTCTCAGAGCAGTTGAGGATCAGCTGCACTCAGGGCAGTTGGACAACAGCATGAATACTCCACTGAAGAACTAATAGTATGAAGGCCTCTCAGGAGAGATACTGCAGCCAGGGCAAGAGACCAGCAGCTTCTCTACCCCTGTGAAGACCCCCCCGCAGTTGGAAGGCCTGATAGATGGTCTGATACAGCAAGGGCCTGATACAGGCCTACAAGGAGATGTGAAGCAACCCAGGGACAAAATAGGCAGACTCCATACAGTAACCCAGACCAACAAACACAAGGGATATCCAGATGGAAAAGGCAAGCACAATATCATAAGCAACAGAAGCCAGAATACTTGGGCATCATTGGAATCTAGTTCCCCCACCACAGCAAGTCCAGAATACACCAACACACCTGAAAATCAAGAGCTGTACATCCTATCTCATGAAGAAAATAGAGTCCTTTAAGGGGGATATCAATAACTCACTGAAAGTAATACAGGAAAACACAGGTGAAGAAATTGAGTAAAGCAATCCAAGACCTAAAAGTGAAAGTAGAAACAATAAAGAAAACATAGATGGAGGCAAACCTGGAAATGGAAGACCTAGGAAAGAGGTCAGAAATTACAGATATAAGAATTACCGACTCGAGCCGTGGGCTTCCTGGCCAGCGGAGTTGCCTGACACCCTGACACCCGCAAGGGCCCACACAGGATTCTCCACGGGATCCTAAGACCCCTGGTGAGTGGATCACAGCGCCGGCCCCAATCCAGTCGCGCGGAACCTGAGACTGCGGTATATAGGGAAGCACACTGCCCGGGCCTGACCCGGGACAAAAGTCCCTTCCACTTCACTCGAGCCGTGGGCTTCCTGGCCAGCGGAGTTGCCTGACACCCTGACACCCGCAAGGGCCCACACAGGATTCTCCACGAGATCCTAAGACCTCTGGTGAGTGGAACACAGGGCCGGCCCCAATCCAATCGCGCGGAACCTGAGACTGCGGTACATAGGGAAGCACACTGCCCGGGCCTGACCCGGGACAAAAGTCCCTTCCACTTCACTCGAGCCACGGGCTTCCTGGCCAGCGGAGTTGCCTGACACCCTGACATCCGCAAGGGCCCACACAGGATTCTTCACGGGATCCTAAGACCCCTGGTGAGTGGAACACAGCGCCGGCCCCAATCCAATCGCGCGGAACCTGAGACTGCAGTACATAGGGAAGCACACTGCCCGGGCCTGACCCGGGACAAAGACCCCTTCCGCTCCACTCGAGCCGCAGGCTTCCTGGCCGGCGGAGTTGCCTGGCGCCCGCAGGGGCCCACACGGGATTCTCCACGGGATCCTGGGACCTCTAGTGAGTGGAACAAAACTTCTGCCAGGAGTCCTGTTCGAACACCAGATATCTGGGTACCTTCCCTGCAAGAAGAGAGCTTTCCTGCAGAGAATACTCTACCCACTGAAACCAAGGAGAGTGCTACCCTCCCAGTTCTGCTTAGAGAGGCTAACAGAGTCACCTGAAGTACAAGCTCTTAACAGAGACAATTATAACAGCTAGCTTCAGAGATTACCAGATGGCGAAAGGCAAACGTAAGAATCCTACTAACAGAAATCAAGACCACTCACCATCATCAGAACGCAGCACTCCCACCCCACATAGTCCTGGGCACCACAACACAACCGAAAATCTAGACCCAGATTTAAAAACATTTTTCATGATGATGATAGAGGACATCAAGAAGGACTTTCATAAATCACTTAAAGAATTACAGGAGAGCACTGCTAAAGAGTTACAGGCCCTTAAAGAAAAGCAGGAAAACACAGCCAAACAGGTAGAAGTCCTTAAAGAAAAACAGGAAAACACATCCAAACAGGTAATGGAAATGAACAAAACAATACTAGAACTAAAAAGGGAAGTAGACACAGTAAAGAAAACCCAAAGCGAGGCAACGCTGGAGATAGAAACCCTAGGAAAGAGATCTGGAACCATAGATGCGAGCATCAGCAACAGAATACAAGAAATGGAAGAGAGAATCTCAGGTGCAGAAGATTCCATAGAGAACATCGACACAACAGTCAAAGAAAATACAAAATGCAAAAGGATCCTAACTCAAAACATCCAGGAAATTCAGGACACAATGAGAAGGCCAAACCTACGGATAATAGGAATTGATGAGAATGAAGATTTTCAACTAAAAGGGCCAGCTAATATCTTCAACAAAATAATTGAAGAAAACTTCCCAAACATAAAGAAAGAGATGCCCATGATCATACAAGAAGCCTACAGAACTCCAAATAGACTGGACCAGAAAAGAAATTCCTCCCGACACATAATAATCAGAACAACAAATGCACTAAATAAAGATAGAATATTAAAAGCAGTAAGGGAGAAAGGTCAAGTAACATATAAAGGAAGGCCTATCAGAATTACACCAGACTTTTCACCAGAGACTATGAAAGCCAGAAGAGCCTGGACAGATGTTATACAGACACTAAGAGAACACAAATGCCAGCCCAGGCTACTATACCCGGCCAAACTCTCAATTACCATAGATGGAGAAACCAAAGTATTCCACGACAAAACCAAATTCACACAATATCTTTCCACGAATCCAGCCCTTCAAAGGATAATAACAGAAAAGAAGCAATACAAGGACGGAAATCACGCCCTAGAACAAACAAGAAAGTAATCCCTCAACAAACCAAAAAGAAGACAGCCACAAGAAGAGAATGCCAACTCTAACAACAAAAATAAAAGGAAACAACAATTACTTTTCCTTAATATCTCTTAATATTAATGGACTCAATTCCCCAATAAAAAGACATAGACTAACAGACTGGCTACACAAACAGGACCCAACATTCTGCTGCTTACAGGAAACCCATCTCAGGGAAAAAGACAGACACTACCTCAGAGTGAAAGGCTGGAAAACAATTTTCCAAGCAAATGGTCTGAAGAAACAAGCTGGAGTAGCCATTCTAATATCGGATAAAATCGACTTCCAACCCAAAGTTATCAAAAAAGACAAGGAGGGACACTTCATACTCATCAAAGGTAAAATCCTCCAAGAGGAACTCTCAATTCTGAATATCTACGATCCAAATGCAAGGGCAGCCACATTCATTAAAGACATTTTAGTAAAGCTCAAAGCACACATTGCACCTCACACAATAATAGTGGGAGACTTCAACACACCACTTTCATCAAGGGACAGATCGTGGAAACAGAAACTAAACAGGGACACAGTGAAACTAACAGAAGTTATGAAACAAATGGACCTAACAGATATCTACAGAACATTTTATCCTAAAACAAAAGGATATACCTTCTTTTCAGCACCTCATGGGACCTTCTCCAAAATTGACCATATAATTGGTCACAAAACAGGCCTCAACAGATACAAAAATATTGAAATTGTCCCATGTATTCTATCAGACCACCATGGCCTAAGACTGATCTTCAATAACAACATAAATAATGGAAAGCCAACATTCACGTGGAAACTGAACAACACTCTCCTCAATGATACCTTGGTCAAGGAAGGAATAAAGAAAGAAATTAAAGACTTTTTAGAGTTTAATGAAAATGAAGCCACAACGTACCCAAACCTTTGGGACACAATGAAAGCATTTCTAAGAGGGAAACTCATAGCTCTGAGTGCCTCCAAGAAGAAACGGGAGAGAGCACATACTAGCAGCTTGACAACACATCTAAAAGCTCTAGAAAAAAAGGAAGCAAATTCACCCAAGAGGAGTAGACGGCAGGAAATAATCAAACTCAGGGGTGAAATCAACCAAGTGGAAACAAGAAGAACTATTCAAAGAATTAACCAAACGAGGAGTTGGTTCTTTGAGAAAATCAACAAGATAGATAAACCCTTAGCTAGACTTACTAAAGGGCACAGGGACAAAATCCTAATTAACAAAATCAGAAATGAAAAGGGAGACATAACAACAGATCCTGAAGAAATCCAAAACACCATCAGATCCTTTTACAAAAGGTTATACTCAACAAAACTGGAAAACCTGGACGAAATGGACAAATTTCTGGACAGATACCAGGTACCAAAGTTAAGTCAGGATCAAGTTGACCATCTAAACAGTCCCATATCACCTAAAGAAATAGAAGCAGTTATTAATAGTCTCCCAGCCAAAAAAAGCCCAGGACCAGACGGGTTTAGTGCAGAGTTCTATCAGACCTTCAAAGAAGATCTAATTCCAGTTCTGCACAAACTATTTCACAAAATAGAAGTAGAAGGTACTCTACCCAACTCATTTTATGAAGCCACTATTACTCTGATACCTAAACCACAGAAAAATTCAACAAAGATAGAGAACTTCAGACCAATTTCTCTTATGAATATCGATGCAAAAATCCTCAATAAAATTCTTGCTAACCGAATCCAAGAACATATTAAAGCAATCATCCATCCTGATCAAGTAGGTTTTATTCCAGGAATGCAGGGATGGTTTAATATTCGAAAATCCATCAATGTAATCCATTATATAAACAAACTCAAAGACAAAAACCACATGATCATCTCGTTAGATGCAGAAAAAGCATTTGACAAGATTCAACACCCATTCATGATAAAAGTTTTGGAAAGATCAGGAATTCAAGGCCCATACCTAAACATGATAAAAGCAATCTACAGCAAACCAGTAGCCAACATCAAAGTAAATGGAGAGAAGCTGGAAGCAATCCCACTAAAATCAGGGACTAGACAAGGCTGCCCACTTTCTCCCTGCCTTTTCAACATAGTACTTGAAGTATTAGCCAGAGCAATTCGACAACAAAAGGAGATCAAGGGGATACAAATTGGAAAAGAGGAAGTCAAAATATCACTTTTTGCAGATGATATGATAGTATATATAAGTGACCCTAAAAATTCCAACAGAGAACTCCTAAACCAGATAAGCACCTTCGGTGAAGTAGCTGGATATAAAATAAACTCAAACAAGTCAATGGCCTTTCTCTATACAAAGAATAAACAGGCTGAGAAAGAAATTAGGGAAACAACACCCTTCTCAATAGTCACAAATAATATAAAATATCTCGGCGTGACTCTAACTAAGGATGTGAAAGATCTGTATGATAAAAACTTCAAATCTCTGAAGAAAGAAATTAAAGAAGATCTCAGAAGATGGAAAGATCTCCCATGCTCATGGATTGGCAGGATCAACATTGTAAAAATGGCTATCTTGCCAAAAGCAATCTACAGATTCAATGCAATCCCCATCAAAATTCCAACTCAATTCTTCAATGAATTAGAAGGAGCAATTTGCAAATTCATCTGGAATAACAAAAAACCTAGGATAGCAAAAAGTCTTCTCAAGGATAAAAGAACCTCTGGTGGAATCACCATGCCTGACCTAAAGCTTTACTATAGAGCAATTGTGATAAAAACTGCATGGTACTGGTATAGAAACAGACAAGCAGACCAATGGAATAGAATTGAAGACCCAGAAATGAACCCACACACCTATGGTCACTTGATCTTCGACAAGGGAGCTAAAACCATCCAGTGGAAGAAAGACAGCATTTTCAACAATTGGTGCTGGCACAACTGGTTGTTATCATGTAGAAGAATGCGAATCGATCCATACTTATCTCCTTGTACTAAGGTCAAATCTAAGTGGATCAAAGAACTTCACATAAAACCAGAGACACTGAAACTTATAGAGGAGAAAGTGGGGAAAAGCCTTGAAGATATGGGCACAGGAGAAAAATTCCTGAACAGAACAGCAATGGCATGTGCTGTAAGATTGAGAATTGACAAATGGGACCTAATGAAACTCCAAAGTTTCTGCAAGGCAAAAGACACCGTCAATAAGACAAAAAGACCACCAACAGATTGGGAAAGGATTTTTACCTATCCTAAATCAGATAGGGGGCTAATATCCAACATATATAAAGAACTCAAGAAGGTGGACTTCAGAAAATCGAACAACCCCATTAAAAAATGGGGCTCAGAACTGAACAAAGAATTCTCACCTGAGGAATACCGAAAGGCAGAGAAGCACCTGAAAAAATGTTCAACATCCTTAATCATCAGGGAAATGCAAATCAAAACAACCCTAAGATTCCACCTCACACCAGTCAGAATGGCTAAGATCAAAAATTCAGGTGACAGCAGATGCTGGCGTGGATGTGGAGAAAGAGGAACACTCCTCCATTGTTGGTGGGATTGCAGGCTTGTATAACCACTCTGGAAATCAGTCTGGCGGTTCCTCAGAAAATTGGACATAGTACTACCGGAGGATCCAGCAATACCTCTACTGGGCATTTATCCAGAAGATGCCCCAACTGGTAAGAAGGACACATGCTCCACTATGTTCATAGCAGCCTTATTTATAATAGCCAGAAGCTGGAAAGAACCCAGATGCCCCTCAACAGAGGAATGGATACAGAAAATGTGGTACATCTACACAATGGAGTACTACTCAGCTATTAAAAAGAATGAATTTATGAAATTCCTAGCCAAATGGATGGACCTGGAGAGCATCATCTTGAGTGAGGTAACACATTCACAAGGGAACTCACACAATATGTACTCACTGATAAGTGGATATTAGCCCATAACCTAGGATTCTCAAGATATAAGGTACAATTTGCTAAACACACGAAAATCAAGAAGAATGAAGACTGAAGTGTGGACACTATCCCCCTCCTTAGAATTGGGAACAAAACACCCATGGAAGGAGTTACAGAGACAAAGTTTGGAGCTGAGATGAAAGGATTGACCATGTAGAGACTGCCATATCCAGGGATCCACCCCATAATCAGCATCCAAACGCTGACACCATTGCATACCCTAGAAAGATTTTATTGAAAGGACCCAGATGTAGCTATCTCTTGTGAGACTATGCCGGGGCCTAGCAAACACAGAAGTGGATGCTCACAGTCAGCTAATGGATGGATCACAGGGCTCCCAATGGAAGAGCTAGAGAAAGAACCCAAGGAGCTAAAGGGATCTGCAACCCTATAGTTGGAACAACATTATAAACAAACCAGTACCCCAGAGCTCTTGACTCTAGCTGCATATGTATCAAAAGATGGCCTAGTCGGCCATCACTGGAAAGAGAGGCCCATTGGACACGCAAACTTTGTATGCCCCAGTACAGGGGAACGCCAGGGCCAAAAAGGGGGAGTGGGTGGGTAGGGGAGTGGGGGTGGGTGGGTATGGGGGACGTTTGGTATAGCATTTGTAATGTAAATGAGCTAAATACCTAATTAAAAAAAATAAAATTAAAAAAAAAAAAAAAAAAAAAAAAAAAAAAAGAATTACCACCAGAATACAAGAGATAGGAGAGAGAATCTCAGGTGTAGAAGATAAGGTAGAAAAGATTGACACAACTGTCAAAAGAAAATTCATAACATAAAAATCTTCTAAACCAAACACCCAGAAAATTAAGAACAAAATGAAAAGACCAAATCTAAGAATAATTGGAACTGAGGAGAACAAGGATTCCCAGCTCAAAGGACCTGAAAAATGTCGTCAACAAAATCACAGAAGAAAACTTTCCCAACCTATAGAAAGTGATGTAAAAGAAGCCTATATAACACCTAATAAATGGGAATCAGAAAAGAAAATCTTCTCATCACATAATTATCAAAATCGTAAATGTACGTAGCAAAGAAAGAATACTCAAAGCTTCAAGGAGAAAAAGTCAAGTAACATACAAAGATAGACCTTTCAGAACTATACCAGATTTCTCAAAAGAGACTATGAAAGCCAGGAGAGCCTGGTCAGAGGTCATGCAGACACTAAGAGAACACAAATGCCAGTCAAGGTTACTATACCCAGCAAAACTCTCAACCAACATAGATGGAGAAACCAAAATATTTCAGGACAAAACCAAATTCAAATAGTGTCTATACAGAGGATCCTGGAAGGAAAATTCCAACACAAGGACGATACCTGCACCAAAGAAAGGACAACATATTAAGCATCTCACAACAAAGTCAAAAGCAGAAAGCCACATACACATAAAGCCACCTACAAAAAAAAATATCAGGAACCAACAGTCATCTCTCTTTAATTAAAGGACCCAACTCACCATTAAAAAATACATAAGCTAACAGACAGGGTACAAAAAAATGATCCAGCATTTTGCTGTATACAAGAAAAACACCTGCATAACAAAGATATGCCCTATCTCAGAGTAAACGGATGGAAAAAGTTCTTCCAAGAAAATAATCCTAGGAAACAAGCAGTAGTTACCATACTAATAGCCAATAAAATAGACTTTCAACTAAAAGTTATCAAGCATGATGAAGAAGGACACTTCATATTCATCAAGGAGAAAAATCCACCAAGAGAAAGTCTCAATTCTGAACATCTAGCATCTATAATGCAAGAGCACCCAAATTCATAATAGAAACTTTACTAAAAGTCAAAATGCAAATTAGATCCCACATAATAATAGTGAGAGATTTCAACACCTCACTCTCACCAATGGAGAAGTCACTGAAACAGAAACTAAACAGAGACAAAATAAAACTAAGAGAAATTATGAACCAAAAGGATTTAACAGATATCTATAGAACATTTCACCATAAAACAAAAGAATACTCCTTTTCAGCATATCATGATACATTCTCCAAAATTGAACGTATTGTTCACAAAACAACCCTGAACAAATTTAAGAAGATTGAGAGAATACAATGCATCCTATCAGGTTGCTATGGATTAAGGCTGGCCTTCAATGAGAGAAAAAACTACAGAAAGTCCATATACACATCAAAACCAAACAACTGCTTACTCAATGATAACTTCCTTAAGGAAGGAAGGAAGGAAGGAAGGAAGGAAGGAAGGAAGGGAGGGAGGGAGGGAGGGAGGGAGGGAGGGAGGGAGAGAGAGAGAGGGAGAGAGAGAGAGAGAGAGAGAGAGAGAGAGAGAGAGAGAGAGAGAGAGGGAGAGGGAGAGGGAGAGGGAGAGGGAGAGGGAGAGGGAGAGGGAGAGGGAGAGGGAGAGGGAGAGAGAGAGAGAGAGAGAGAGAGAGAGAGAGAGAGAGAGAGAGAGAGAGAGAGAGAGAGAGAGAGAGAAGGGAGGGAGGGAGGGAAGGAAGGAAGGAAGGAAGGAAGGAAGGAAGGAAGGAAGGAAGGAAGGAAGGAAGGAAGGAAGGAAGGAAGGAAGGAAGGAAGAAATTAAAGACTTCCTGGAATGTAATGAAAATATTGACACATCATACCCAAACTTATGGGACACAAAGAAAGGAGTGCTAAGAGGAAAGTTCATAGCATTAAGTGCCCTGGTAAAGAAACTGGAGAAATTTTACCCTAAAAACTTAAAGGCACACCTGAGATCTCTGGAACAAAATGATGCAAACTCACCCAAAAGGAGTAGAAGGTAGGAAATAGTCAAACTTAGGATGGAAATCAGCCAAATAGAAACAACGAAAACAATACAAAAAATCAACAAGACCTCTTAGATGGGGGAACAAAATAGCCATGGAAGGATTTACAGAGACAAAGTGTGGAACAGAGAATGAAGGAATGGCCATCCAGAGACTGCCCAATCTGGGAATCCATCCCATATACTGTAATTAAACACAGAAATTATGTGGATGACAAGTGCTTGCTGACAGAGCCTGTCATAGTTGTCTCCTTAGAGGCTCTACTAGTGCCTGACAAATACAGAGGTGGATATTCACAGCCATCCATTGGAATAAGCACAGGGTCACCTGGTAACCCACCAGCAGGCAAACTAGTTAGAAGACCTGTACTGTCTCTCCTTAATTATAATCCAAATACTCTAGCTCTGACTAAACGATACACTAGCAGTTAGAATACTAATCATTCTAAGCATGTTTACATTAAAAATACAATCAATAATTGTAAAGAATATATCTTTACTAGAGCTCAATGTCCCTATTAAATAGACCTTGATAAATGCAATAGAGAGGAAGCACAAGACAAGCACTTCAAAATAACAATTTTGAGTATATTGAAGAGCTTTAAAGAGTAAATGAATAAATCCAATAGTGAAATCTGTGAAAACACCAACAGTAAAATGAAAGGAAGAAAAGAGTTCAAGACACAAACGTGAAGTAGAATCAATTAACACCTAAACTGAGGAATACTGGCAAGGAAATTTTTAGGAACTTATACAAGAAGCACAGATGCAGGACTCACCAGCAAAATAGAAGAGATAGAAGAATGAATTTCATATATTGAAGAGAATATAGAAGAAATCAATCTGTAGTCAAAGAAAATTTTGAATCTAATAGCAGCAGGTAAAAACCACTCAAGAGAGTTTAGATGTTATAAAAATGAATCTAAAAATAATTATAATAGAAAAAATGAGAAATTCAGTTCAAAGGCATAGAAAATATTATAAACAAAATCATAGAAAAATTTTTTTTTAGCTTAAAGAATGAGAGGTCTATCAAAGCACAAAAAGTAGACAGAACACAAAATAGACAGAACCAGAAAAGAAATTCTTCGCTGCCCATAACAATAAAGCACAAAATGTACAGATAAAGACACAAATAGGAAGGAACTAAGTTTAACTACTTTTTTTTTTTTACAGATAATATATGTAACTCTACAAGTATAACCAGGAAACCCATTATGGCTGATATATACTTTCAGTAAAGTAACTGAATACAAAATTAACCAAAAAAAAATACCAGTCTTCTTATATAAAGATTTAAAATGGACTGGGAAAAACATCAGGTAAACAAAGCATTTCATAGTAACTTCAAATAATATTAAGTATCCGTGGTACTTTTAACCAAGCAGGTGAAAAAACTTATATAATAAAACTTGAAGACATTGAAGAAAGACACTGGAGAAGGTATCAGACAGTAGAAAGATATCCCATGCTCATGGATTAGTAGGGTTAACATAGCAGAAATGGGTAAGCTACCAATTGGAAATTATATATTCAATCAAATTCCCAAAACATTTCTTGATAGATCTTGAAAGAATAATGTTCAGCTACAAATAGAAACATAAAAATCCAGGGTAGTCTAACATTATTAAATAATGAAAGAATTTTTGGGGTCATTGGTACTCTCCTTCTTAAATTGCACTACAGAGCTATAGTAACAAAACCATCATTGTGTTGGAACAAAATTAGACATATTTCTCATTGGAATTGAATTGAAGACTCAGACATATGTAGTTTATACACTTATGGACACCTGTTTTATGATAATATCATAAATATACACTAGAAAAATACAGCAATAATGTACAGTTTGATACTGTTTGCACCATTTGTTCCTGTTCGTGGTGGATGAATTCAATAAAGAAGAATGCAAATTGATCAATACCTACAACTTATCACAAAACTTATCTACAAGTAGATAAAGAACCTCAATATAACTCCAGATACAAAGAGTTTGATAGAAGAGAAAGTGAGAAATCATTTTGAAACCCTTCACACACACACACACACACACACACACACACACACACACACACACACACCTTTCTGAACAAGACATCATTAGCACAATACTAAGAAAAACAAATAATGAATGGGACCTCATGAAACTGAAACTTCAAAGAACACTATCATTTGTAGATTTTTTATCAGTTACACATTCGATAGAGTTAATATCTAAGATGTATGAAATTTTAAAAAGTTAGACATGAAGAAAAGAATTTAAAAGGAGGTAAATATATAAACAAAACTCTCAAAAAGAAAACTCAAATGGCCATAAAAACACTTAAACATGTTCAATATACTTAGTGCATATCATGAGTGATATGCATGTCAAAACTTCACTTAAGTTTCATCCTACACCCACCAATTACACTTTTCAATATTTCTTTTGACAGCTCATACTGGTAAGGATGTGAAGTAAAAGGCACATATATTGATTACTGGTAGGAGTGCAAATTAAAGAAATCACTGTGGTGGTTTCTCAGAAACTGAGAATAGATCTACCTCAAGATATAGCTATTCTACTCCACAGCACATATCTAAAGGATGCTTTATTCTAGTGCAGAGACTTTTTTAATCATGCAAAAGGATGTAGTTAAAATATTCAGAAATACACACACACACACACACAATCATAGAAAAACATTTTTTTTAGCTTAAAGAATGAGAGGTCTGTCAAAGCATAAGAAGTAGACAGAACAAAACTAGACAGAACCAGAAAAGAAATTCTTCACTGCCCATAACAATAAAGCACAAAACATGGAGATAAAGACACAAATGGGAAGGAACTAAGTTCAACTACTTTGTGTGTGTGTGTGTGTGTGTGTGTGTGCATTCCCAATAAAATAACAAGTAATGGAAATGATGATGAACAAACTGAACATCTCTCCTCACTGAATGAAATTTCCAGTATCAGATAGAACACAACCAAATGTACATCAATGAAATTGTATCATTGGACAATAAGATCTTTTATATTATTTGTTGTCTAAGTTTTTAAGTCTCCAAGTAATCTGTATATAACTGTGCTTCACACAGATGTCCCTAAAAAATCGAATTCTCTTTCTCATAGCTTTTTTCATCTTCACCTTACTTTTTCCACTACCATTTTGTTAACTCAGAATTATTCTAATATATATCTGAGCCTACAATTCCACAATGTAAACATAATATCCAAGTTTTGTGCATTTAGTACAAATTTGAACCATATTTGCTGAATAGACACAATGAGTTGTTCCTCTAAGCTGAATACTCTTGTGACTTTCTTCATCTCATTGCTACATTCACTCTTTAGGGACAATGGTTTAAATGTAGTAGATCTTCATTTTCTTGGAGGACTAGACATTGATACAGCTCAAAAATGCAAGTGAGAGGTTCATACCTGAACTCAGTGCTACCATCTGGAGGAGAGAGAAAACAACGCAGTGTGCAGTAAGAGGTATTCCTATAGCTTCCATCACACCTGTGTTGAGACACAAGTTAATCACTAGTGAAAACACAAATTTAGAGAAATCAAATGCTTCCATATTTTCTACAACTGGTTTCCAAGCAAAGTTAGCATCATTAGGCCTCAATTTCTGACAATGAATAATTTTACTACAATCATTTACCTCGGATTTTTAAAAATAACCATCACATTTTAGTTGGTAAATCTGGTAATCCTAGTTTTAGGAATGTTCTGTGTAATGACTAGATTACTTCAGATGTTTCTTCCCCATTAGAGGATCACAAACTCTCAGAGTTGATGTTGTCATGTGGATTTGTAAGCTTTATTAGATTGCCTGTCTTTCCTGAAAAATTTATGGAACTGACAAACAGATCCAAGTCTCAAAGGTCTTTTGGTATACTGTCCCATTTAGTTCAATTTAATTACAGAAAATTTATGATACAAATTTACCCTTACAATTTTTAGAGTAATTATATTAGCGTTTTAGAAGACTATGACTTTCTTGTCCAAAATTATTGAAATTTAATATTATGGAGAACTCATAATTTGAATATGTTTTAGGGACCTTATGGTTAGTAAAAAGATTATGTGAAAAATAAACTTTCATACTCAAACTGTGAATGCTTTTTATCAGTTACTTAGTATTTTAGCCTCTGAAAAAGTAATCAAATGTGATAGTATCCTATTTCTATCACAAACATAACAGTTTAGGTACTAGGGTTATAGAGGCATGGGAAATTGAATGGAACATTAAAATGAATCTAATCTATACCTTTTTCTCATATGTTCTTTATTTTAAGAAATACCAAAATATTTGTGATATACTCTTTTTCAATTTTAAATAAACAAAATAAATTTTTCGTATATATGTCAAATATGTATTACAATCTTTAAAAATTATTTTGTGTGTATGCGTATACTTGCTCTTGTGCGTGTTCATGTGTGTGTGCATGTGCGTCTGTGTGTGTGTGTGTGTCTGTGTGTGTGTGTGTTTTACCTGCATATATGTAAGTATACCACTTGTGTTTATGGTGCACACAGAGAGAAAAAGAGGTGCTTGAGCATCCAGAAACCAAAGTTAAAGTTAGTTTTGAACCAACATACAAGTCTTCTTAACTACTTAAACATCTCTTCGCCCCTTCTTCTTTTATATTTTATTAGTGTATATCAATTATACACAGTAGATATCATTATGACATTGTTATACATGTATATACTTAATATTCACCTTCATTGACCTCTCTTGCAACCTTCCATTCTCACTAATATTCCTCTTTCTAACTACTTGCCTTCATACTCTCATGTTTTTTACTTTATTGTTTTTGACAATCCTAATCAAATTCAAAGTGTTCACAACTAGGATATATTGCTGGACTATGGTAAAGGTTTATTTATGAGAAAATAGCTCATTAGTGAATACAACCCTGAAAATCATCTCTTCTGCTGTCAATTATTAGTTTCATATAAAGCTTCAGAATGGGATGAGATCTTGTGAGTTTCTCCCACTTTCACAAAGGTAAATGATGGGAATTGGTCCTGTGCAGGTCTTGAGTATGTAATCACAGTTGCTGTGAGTTAAAATATTTCCAAGGAAAAATTAATGTTCTATTCAGAAAGTCTACTTTTTCACTTCCTTTAGCATTTTGTTAATTGAAATGTGATGTGTGCATTTTAAGTGCTACAGTGTGACATTTCAATATATAAACTTTTCAAGTTAAAACCTACTGATGATCTCTTCCAGTTCTTTCAAAAACATAAGATAAATGGGTCTTTTTGTTTGTTTGTTTGTTTTCAAGAAAAGGATTCTCATTGTATCAGAACTCTGGCTCTCCCAGAACTTGGTTTGTAGACCCAGCGGGCCTTGAACTCAAGGAGACAGTCCTGCCTTTGCCCGTGGATTGCTGGGATTAAAAGCGTGTAATACTTTATCTGGGTACAGTTAATTGTTTTAAACTAGAGTTTTTCTACCAAATTTATTTCTCCTAGATAATTATTCTTTTGTAAATTCTCAAAAGAAAAAATCAACTCTCATTTCTCCATCTCTTTGCATTTTCTACATCCTAAGGATGATGGTGTTTGCTGTCTACTATGAAACCAACACTTTAAAAATATTTGAATTGAAATAGAATTATATTACATTTTCACTATCCTTGCTTTCTCCAGCTTCACTCACACCAACCCCTCTCAAGCCAATATCATCTTTTTTTATTATTTCTATACACATACATATATCTATATATGCAGATCTATCTTTCATGTATATAAACATATGTACATATAAATGTAAATGTGTATATATGTTTGACATTATTATACTGTAATATACAATGTCATTATTATTGTAAAAATAATAATACAGAAATGTGTACAATTGTATATATAGCTGGGTTTGTGTGTGTGTGCACGTGCATGCACGTGAGTGTGCATGTGTGTGTATGTGTGCATGTGCGCATGCATGTGTGTTTGGTTTGAAGTTTGACCACTCTGTATTAGACAAGCAAAAGGCAAAAGTAGGCCCATTCCTGGGAGAAAGTAATTCTACAAGGAGTAATTAGTTCTCTGTAGTTCCTTGTCTAGAGTTGGAACCCCTGGAAATTTTTCTTCTTATACATTAACATGTCTGTTAATTCTATTTTTCCAATCCTGTTTATGTAACTGTTTCAATGAAATCATGTTTTAAAACTTCCACCCATGACTGAAAATATGACATAAATTTCTTTTTTGCTGGCCTATTTTAGAAAACACATTTTAAAAAACACATTTCTGTGTTTCATCCAATAGAAATGTGTTTTTTAATGTGTTTTCTAAAATAGGCCAGCAAAAAAAGAAATTTACTTCATATTATCAGTCATGGGTGAAAATATGAAGTACAGGGCTTCCAATGGAGGAACTAGAGAAAGTACCCAAGGAGCTAAAGGGGTCTGCAACCCTATAGGTGGAACAACAATATGAACTAACCAGTACCCCCGGAGTTCGTGTCTCCAGTTGCATATGTAGCAGAAGATGGCCTAGTTGGCCATCATTCGGAAGAGAGACCTTTTGGTCTTGCAACCTTTATATGCCTCAGTACAGGGGAACGCCAGGGCCAAGAAATGGGAGTGGGTCGGTAGGGGAGTGTGTGGGGGGAGGGTATGGGGGGCTTTGGGGATAGCATTTGAAATGTAAATAAAGAAAATACCTAATAAAAATTTAAAATGAAAAAAGAAATGTAAATGAAGAAAATATCTATTAAAAAAAAAGAAATGAGCAAAAGCAAAAACAAAACAAAAAAAACCAAAAAAACAAAAAAAAAACCAAAAAAACAAAAAAAAACAAAAACAAAAAAAACACATTTCTGAATCTCAACAGGTTCATCTCACATATTCTTCTCATTTCTGGTTTTGTTCATTACAACTAAACACAATAGGGAAGGTATTTTGATTGATCTCATGGAACAGGCATTCAATTCATTTTAGGTACCTGAGAAAAATAGTCATAGGTACATATTTTCTTTACCCTTATATAAGGGCAATACATAACCTGAGCTCAGTATCCACTAAGATTCAATTTTACAGAGTCACTTTCAAATTTCAACTGATACATAAAAGAAACTTGGAATCCCCACTAAAAGGCATTAACTCTCCATCTATCTGAACTACTAATCTACTAATTTACTATTCATTATATACTTCTGTCTAAGTCCTTGGAATTTGTTTCTAAGGGGACAATATTCCTCTCAGTATGCACAAGGAAGTGGAAAGTATAGAAAAATAAAAACTATATGTGAGGATAGAATCATATTCTAAAAACTTACTAAATTCTCTTACTTACCTGAGTTTGTTGATCCTAAGTCAGCTCTCTTGTCCATGTAAAAGTAGCAACTGTTTCACCTGTGTTTCTAATAAGGTTTCAACACTTTTCCCAAGCCATAAAGTACTCCAGAGTCAGATTGAGATAAGAGAAACTAAATACCAACACCCTGAATATCTGGCCAAACGATTCTACAAGCCTGAAACTTAAGACAGGGCTGGGCATGTTAACCCACAAGGAAAATATTTGTTTGCCTGATTGACTGTATTTGGTATTACTCAAGTACTATCAAGAGTTGCCTCACCTATGGAAGAAATAAAACAAAATCAGACTCCTACCTGCCATATACTGAGGACAGAATGAAAAGCTGTGTTGAATGCATTTTGAAATCTAGACCTATACATATAAAGGGGAAGAGTGTAGAAACTCAAGCAAGAAACTTTAAGTGCTGATCATTCATTCAAAGAAGTTTCATACAGTTAGTGATATATGACAATAATCTTGAAATCAGAAAAACAAATCAGTTAATCCCATTAAGCAAAGAGGCACATTAGTTACCCAGGCTGAAAGAGCACCTTAAAACCTGGGTAACAAGTCTTCACAGGGACTATAATTTGGCCTAGTCTCAATACCTGGTACATCTTAAAGACACAAAATTAAGTATTCCATCAAAAAACTCCCAGTAATTTTCAGTAGCTTGACTGGGAGAACAGAAGGGAACAAATAACTAGAGTTGAGCATCAGGAAAACATAACAGAGGTTATAGAACTTTAAAATATATATGTGATATATATCAACACACACATTAATTAATTTATTATGTAGACATAGAAAACAATGTGAAGTTTACTCAAGAAGCTAGAAATAGATTTTCCACTAGGTACAGCTATACAACTTTTAGGTATATACTCCAAAAATTTGGCATACACTGAAGAAATATTTGGTCATTAATTGTATTAATTAGGGTTTCCATTAATGTGAAGAGGAACCATGATCATAAAACCCCTTTTTTTAAATTAACTTATATATTTATTCACATTACATAACAATATCTGCCCTCACTTTTCCCAGTACATACTTCATACAATTCCTCCCTTACTCCCCCTTCACTTCTTCTCTGAGAAGAGAAAGAACACCCTGGATATCATCCCACCCTGATACATCACCTCATTGTAGGACTAGGTACATCCTCTCCTACTGACATCATAAAAGGCAACCCAGTTAGGGGAATAGGATCCACAGGCAGGTGACTGATTCATGGTCAGTCCCACTTCAATTGTTGGAGGACCTGCGTGAAAGCCATGCTGCACATGTGCTGCATATGTGCAGGGGGCCTAGATCCACCTCATGTTCATTCTTTCATTGGTTTTTCCGTCTCTGGGAGTCCATAAAAATTTGTATTAGTTGTCACTATTGGTCTTCCTG